>CM064547.1:22858473-23458473 GCA_032716605.1 Paralithodes platypus | reverse complement strand
CCTCCCCAATATTTGGCGACTTGAGGCAAAATCTGTGGGGGCAGACGGTCTTGTTGATCTAGTATACCCTTCACACATCCCGAGCTCCCCTGGTCCCTGTTTATGCTAGAGATGATTGCTAGCGCAGCTGATAGAGCCAGGGTGTCCACATATTCACCCCTTTTTTTGGTGTCCTACGACATCGGGAAGTGGGTTAAAAAGTGGACGCAACTTGGGTTCAGTAAGCAATCTGGCACTACCATGTTCCCTAAGAATTTTAAGACCCCCATATGACCCCCTAGGAGGTGTCTAAACAGGGAATGGAGTTGTTCGGACCACCTGAGTAGGCAAAGATCTATACCCATGCAAAAGCTGAAAAAGCCAGTTCAATTATTTGCCTAAGACGAATTGGCAGGTCTTGTAGAAGGGTGACCATTCTCAACCGTTCAACTATCGTCCAATTGCTCTCATCTCTTGTGTCTCTAAAGTTTTTGAAACTATTTTTACTTCCAAATTTCTTAAGCATTTATCTTTTCATAATCTACTCTCAGATCGCCAGTATGGCTTCCTTAAGGGTCCCTCTATTGGAGATCTTCTTTCATATCTTACTAACTCCTGGTCATCCTCCTTTCGGGACTTCGGTGAGACCTTTTCTATTGTGCTAGACATATCGAAGGCCTTCAATGTAAGAGGTATAGAGTTATGAGAGTTTCTACCGTATTTCGTCATTATTATGTAATTCACTTCCATTCTCTCGTACATTTTTCGTGTGTTTCTATTTAATATTCCCTAATATCAATATGTCCTTTTCCTTTATCCGTAAACCGTTTATCCTTAGAACGTGGCGACCACCTAAATTACATAAATGTGTTAATAGTTCCACTCAGTCTTTCTTAACTCCTTTCGTACCGGCGACGTCTTTTGATTTTCTTCTAGCTACTATTAGACGATATTTTCTTCTAGCTACTATTAGACGATATTTTCTTCTAGCTACTATTAGACGATATTTTCTTCTAGCTACTGTTAGACGATATTTACTTCTAGCTACTATTAGACGATATTTTTCAGCTTAAAAAGGGCCTCTACCAAATAAGCGGCTTTGAATTATCTCAATTAACCCTTTATTCTACCACAGATCTTTCTCAAGCTGCACAAAATCATCTAAATATAGCTAGAATATAATGAAAAACACGTCGCGGTACAGAAGGGGTTAAACCTATCCTACGATTACCTTATCTCAGAGAACCTACTCTGTTTACAATAGGAGTACTCGGCTAAATTATACGAGGTTAAGGGGAGATGGGGCTTTTTTCTGTTCCCCTTTCTTTCTCAAGTATAGCCCCATTAGTTTTCTGTTCGTGTCATTTAGGTGTCGATTTATTCCTGGCGAGCGATAGCGATATATTAGTGTAAGTCTGTATGAATGAATGGGTCTTGGTAGTGGTCATTTTGAGTTTGCTAGATATAATAATAGTTTGTAGTACAGCCTTTAATACAATTAAATTATTGTATGAATCGTTACCATAATCATTAAATCTATTGTATATGCCAATACAAAATAGTTAAAAGTATAATTTATAACTTCAGAAGAATATTTAAATATTTAGAATTACATGTTATGCAGACAGTAGCCATCATACATTATCCTACCTTATTTCACCAATGTGGAGCCTGGCGATTTCGATTTGCTTCATATATATTTGTGCGAGAGATTAGGAATGTCAACGAATCATGCTAAAATGTCAAGTTATGCACGACACAAATATATTGTCAACAGGATTATAAGCATAATGCATGATAATCAGCCAAAATACAAGTTTCAGTCCATTTTCATAAATATATATCGGGCACGGATTATGTAAAGTAATCGATAGGTGTGACCCATGGTAGAGCAAGGAAATAATCTGATTATTATCATACGATATTGACACAGTTTGTATAAGTGTACCCAACATGTCACGTTTAACAAATAAGTAAAAAGGAAAACAAGCAACACCATATCTACTGATCCTTACGAGGCTGCTTGTACATATGATTGCAAAAGAGCAGATACACACATAATGATATGGAGTAAAATAAGTCCACATATAACGTCATTATCACCATATAAGGCATTGTTTTTGTCTTCCGTGTTAGACACATTATACTTGCGTGACCCACCATCGAATGTTGTCATATTTGATAACTTGCATCTACTATTGGCCTATTTAAAATCCATATTATCATTTGGTGTCACATAAGTCGTGGGGATAAATATGCTATAATTAATGATATAGTATAGATATCCGCCTACTATTATGACTTCAGAAAGCTATCTTACATTGTTATTTGGTGTCACATAAGTCGTGGGGATAAATATGCTATAATTAATGATATAGTATAGATATCCGCCTACTATTATGACTTCAGAAAGCTATCTTACATTTGTTATTTGGTGTCACATAAGTCGTGGGGATAAATATGCTATAATTAATGATATAGTATAGATATCCGCCTACTATTATGACTTCAGAAAGCTACCTTACATTTGTTATTTTTTCAAATGTACTATACTAATACAACATTGTCTTTTCAAATGTACTATACTAATACAACATTGTCTTTTCTTTTATATGCTGTGCAATCTCAGACAACTAATAACATATTCTCATGCAATTGACAACAGTGATAGTCATTGGTCGACCATCACTCTCTAACCTCGGAAACACAAACTACGTCAAATAAGCATTACTCTTGGCATAATTGGTAATCACACACACACACACACACTCAGAATATTGTGTGCCTCAATAAGCATTATCGGAGTGAATATGCTTTTTATAGATAATTATTTTTGGTTGTAACATGGAACACTTAGCAATGTCATTATTTAGCAACAGTACTAAATGTATGCTACGCAATTGAGATATATATCATCAGCATATATTGCGTGACACCTCATGTAATAGTGGGTGGACATAATAATAGCCATTATGTGCGTTTGCGTATGCGTGCGTGTGTGCATGCCTGCTTGTTTGCATATGCATGTGGCGTGTTATAGTGCAGTAATTATAGTTCAGAAATATATACATATAAGTTATGTTGTAAGAACAGTAATATATATTTATTTGAATATAGTATTTATGCAAGCTCCAAATCAAATTACCACAGTAATCCTTTGTATTTTAATTAGTATAACTATAATAATGGTTTCCAATGCAAGTCGCGAGGATATATTGTCTCCAGGCATACCAACAGTTATATTCTGCACATTTTTCTAATCAAAACAATTTCACAAGAAGCACATCAAGCACCTGTTATTTGTTAGCATTGAAAGATAACGCAGGTGGGTCAAAACCATTATATTGTTAAGGACAGTAAAGATAGAGGGTATATATTGATATCGTGACACATGTTGGCATGCCTGAACAGCTGTAGGTGTGGCATTTTCAGAGGTGTTAGGGTGGCGAGGAATTGAGCCATACCATTTTCAATTTTCTGTCATGAGACTAAAGAGGTCAACATAGCATAAACGTCTACAGTGAGGTAACGGAAGTTTGATGATGCAGAGTATTTCAGTCCTTATCCAGCTGTGCAATAGATCGTTAATACTATCAATCATAAAACACGGTTGCCAGCTTCATTTTAATTTTTGACATACCAATTGTCCTGGATGGTATACAATACATAGTAATTTGCTTTAATATATATACCTACGGTAGTTCATCAACTAATTTACTTTCGGAATACGATTATCTTGAGTTAATAGGCATAGGCCAAATAAACAACAGTTCATGGCCAGTAAATGTTTGTAAACTGCTTTGTAAAAAGTTAAATGATAGTAAAATACTGTAATCAAATAAGATTAATAAGTAAATCGCCCATGATCAAATTGTACAAAAGGCTAATAAACTAGTTTTGTTTGTTTATTTGTTTTGTATAACCAACCTTTCCTACACAATAATTCCCCCCCCCCCCCCCCCCCCTCCGCAAATCTAACTACACCATCTATGGGGCATCATATGCAACAGATTCAGGGTGGGGGGGAGTGAGCGATCTTACTAATATCAGAGCGAAAGACTCCCAGCGAAATTACCATAGGTGGCCCAGTCGGAAAGGTGACCGACTGTACATGCTCAGATAAATATGCAGGACTCGATACTGCATAATAAATCGTAGGCTTGTCCATATTTCTTTAACTGTCTTGATAGTGTAATGCATAGGGCGCGGAATTTCGATGCGAGTATTCTGGATTCGATTCCTCGGAGTGCCACATGTATTTGTTGATTTCATTAATTGAGTTTAGATGTGAAGTTGGTTGGTGTAAAAAAAAACCCATTAATATAGGTAAGGGATTTCACATTAGTTCGTTCAATGAGGCTAGACAGATGGGTGTAAAGTATAAAAAATACACGTAGTTTGAATTTAGCTTATCTCTTTGTGTCTTAATTAGGCGAGACTTTGCTCTAATTTCATTGAGGAGAAATTAATATTCTTTGACAGTTTATGTACAGTACAATCTAGAAGAATTAGTTTGTATTTTGTAGTTTTTGAAATGGAGAAAGGTTTGGGTAAGATTATGTGCATAGCAGGTGTTAAGGAATTCTAGATCACATTGAGATTTTCTAAGTTTGTAATTTAGTCGTTCTGCCGATATGTAGAGCTGTAACGCTGGGTGTCCATATCGTCTTGGTAATGTTTCAGCTATACTCTTGTCCTTAGGGAAGCGGAGTCGTCGTATAAGAAATAGTAAGGCCAACGTAAGAAACATCTTTATTGGAAAACGTTTCGGCTTCTCTTCATGAGCCCTCATCAGATCTAAAACATAAATGGACGTACACTCGGCCGCAATTCCGCGTGGGCCACCTAGTCATAGGGTTTGGGTAAATTCGTTGTGTAGTTTGTTCGCTCTGAATATAGTAAGATCTCACAATCCCCTCCCTGAATCAATCGAAGATTTTGCCCCATAGATGGCGCAGCTTGATGGGAAGGGAGGGAGCTTGTCGTAGTGTTAAAAGGGTAGGACACAATGGGAGGAGGTGACGTTCTATAACATACAGTGACGAATGTTAAACTTATTTACTTTTACTTGTTCATACAATAATGTTCCCGAAACTAATTCGTAATGAACAGTAGATTCCCTCTTTCAGTAACTGAAACGTCTCTCTCTCTCTCTCTCTCTCTCTCTCTCTCTCTCTCTCTCTCTCTCTCTCTCTCTCTCTCTAGGTTATATGAGGTATACAGAATGTTGAAAGTAACACTATTATATATATCCATTTACACCTATAATGAATAACATTATGAAATTTATTCAGCAATATGATGAGAAGTTGAGAAGAATATATTTTGAAGTAGCACCACGAAGTAACATTATACTGACGCGGCCATGTATAATTATCCACCTTCCTCTCCCTCTCCGAGCTCGGACTTTTTTCTATCCTCTAGTCTATTTTTTCCCAACTGAGGGTAAATTGTCATGTTTCTATCTTTGTTACTCGGCTATAAGGTAGATTTTGTAGCGAAAGATGATGTTTATTCTGAAAACTTGGCATTAATATGACACACAGCCATAGTAATTTCATATATTTCCATTAAGTATCGAGAAATCAGGTAATAAGAGATTCAATTTACGATCAGCTGGAAAAAAATAGAGTATAGTTGTCACTAAGGGATGGAGGGACGTAAGGGTGGCGAGGTGACTAACAAGGTGGGTGGAGGTGGAGGAGTTGTGGTGGGATTGTTTAGACTGGTGGATGAATGTATAATAACTAAATTTAGGATATTTCAGTGTGTGTGTGTGTGTGTGCTTAAAGGGCGATCGGGACACGAGTGCATAGAGGTTTTGTGTTCGTGGACGGGTGGAAAATTATAAAGCTAAATTTATTTATGTACTATATATATCATTGTATCTCTTTTTATACTGGCATGGCCTTACTTACTCTTTACTTTGTATTAGTTTTGCACACATTTTCAGCATATTTCACTAATTGGCTTAAATATAGTTATGTTTATATGAATGATGCATTAGGATCCCTTTGGACGATTCCCTGTTCGCTTGTTTATGCTTCCTCTTACAACTTCGGTTAATCATTGCACACAAATCTTGATGTCATATCATATTTCGTGAACTCGCTAATCTGATTTATCTATCTATCTATCTATCTATATATCCATCTATTGCCAGACAACCTTATCTCCCGAGAGGAGGTGGACGTGAAAGTATCACCTTCATAAGCTTCTATATGCCGAGGTAACTCATTCGATTATCTAGCTTTTTTTCAATTAATTTCAAAATAAATGTGTAGCTTGATCATACAAGATTATTGCGCAATGCAATATAACAATGACAAATATTAATTGTCCTGTTGATAAACATTATGTTTGCGGAAATATGAACAATTGATAAAGGTATACTCAATTAACTTTAGTAATTATATTTATTTAATTGATATTTATTAGACAGTCATAGTAAAGTAAATAGATCAAGGAAATAATGTGTTGGGGAAAAAATGGATTGCAATTCTCGAGGGTAATTTACTCTAGGTAAATATTTCCCCCTGTATCACATTATCTTATATTATCAGACTTGGCAATATGTAACAAACCACATGCAAAGAGTATAACATATCAGTATAAATAACTATATGTGTGGAATAATATTATCTGTGTATACCCTGGTCTATTTGTGATATCTAATAACCTGAGTTTACATGTAGTTACTCATAGTCTCACTGTTACCAAGGTAATGCACACATTATTTATCAATACCATATTTACTACATAAATCGATTAACACAGTGCAACTTCTCTCTCTCTCTCTCTCTGAGAAACCAGACTTGGCTCTTCCGTGATACCAACAGATTTTTCATATACTTTAGTAATTATTTTATTTATTGTTTCTAGGTTAGCACACATCAATTATTAGCATTCGTCTATAGAGCAAGTTAATCACAAAGAATTAGATTGGTATACTATAGCTGAATAGTTAAGGTCATAGAATTTACCCTGATAAATGTTGATAAGCCTGTCGAGTAGGAAGTGTGTATTTTCAGCAGAAGTTTTGGTAAGGAGCTCTTTATGAAGATCCATACTAATTTCAACCTAATGTCAGAGAGCAATAAAGGTGAAACGAGACTCAAACTATCTATTTGGGGGAGGGAAGGGGTAGTTTACCTTGATGCACAGGAAAATCGACTTTAAATCGCCATAAACAAAGAGGAATTTTGTATCTAAGTTTAAACACTGTTGCCAGCTACTCTAAATATACTGATATTCCTGAGGGAAATGCTTTATCAACAAATTTGCCTCGATGTAAATTAATTGTTAAATATATAAATCAGACATACCATTTGGCTTAATGTATCAATGTGATCATATGCAATGTTTTCTTTCTGGCCACAGGTAATTTAGAATATTGATAATGATATTACCAATCTTAATTAATCATGATCAATGTAATCAATATCCCACCGACTCAGTATTAACTGTGACTCTCATGCTTGAGGTAAGTCATCCACAGATCGACATATTTTGACACTACAAAGGTAACTCATCTAAATAATAATAGTTTACTACTTCTGTTAATCTAATTTGTCGCTAGTTTGTAGTTTGCTAACAAAAGGTGTATGTTATATATTATATAGTATGACCTGTACTATTATTGTATTCATACCAATAAAGTGGGTGGAGAGAGAGAGAGAGAGAGAGAGAGAGAGAGAGAGAGAGAGAGAGAGAGAGAGAGAGAGAGAGAGAGAGAAAGTGAGAGAGAGAGAGAGAGAGAGAGTGACGTTTCAGTTACTGAAAGAGGGAATCTACTGTTCATTACGAATTAGTTTCGGGAACATTATTGTATGAACAAGTAAAAGTAAATAAGTTTAACATTCGTCACTGTATGTTATAGAACGTCACCTCCTCCCATTGTGTCCTACCCTTTTAACACTACGACAAGCTCCCTCCCTTCCCATCAAGCTGCGCCATCTATGGGGCAAAATCTTCGATTGATTCAGGGAGGGGAGTGTGAGATCTTACTATATTCAGAGCGAACAAACTACACAACAGATTTACCCAAACCCTATGACTAGGTGGCCCACGCGGAATTGCGGCCGAGTGTACGCTAATTTGTTGTGTAAAATGTTATTATCAATAAATGATGTACTATTAAAATTGCCATAGAATGGGAAACCAAGACGAAAAGTAGTGAAACTTTTGATTATCATTGTGTTTTGTGTAAAGTGACGTAACTAAGTTTACATTGTAAAACAGTGAATAGCCTAAAAGATATTCGTATATGGTTGAGGGATAGGTAATGGTGAATAGAAAAGCTTGGTAATCACATAGATCATTCTAAGGGAAGTTAACATAATTGAATTTGAGAATATCGTGTATAAGCAAGGTTAAAATTAGGAAATTTGAATATTATGAGTTGAGATTTTGATGTAACTTTTATTAAGTAAAATTTGAGCTGAAACAGTAGTATGGGTAAATAAATAAGTGTAGAAAAGAGTTCGCGATAAATTTAAGTTGAATTTTTAAACGTGTGTTGAAATAACGTGGAATTTAACTAATTTAGCCTACAAATAAAAATGTATTCTAAAAGATATAAGTATAAATAACATACCAGTTAATTTAAAAACATAGTAGTGAAGTAGATTTCTCGTGTGCACTGAGGGATGGTTTGAGATCCTGGGTGATAAGGGACTCTGGTAGAAATCGCGTAACACTGTCGGTGGTGGTGAAAAGTATAAATATATATATATATATATATATATATATATATTTTCTTTAATACATACGAGGTTGAAAGAAATGGCAATTTCTGCGTTGGAAATTTTTTTATTCAAAGTTTCCAGGTCTCTGATGAGTTTTCGCTGGGTGGCAGGAAGTAGATGAAGGAGATGAGCAAAATTCATGGTGGTACAGGGTTACATTAATGTACATGATGATACAGGATATACGACGCATTTCACCTGGACAACCAGCATTATCAAGTAAGGATAGAATGATATAAAAGGTAAACAGGAAGGGTATATATAGAGGGTGGAGGATCAGAGGAGGCGAAAATCAGGGGGCAAAAGTCTGCTATTGGTGGAGGGGTATTCTAGGAGAGAGAAAGAGAGAACCGCTTCACGCATGCGCACTGGATGCGGGATGGTGGTCGGTTGGCGGGGTCGAAGCTGATTGGCTGCGTGGCGAGGGGCGTGGCCTAAGTTGCGTAGTACGTGTGGCGCCTGCTGAAGACGAAGCTGAAGGAGGTAGCGCGGGGGGCTGCGTCAAGGGCACCGGAGGGCGAGGGGGGGTGTTAGGTCCTGTAGGAAAGTGCCTTTTGGCAGAAGGAAGGATCTGAAGGTCCAGAGTTTGGTTGTTGATGTTGGGATGCAAGGCTTGGATATATAATGCTTCAAGTATAGGTAATCTCCTTGGGTCACTTTCTTTATCGAGTATGGTGGTGTGTTTCTCTAACTCGTTGCGGTTGAGGTGGGGGTGGTTAGGGGTGAGATAGTGGTCTTTGATGGCTCCAGCCTGAAGGTGAAGAGTTAACCGACGTGAAAGACGAGTCTGCGTCATACCAATATAGGAATGAGGTCCACAGTCCTCATAATTACAGGTATGGTGGTAAATGACGTGATCGTCGGTCATCGGGCTCTTTATTTTGGTGGAAGCTGGTTTGTTGCGGAGAACGAGGTTGGAGGTCTTGGGGGATTTGTAATAAATTATTAATTTGATTTTGTTTTCCGGGTTGGTTGGGTGGACATGCTTAGAGATTATTTCTTTTAAGACGGCCTCGTCATTTTTGTGTTCAGAGGACATAAAATTGCGGTAGAAGATCTTAATTTCATTGGGGGGGTCAATGTTGGGAGGGCTTTGGGTGTACCATTTTTCAAGATGGTGGTTGATGGTGCTGGAGATGTCGGAGTTGGAATATCCGTTATTTACTAAAACTTGGGATAGTCTTTCTAGTTCCTGGTGGGTGTCGGCCCAGGTAGAGCAGTGCGTGAGGGCTCTCCTAACATAGGCGGAGATGGAGGATAGAAGATAACAGCGGGGGCATTCACTATCGCCGTTGAGGCATTGTCCTGTGTTAGTTGGTTTAATGTAGATGGTGGTTTTGAACCAATGGTCGTTCAGAGCTACGAGGATGTCGAGGAAGGGGAGTTGACCATTGTTTGATTTTTCAAAGGTGAAGTTAAGTCCGGAGGAGGTCATGAAGCGACGCTGGAGTTCCTGTAGTTCGTGGAGGTCCTTGATTTGCACGAAGATGTCATCCACGTATCTACAGTAGACGGCGGGTCGTTGGGCAGCTAGGAGCTCTTCCTCGATGGTACCCATAAAAAAGTTCGCAAAAAGAACTCCTAGGGGGCTGCCCATCGCCACACCGTCTATCTGCTTGTACATGTTGCCCCGGGGGCAAAGGAACGGGGCTTCCTGGGTACATAGCTCCAGTAGTGTTTTCAGGGCCTTCTCTGGGATGTCCAGTGTTGGTGTATCAGGGCAATGGTAAATTCGACGTAGAATCATGTCAATGGTCCTATCCACTGGCACGTTGGTGAACAGGCTTTCTACGTCGAGAGAGGCGATTGTGTGGTTGTTGTTCCGGGGGGCGTCTCGTAAAATGTCCAAGAAATCGTCCGCTGAGTTAAGGTTGAATTGGCTGGGCACGTAGGGGGTGAGGAGGTTGTTCAGGGCCTTGGCGATCTGGTAGGTGGCAGTTGGGATCTGGGAGATGATGGGGCGGAGGGGGTTCCCAGGTTTGTGTGTTTTGATGGTTCCGTACGCATAACCAGAGGTGTATTCTCCGACGAGTTTTTTAAGGTGGACCCCTCCTTGTTTGGCGTTGATGGCGGTGATGGTGGTGTTGGCAGTACGTTTGATTTCGTCAGTTGGGTTGCGGTGATCTTTTTAAATTTGGTGTTGTCACTTAAGATGACGTCCATTTTTCTAAGATATTCCTCCTTGTCATGAATTACGAGGCAGGAAGCTTTATCCGCACGACGGATGATGATGTTGGGGTTGTCTCTTAATTGAGACAACCCCAACATCATCATCCGTCGTGCGGATAAAGCTTCCTGCCTCGTGATTCATGACAAGGAGGAATATCTTAGAAAAATGCACGTCATCTTAAGTGACAACACCAAATTTAAAAAGATCACCCGCAACCCAACCGACGAAATCAAACGTACTGCCAACACCACCATCACCGCCATCAACGCCAAACATGGAGGGGTCCACCTTAAAAAACTCGTCGGAGAATACACCCCTGGTTGTGCGTACGGAACCATCAAAACACACAAACCTGGGAACCCTCTCCGCCCCATCATCTCCCAGATCCCCACTGCCACCTACCAGATCGCCAAGGCCCTGAACAACTTCCTCACCCCCTACGTGCCCAGCCAATTCAACCTTAACTCAGCCCACGATTTCTTGGAAATTTTACGAGACGCCCCCCGGAACAACAACCACACAATCGCCTCTCTCGACGTACAAAACCTGTTCACCAACGTGCCAGTGGATAGGACCATTGACATGATTCTACGTCGAATTTACCATTGCCCATATACACCAACACTGGACATCCCGGAGAAGGCCCTGAAAACACTACTGGAGCTATGTACCAAGGAGGCCCCCTTCCTTTGCCCACGGGGCAACATGTACAAGCAGATAGACGGTGTGGCGATGGGCAGCCCCCTAGGAGTTCTTTTTGCGAACTTTTTATGGGTACCATCGAGGAAGAGCTCCTAGCTGCCCAACGACCCGCCGTCTACTGTAGATACGTGGATGACATCTTCGTGCAAATAAAGGACCTCCACGAACTACAGGAACTCCAGCGTCGCTTCATGACCTCCTCCGGACTTAACTTCACCTTTGAAAAATCTAACAATGGACAACTCCCCTTCCTTGACATCCTCGTAGCTCTGAACGACCATGGGTTCAAAACCACCGTCTACATTAAACCAACTAACACAGGACAATGCCTCAACGGCGATAGTGAATGCCCCCGCCGTTATCTTCTATCCTCCATCTCCGCCTATGTTAGGAGAGCCCTCACACACTGCTCTACCTGGGCCGACACACACCAGGAACTAGAAAGACTATCCCAAGTTTTAGTAAATAACGGATACTCCAACTCCGACATCTCCAGCACCATCAACCACCATCTTGAAAAATGGTACACCCAAAGCCCTCCCAACATTGACCCCCCCAATGAAATTAAGATCTTCTACCGCAATTTTATGTCCTCTGAACACAAAAATGACGAGGCCGTCTTAAAAGAAATAATCTCCAAGCATGTCCACCCAACCAACCCGGAAAACAAAATCAAATTAATAATTTATTACAAATCCTCCAACCTCGTTCTCCGCAACAAACCAGCTTCCACCAAGATAAAGAGCCCGATGACCGACGATCACGTCATTTACCAACATACCTGTAATTATGAGGACTGTGGACCTCATTCCTATATTGGTATGACGCAGACTCGTCTTTCACGTCGGTTAACTCTTCACCTTCAGGCTGGAGCCATCAAAGACCACTATCTCACCCCTAACCACCCCCACCTCACACGCAACGAGTTAGAGAAACACACCACCATACTCGATAAAGAAAGTGACCCAAGGAGATTACCTCTACTCAAAGCATTATTTATCCAAGCCTTACATCCCAACATCAACAACCAAACTCTGGACCTTAACATCCTTCCTTCTGCCAAAAGGCACTTTCCTACAGGACCTAACGCCCCCCTCGCCCTCCGGTGCCCTTGACGCAGCCCCCCGCGCTACCTCCTTCAGCTTCGTCTTCAGCAGGCGCCACACGTACTACGCAACTTAGGCCACGCCCCTCGACACGCAGCCAATCAGCTTCGACCCCGCCAACCGACCACCATCCCGCATCCAGTGCGCATGCGTGAAGCGGTTCTCTCTTTCTCTCTCCTAGAATACCCCTCCACCAATAGCAGACTTTTGCCCCCTGATTTTCGCCTCCTCTGATCCTCCACCCTCTATATATACCCTTCCTGTTTACCTTTTATATCATTCTATCCTTACTTGATAATGCTGGTTGTCCAGTGAAATGCGTCGTATATCCTGTATCATCATGTACATTAATGTAACCCTGTACCACCATGAATTTTCCTCATCTCCTCCATCTACTTCCTGCCACCCAGTGAAAACTCATCAGAGACCTGGAAACTTTGAATAATAAAATTTCCAACGCAGAAATTACCATTTCTTTCAACCTCGTATGTATTAAAGAAAATTTATTACCTGGCTTTACTAACATATATATATATATACAGTATATACATATACTGTATATACACACACATATATATTTTTTTTTCTTTTCTATGTGAGACAAAAGGCAGGTTGTCAGTAACGAGTGTCCCCCCAAAAACCGAAAGAGTAATAGGGCCGAAATCATGGGACGTTGGGGTCAAAATGCCTGCTTAAAGTTGCTTAAATCATAGGATGAAGGAAATATTCATTGAGGAAGAGAGTTCCAGAGTTCACTTGTTGAGTAGAAGAAAGACTGAGAAATTTTACCAATTCTATGGGTGGAGCCTTCCCACACATGCTAACAATGCTTAATACAGGGGCACACTGTTCCCAGATTCAGAGCAAGAAGCTGTGCTGGGGTGAAGAACCCATGGAGACGATTGAGCACTCCTATCTTTTGGGAAGCTGTTTTAGCAAGAGTGGTAATATGATCTTTCCAAGAAAGGTTGGATAAACAAATACACATAGAATATTGAGAGAAGATGAAGGGTTGATTTGTGCATTGTTAAAACATTATTGATAATCTTGCGGAAGATTTCGATGGAGAGATAGCGGGAGAAATTGGTTATTGGAGACGTTGAAAGTAACAAGATTTTCTCTGCCCCAATCAGAAATAATTGATAGCTTGGAAGATAGGCACTCTATGGCCCTTTTATGTGAGTTTTGGAGTGATTGCATGGTTGGTTGATGTGATAAATTAATTGAATCGTGTAAGGTAGAGTCAGCAGCATATGAGTGGATAGGACTAGAGGTAGAGTTGAGGAGATCATTAATAAAATTAATAGAAAGATAATTAGAGACAGAACAGAACCCTGAGGAACACCAGAGTTGATAGGTTGAAGTGAGCGATGGTCGTCCACAGCTGCAGCTGTGGAGCGGTCTGAAAGGAAATTAGCAACAAAGACCAGATTTGGCTTGATTCCGGGCAGAAACATATATAGCACGAGATTCTTAAGTTTGAAGGTGACGGCACCGTTTGAATGCTTCCTCCTTATTGCGGACAGCAGTAGAACAAGCGTGATAAACCATGATTCTTTTTGCATTGGACTGAGAGAAAGAAAATGGAATGAATGCCTCCATGCCTGATAGGATTACCTTGGTTATGCACTTGGCACACTCCGAGGGTCCCCGGCCACGGAAGCAAACATCATTCCATGGGAAATCAAAGAAGTGCTGCCAAAAAGCCTCCCTGGCGGCAGCGTCAATGTGCCAGAAGCCTTTCCAGCTGGGCGGATCGGGTGGTCTTACAGAAAAGATAGGACAGGTAACAGTAATAAGGTTCTGATCGGAGGAGCCTAACAGAGAGAAAAGAGCTTACAGCGTAAGTAGAAGATTAGAAGTTCGAAATATGTCAAGAATGTTGGTCCGATTTCCAAGGCGGTCAGGAATTCGAGAAGGGTGCTGGAGTAACTGCTCTAGGTCAAATATGATAGCAAAGATGTAGGCTTGTTCAACAGGTTGGTCATTGAAATGGGAGAGTCATTGGTGGTGGTGAACATTGAAATATCCTAAGATGGAGATTTCTACAACAAGAAAGATGGATAAAATGGGTTCATCTTTGGTAGTTAGTCAAAGAATTTTGGATAGTCAGTAGAATTTGGTGAGAGAAAAACAGCACAGAAATATTTAGTTTGAGAGAAAGATTTAGCCAACGAGTTGAGAATTCAGAAGAATCAAAGTTGGGAACTCGAGAGAAAGTAAGATTGTTGCGCACATTAATGCAACATCCACCTTTGGCTTGAAATTGAGGATAGAACTTGTTATGCCCTGATTTTATTCAGGATAAACTCTTGCGTAGGTGAGTTCTGAAAGACTGGAATATCCGGTTTCATATACATACATGTGAGGGGTCAACAGAACACATAAATAGAATCTTGGAATGTGATTTGTCATGCAGCTTTATTTCGCTAAACACACTCACGGTATAGAAAAAGAATCACTTTCACTTTATAGAACATGAGTAAGAGTAATAAGTTCAGTGATAAGAGCTTGGTCTTTCAATTCTCCAAGCACAATCGTGGATCTGGATTAGAGTATGCACTGCCACTTCCGAGTCTCGGGTATTATTCTTCCGATACGGACATGATAAGAAGCGATAAGAAAGTCACTTGAAGGGGGCACCGATTTTATTTACACAATGTCTGATACCGAACGTTGCTTTAGGCTTAAGGTTCTAGTCATTCGATTAAGTGGGGACTAACGTTGAGGTTCGACTTTACACGATCTAGCAGAGTCAAGTAGGCAATTATTATGTATACTCTTAAACTGTTAATGCACGGATGGTAATTCGTCACTGAGATTAAATTATACTTCACGACCTATCCCTTGTTTATGGGATCACAGAATATCTATACCAAACACTCATTTTAAGTGTAACTCGTGTCGTGGCTGGGGGTAAATTCTGTCGAGGTAATTATCTCGTAATATATTTTACTATAACGAATCTCTGGCAAAACAGGGGACTCTAGGATCAACTCGAAATCTCTTTATAGTTAGCAAATAACTCAAAGGTGTACACAGGCAACACAACGGTTTAGTAACACGGTATCTATACACTGATATTATAATAGGAAATCGTGCCGGATCAGGTTATCTTCTTCTTCTTCTCTTGAATCTGGTGTCATCGGGGGCTTCTCAGCTGCTCCAGGGGGCCGTCCAGGGGGTCCAGTTGTGTGAAGAAGTTACAGATGGGTCGGTTGACCGGTGATGAAGTTGAGTTCAGGGTCTCTCCTATGGATCTTAAATGGTCTGTTTCTGGGCTAAGGCCAGGGTAGCGTCTCATCGGAGTAACGTAAGCATTGGGTCTGCACAAACCTTGCTTAACTGTCTCTGATCCATGACGAGAGGTTCAATCAACCCAAGTGCATATGTGGCGATATATATATTTCTCTTAGGTCCGTATATTTACCAGTGATCTACCACGGTTAATACAGGCCCAGGAATATAATATATCAGCTCCTGGTGTTCAGCTTGCGGGGTGCCGGTCAGTTACTAACAGGGGAGTAAAACAGTCTTCCAACAGAGCGACATCCCGCTCGGCAAAAAGCTATGTTTTAAAACTGCCCGCTCTCCTCCTCTCGTGGTTTATATATGGCAGGGTGACTCGGTGTTGCCCGGGCCGGGGGCTGATGGGTCCCTTCCAATTCGGGGCCAGGGCGGCTGTGCAGGGCTGTGGGGTCAACATCTGGCAATCTGGCCCTTCGTTCCCAATGTCCTGAATTAGATAACAGCGTTAGTTCACACACCGACATATAAGAATAGTTAATGGCAGGTGTTATGGCAAGCAAGGGACCCGTCGCCTTGTTGTTGACGGCGGCGAGGGGAGGAGCACCTCGGCCATGAGGGTCAGCGGCTAATCGTTTGATTGATAAGTAGGTTACTTTTAAAAAGAAGGGGAACAAGGGCAAGAAAGGTAAGTGAACAGTTCTCTCGTACCTGTAGATCTTGGTGAGATTGAATAACAAGTCCTGTAATACCTCACAGGTGTTGGCACGTGTATACAGGTGGTGGTTAAGCGCGGGTGACCTAGTGGTCCCGTATACCGGGGTCGTGGAGGGCGGCGCAGGTAGGAGTCCCTCCGGATTGGACACGGCTCGATGGCCGAGTTAATTTGTTGTTGTCGGCCCACCTGGGTTAGGGTGGAAATACCCACGTAGACCACATGTGGACAAGGGAGAGATATCTAGAGAGAGAGAAAATACAGCTTTATAGTGGTCAATAAAGTAGGCATGCATAATCAGGCGGCAGTGCAATTATCATTATCATGGTGATAGACTGTGTTGGCTACGCACCTGGGGCGAGCCCGTGACGCAAGGCATTGGCGCTTCCGTGGGGTGATCAGGTCGTCGTCCATGCATGCACAGCTGTCGCCTGCCTGGTTGCAACGGAAAAAAAGATAGGATCATGTGAACTGTACTCCGAGAAGGAAGTGTCTTGAAGAGGCGTGTGGAGGGAGCCTAGAAAAGAAAAGCAGGCTCGATTATGTAATGCAAGGTTTAGGAAAAAATAGATTGTGCGAGGTGGCGATTTCCTTATTATTCTAAGGTTAGTAGGTCAATCATCATGCGGGGTTAGTATGTTAATAAGTAACAAGTAAAAATGGTAATGATACAATCAATATCTACTTGGCACAGTTATATATCTATACCCCTCATACTACAGAGAGCTAAGAGGTGTCTTCCCTCTTACTTCTTCTACAGGGGATGTCACGTATTCATTAAACATAAGTCAGCAGAGGTATTTCTATACAATTAGTTTGTATGGAGTACGTACCTATACCTTCGTAATGTAGAGAGATCGAGGTTCCTTCAGATCGCCTCGTTCCTGTACACGATGAGAGTATTATAGTCTGCAGGGATAGTATTTAATGGAATACATACTTTAGTGGGTACTTCAATAATGTCAGGGGGTAAGGAAGTGTGGTTTGTATCTAGAAGACTGTGATTAACGAGATGTGTAATATGTGGATGGAAGTGGAAGAGAGGGAGGGATCTTGCTGGGGGTGGAAGTTTCGCTCCCAGGAATTTTCGTTCCTGGTGTATTTCAGAACTAGTAGGAGGATATAGAGAAGGGTTTACTGTCAGTAGTCAGTTTATATATATATATATATATATATATATATATATATATAATTATATACTGTATATCTATTTATATATCATATCAATATATATATATATATATATATATATATATATATATATATATATATGTATATATATATATATATATATATATATATATATATATATATATATATAAGGCTATTATTTGCACTATGCTGCTTCGGAGACGATTATCAAAATGTAATAATAAACTGGCAGCACCATCTCCTTTCAAAGCAGACCCCTTAGCACGACAGACAGAGCATAATTACAACTCAGTTCAGGGTTTTTTTCTTCAGGAGTTTAGCTGCATCAACTACACCTGGGCATACTCCGAATCAACTTGTCTGGAGCATTGATGAATAATTACTAAGTAAACAACTCACAGAAACAAATACCAGCACCTAATGGCAATACTGGGGCGGATATTCAAACAAAATTGTCCTATATTTCGGGGTCATGTAAAAGTATAATAGAATAATCCAAAGAAGCAAAGCAGTTTCTCTTGCAACACCTGCACTCGGGATTACTAGGCTATTGCATTCTCCGGTAGTGCCACTCATGCATACCGTCTTAGAAGTGCACCATGCTCCTCCAAGACCAAGTCTAACGTGCCACAGTGAAACCCTATTAACCCAGGGGCTACGGCCAGACTCTTATGAGGTTCTACTTAGAAAATGCGGCCAGACTCTTAAGATCCAAGGCCTAAAAACAAACTTTTGAAACACCCCCCCTGTGGCACTCAAACAAAGCAATTTGTGATTAGGTGAGATAATTCCCCTCCATTACTTTCTACCACTCCTACACATGTGTCCCCCCCCCCACCTCCTCAATTATCCAAAATTATTCCTATTATTCCTGATATTTATCGAGTATTTTCGTGCGAGGACGGGTGGGAGAGAGGGGGAGGATGGAGGAGTGTATCTCCGACCATCTAAGCCAGTCTGAGAGCTCTCCTTGTCTCTCAATACCATGCCAGACACAAGAGAGGGAGGGTGTTTCTCTCTCGCCGGTCAAGGGCAGATTAAGACCATGGGGATAAAATATACGATTTTCACCAGCCAATTGCTGTTACCACTTGTTTTATTGCTTTCCGATGTTCATATTAGAAGTAAAATATGGATAAGTATTAATTATATATATGGTAAATTGACAATTTTAACAAGAATGTGCCAAATACCTTCACATGGCGGGCACTTTCAAATACCATAGCTACGCAGCTTATGAGTTAACTAACTAATAATATGGTACACTGTCATAAAACAGCAACACATCACAGGGTCCTGCTAGTAAGTCCGGGAGATATCAGCTAGCCCAGCAAACTGAACCCATACACAAGCTATAGATCTCCTCTGACCTCTCAATAACAGTACTCCAAATAAGCCTTAGGGGAGCGTCCGCCATGTTTTTCAAAATGGTCCGATCATTTTCATGTTTATAGAAGTGGCAGATACTACTTCTAGGAACAACATATCCTAAAAGTAATCAAATCGGATGAACAGTTTTTTCGCTACCTCGGATTTTCGCAATTCTTGCAAATTTGCTAACCGCTATAAACAGTTATTTTTGGTCCAATTTAAATAAGTAGGATATCATTGGAAAGAGGAGAAAAAATGCAATACATTTGTGCGACATATTTTTGATACACCCTATAGTTTTGCCGCTATTTTTTAGTTTTTCAAGTTTTGAAAGGTTGCAAGCCTCCTGTCAAATATTTTATTGTATCAAAAATCTGTCACAATTATTTATTGCATTTTTGTTTATTCTCTCCAATGATATCTTACTCATTAAAATTGGACCAAAAATAAACTTGTTATGGGGGAAAATGCTATAATAACTATAGTTTTGAGAAAAAGGCGAAAAATTAAATGTTTCCATTACCCAACGAGTCCTCTCTCAAATGACGATGTATTTTTTTTTTTTTTTTTTTTTTTTTTTAAGAGACAATGAACGGAGGAAGGAAAAACACAGATAAAACAAAAAGGTCCATGTGCCTAAAGGCATCCTCCATTCATAAAATGTTTGTAACAACTGGATTTAAACATTTGTAAATTGTAAGTTTGTGGAAAGCAATTCGAGGGAAGTGAATTCCAAAGAGTAGTAGCTCTGGGGATAAACGAATTCTGATAAGCAGAAGTTCTGCATTGTGGAGGAGAAAGTGTAAATTCATGGGCGCTCTCAGCTGCCCTAGTTCTACGGGGAAAGATGTGGAGAGGCGGCACAATTGAAGCAAGTTCCTCGGAACAATTGCTGTGAAAATATCTGTAGAATAATGCAAGGGATGCAACGTTTCTTCGTATGGATAATGTAGGAAGGTCCTGTGTGATTGCAGGGTTGTTGATTAATCTAATATCTTTATTTTGAATTTTGTCCAACTGCCTCAATGCAACCACTCCACTTCCACCCCACAGAGGTGAACAGTAATCCATCTGAGAACGCACATGACTTTTATATATCACGGCCAACTGCTCGTCAGTGAAGAATTCTCGAACAACTGTTTGTTCTTGATTGATTTGATCTATCTATCTATCTATTGCCTGACGCCGTGATCCCCGAAGGGGTGGCCACGAACGAACCGCCCCCATGCACCTCTGTCCCCAGTCAGTCGACGCCCCTCCCCCCAACCAGCACCGCCTTCGTTCATGTACTTCCTCACTCCATCCTTCCACCTCATATTCGGTCTACCTCTCCCCCTCTGTCCCTCCACCTCGCTCTCGTACACCCTCTTAGTCATTCTCTCGCTTTCCATACGTTCCATATGGCCGAACCATCTCAAGTTGTTCCTTTTCACACTTTCCAGCACATCTACCTCCACACCACACCTCCTTCTTACTTCCTCATTAGTCTGTCTATCCCTCCATGTAACTCCGCACGCACTCCTTAACCCTTATTTAGCGGCGAGCAACATAAGTCGAGTTAAATAAAGCTGGACTATGTGGCGGCGCTCGACATAACTCGAGTGGCAATTTCAGCACGTAATGTGGCTGAGAGAGAGAGACAAGTGGTGGCAGGAGACTAGCGAGCGTATGACTGCTCCAGACCACCGCGGCGAACCTACTGACACAAATCTCAGCTCCCTCCTCCCTCTCTCACTCGCTACATACTCAATTATGTACCGAAAGTACCGAATTACCTGCTTTTTGCACTCCCGTTGCACGGTTATTGCAAGAAAACTATCCATCATACAAGGATCGTTATGGTGTCATTCGAAAGCTCTGTTTATGCCCTTTCAGGGATAGGTACTTGTTTTTACGTTCTGGGTCTTATTTAGGCATGAAAATGATCACGTAAACAGCCCTATTTTGGCTAAAAACACCCCGCTGTGCGGTACACATAAATAAACCGCATAGGCCGCTCGTAAGGTGTTAAGTAATTCATTTCCACTGCTCTCACTCTTGGTCTGAGTCTCTCAACCAACGTCCATGCTTCGCTTCCGTAAGTCAGTGTCGGGATTACCACACTGTCATGCAAGGACTTCTTCACTTCCATACTGACCACCCTATTTCTTGTTACTGCTTTTAGCGTTCCTACAACCCTCTTCCCCTGTTGTACCCTCTCCCGCACCTCTTCATCCATAGTCCCATCTTTACTCAACACACTGCCCAGATACTTAAAAGAGTTGACGATCTCCATAGCCTGACCGTTCAGCTTCACCTCACACTCTGTGACTTCACCCCTTTCGAAGACCATAACCTTGCTCTTCCCCGTATTTACCTTCAAATTCCGTTTTTCGCACACTGTTCCAAACTCATTTACCAGACCCTGCAACTCCCATTCATTATCACTCATAAGAACTGTATCATCCGCAAACAGCAGTATAGGTAGCTTCCACTCAATTCCCTCCCTTTTCAGCGATACACCAACATTCACTGCTCTTGATAGTATTTCTTTCATAACTCCATCCATATATACAGTAAACAACCACGGGGACATCACACACCCCTGTTTCAAACCAACATTCAGGTCAAAGAACTCGCTCTGCTCACTCTCCACACGTACTGCCGCCTTTGCACCCTCATACATGCTCTTCACTGCTTTCAGCAACTTGCCCTCTACTCCGTATATTCTAAGTACTTTCCACAAACCTTCTCTATCCACTCTGTCATAGGCCTCCTCCAAGTCCATAAAGGCAACATACACCTTTTGTTTCTTCTCCAGATACTTCTCCACAACACAATTCAGGGTAAAAATCTGATCTACACATCCTCTTCCCTTCCTAAAACCTCCCTGCTCGTCGCCTATCCATTTCTCCGTTCTCACTCTCACTCTCTCAATCACTACCCTACTGTATACCTTCCCTACTACGCTTAGAAGACATATTCCTCGGTGGTTACCACACACTCCTCTTTCCCCTTTGCCCTTATATAGGGGGACTATTATGCCAGTCTTCCAGTCATCGGGTGCACTCCCCTTCTCCCATGCTAGTTTGCACATTTTCCATACCCATTCTATCACTATCTCACCACCATACCTCAACATTTCCCCACACACTCCATCTGTTCCTGGTGCTTTCCCCAACTTCACTCTTTTCATGGCTTCCCACACTTCTGACCTCCTGATCCCCACCTCCTCCTCCACTACTTCTCTTCTTCTCCCTCCCATACCATATCCAGCTATGTTTGCTGGCTCTTCATTCCTTTCATTTAGCAACTCACTGAAGTACTCCCTCCATCTTTCGACTCTCTCTTGCTTCTCGGCTAGCATTCTCCCATTCTTATCTTTCACACCCTTACTGTTTCCCTTGCTACCTTCCCTAACTTTCTTGACTTCTTTCCAGAACAGTTTCTTACTCTCCCTCCATTTTACACTCAGATTCCTTCCAAATTCCTCATCTACTCTTCTCTTACTTTCCTTCACTACTCTCTTCACCACCCTCTTACTCTCCACGGTTGATTGATTTGATACATGCTCTAACACTAAAATCCAGTGCAATTTACTAAGTCTAAGTAAATATTATGGCATCTGGACCCCCCAAAAGGTATTTTATTCATTTGGCGCCAATGGCGTCATGAACTCCGCACCTCATGTATGCCAAATTAGGTAATTTAGATTACTCTAGGTTGTGTTAGAGTTGGTTTGGATGGGTTAGATTTGTTTTGTGTTGAATATATATTATATTTGTGCATGTCTTGGCATCTGGATGATGATGATGGCTTGGATGATGATGATGATGGTTTGGATGATGATGGCTTAGATGATGATGATGAAGGTTGTGAAAATACTATTGCTGGTGCTGCTGATAATGATGATTGATATGGTGAGGTATAGAGTGGCAGCAGCTTGGTGAGAGACTCAGGACTCGATCTTGCATGTCAAAGTTGTCTACCTGCAGCTAATTTCTGCTCTCTCTGATTCTGGATCTTTGATTTGCGTGTCATGATGTATCAAAGGCGTGTACAATGCTGTGAAATGCCGAAAAAACGGAGCAAAAGCAGCCAGGACGGTGGGAATAGGGGGGTGACTGGGGCAACAGAAGACATATTATATTCCTGTCTCTTGGCAAACACTGATCTCTCTCTCTCTCTCTCTCTCTCCTCTCTACACCTCGCTACCGCCAGACGCTGCAGACGCTCTGTCAACGCTCTCACGATATCGATCATAATTTGAGTATTAACTACTCATCCTCTTCATTCTTGTGCATGAAAGGTGGTTAAGAGCACGTTTAACCATCCTGTAGTTTAGTAAGTAACACTGCACGATATTTCGCTGTGTATTGACTGATAAACTTTGTGTTTATCACAAGACTCCTGCTCGGACAGAGCGCCACTGGCGCCATCTATTGTTTTGTTTTGTTTGTAAACAAACGCTCTCTTCTTAGTTGATATAAAATCGTAGCCCCTAATTTTACCCATTACCTACTGTAGTAAGTATCAATTTAACTGCCTTGTATGTAAGGAAAGCCTTGCATATTAATTTGCTAATAAACAATATTGTGTACTAACTAACCTGCCTACAGGAACGAACGCCGACGCCATTTTGTAAACAAACTTTTTTTGGGGATTATACATATTAAATTCCAGCCAATTTTATAGTAAATTTAAGTGCATTCATTTATCTTTTCCCCCTAGATATATTCTTGACTTTTTCTCCTCAGATTGATTTTACTTTAAGCTAAAGGGTGGTATTTGTACAAACTAACCTAGCCTAACCCAACCTGCCAAGCTTTTAACCTAATCCAAACCTAGCCTAGCCTATAGCCAGCCAATCTGTTGTTCTTATTAACTCTAGTAGATATTGTATTTAGTATCCTACTGTAGCTATATATATCTGTAATTTTAGTTGTTGCTTGCACGATCTTGTAGTAACCTTTGACTGATACATTTTGTTTTGTTTTATCTAAAAAGAGTAGGCTACTGCTTTACTAGGCTACAGTGACACCAGGGCCATCTGTTGATACAGTATATTAACCCCTTGTGTGCGGTCACACTTTATTTTTATATAATCTCTATTTGGTGAATTGTATATTTAGTTACATATTCTGTTATATATATATATATTTGTTAAAGGTTAGGTTATCACACCTGGTAGCCTATTTCTGCGTATTTAAATTGTATTATTTTCGGTTAGGCTATTCAACGCTGGTAGCCTATTGGTGCGTATTTAAATTTTGTAAACACTTTTGGTTAGGCTATCGCCCCTGGAAGCCTAATTATGCGTATCTCAAATGTTTTATTTTCGGTTAGGCTATCACCCCTGATAACCTATTGTTGTGTATTTCAACATTGTTTTCGGTTGAAGTGATTGAAGTGTTTCTAAAGTGAGTGAAGTGTTTTAAAGTGAGTTAAGTGTTTTAAAGTGAGTTAAGTGTTTTAAAGTGAGTGAAGTGATCTGAAGAAACTGACTGTTACCATGCCTCGCACTTGTACGAACTGCGCCAGTAGGTTTGGTGAGTCCATGTTTGTTACTGTCGATCTTCAAGTCTGCCGTCTCTGCCAGCAACAAGAGAATTTGACAGTGAAATTAGATGAAGCCTACAACAAGATCAACGTCCTCACCATGAAGTTGGAATCACTCCAAGAGTTTGTAACACTCAACGTTGGAGTACCACAAACTTCAATTGTCACCGCAACTCCAGCAGCCACCAACGCCCCAACGTCAACTCCCAACAATTCAACGCCTGCAGTAGCCATTTCATCTGATGGTTCCGATACTCAAGAAACAAATAGTAACTCTCTTTCCCCTCAAGACAACTTCCGTGTTGTGAGGAACAACGTTTGCCCCAAGACCAGGAAACCCATACCGATTACCGAGTGTCAAAACCGCTTCCAGATACTCGCAGACTCAGATGACGAAGCGGAAATAGAAGAAGTCCGGCTCGTGGGAGACTCGATGATACGTGGTCAGCTCACAGAGTTTTGCGCCAGAGCACCGAAGACCAGGAAGCGTTTTTGTATCCCTGGTGGTGGTGTGGACGACATAGTTGCTGCAGTTGACGAAGTATCTAAGCTGGCCCCTGCTAATACAATGTACGTCATCCACGTTGGATCCAACGATGTACAGCGAACCCGGTCGGAAGATTTGCTTTTAAAGTACCAGCAGCTGATCAAGTCGTTTAAGGAGAAGTCATCAAGGATCATCGTCTCAGGAATCGTCCCCCGGCTTGGTGTAGAGAGCCGATTTTACAACATAGCCACCAGCACAAATCGTTGTCTAGCAAACCTCTGCAGGAAGGAAAACGTGGGATTCGTCGACACCTGGGACAATTTCTACTACGATGACTATTTGTTTTCGGACGATGGAGTTCATCTGAACCAGGTGGGAGCAGCGCGTTTTGGGCGTCTTCTCAACGATGCGGTGAAGGATTTTCGGAGAAGAAATCGACTCAGCACAGGACAACCAGGAAGGAGGACCGAAGACAGCGAGGGCGGCAACCTGCGAAGGAATTAAATGCTAATCTGTCAAGAACCGCGAATTTGGATAAAGCTCCACCAACACGACCCAAATTCAAAACCGCCAGGGATATCGACCGAGGACCGATGTCAGCCATGAATGTAAATGTAGATCCGATCAGAACCAAAAATTTGATTAAAGAACGTTCTGTGAGTTCTAAAACCGCAACTTTAAAGGTTTTCTATGCAAACGCTCGTAGCATACGCAATAAATTTTCATATTTAGAGGAACTAGTGTTTACTGAAAATTATGATGTGATTGGTATAACAGAATCTTGGCTCAATACAGTAGATAGAGACTATTTAGCAGAGTATTCACTTCCCGGTTATGTAATGTTTGAGAAAAGCCTAATAAATAAAAATGGAGGTGGCGTTTTATTTTATATCAAAGAAAGTCTTAACCCTACCCTCTTGTCAAAACCTCAAATTGTGAACGTCGACACATCGTTTGTGCTAATAAAGAATAATAAAGGTACAAAAATAATACTTGCATTAATATACAGACCTCCAGCTCAATCAGTGCAAACTGACCGAGAAATTTATGAACAAATTGAAGATGTAAGTAACTCACAAGATACCGTATTTTTTGGCGACTTTAATTTACCTGTGACCAAGTGGGGCGATATTCTTACTTCACACTCCGGACATGACTTGTATACGAACTTGCAAGAGAGTTCGCTTTATCAATTTGTTCGAACACCGACCCGTGGTAATAACATTCTTGACATTGTACTTGCAACAAAAGAAGAATTAATAGAGAATTTGAATGTTGGTGATGAATTCAGTAACAGCGACCATCGTACGATAACTTTCACTTTAAACTTTACTAGTAACGAACCAAATAGTAGCATCGAAAAAGTCCCTAATTTCAAGAAAGCAAACTTTCATAAACTTAGAGCTATGTTTAAAGAAACTGACTGGAGCTTTTTAATTAACAATAACGACATAAATACATCTTGGAAGTTATTCGAAACCACTTACCTAAAAGCAGTGCAAGACTGCATACCATCGAAAATACGGCGTCCAGGCCATAATAATAAGCCCAAATGGTGGAATAAAGATATTTCAAACTGCCTGCTTGCTAAAAAAATTGCTAATGATAGATTAAAATCCTCACAAAATGACGAAGAACGGGTGAAATTTGTAGAGCTACGACGCAAAGCCAAAAAGTTAATTAAGCAAAGTGAAAAGACCCTAGAGTTACATATTGCGAATCAAAGTAAAACAAACCCGAAAGAATTCTATAGTTATATCAGAAAGAAAAAAGTAGTTACTTCAACTGTTGGACCGTTAGTCGATGAAAATGGAGAATACACCAAAGACGAAGTACAAATGAGTAATGCCCTCAATACCTTCTTTGCATCAGTTTTTACAACAGGAGACCTCAGTGATATCCCTACACCATCGCCGATTCAGATTGATAATTCAGATGTTCTAAGCAATATCACCGTTACAGAGAGAGAAGTATTGAATTGTTTAGATAAACTCAAGGTAAATAAAACGCCTGGACCTGATACAATCTCGCCTAGAGTTCTAAAGGAAGCTAAGGATGAGCTCTCCAAACCACTGACATTACTATTCAATAAATCCTTGCAGTCTGGAACTATGCCTGATCAGTGGAAGATAGCCAACGTAACACCGATATTAAAAAAAGGCAGCAAATCCCTACCAGGTAACTATCGTCCAATTAGCTTAACCTCAGTTGTATGTAAAATGCTAGAAACGGTCATAAGAGACAGACTCGTAAATCACTTAGAGGAAAATAACATACTTAAAGATACTCAACACGGCTTTCGTAAAAAACGTTCCTGTTTAACAAACCTCTTAGACTTCTTCCACAATATCCTCAACCTCTACGATGAGAGTAAAGCTGTAGATATTATATACCTTGATTTTCAAAAGGCCTTTGACAAAGTTCCCCACAAACGTTTACTGCTAAAACTAAAAGCGCATGGAATACAAGACGGTGTGTTGAAATGGATAGAAAATTGGCTCAGCGACAGAAAGCAAAGAGTAGTCATAAACGGTAAGGCATCTAAATGGACCAATGTAAGTAGCGGGGTACCCCAGGGATCGGTACTAGGACCAATTATCTTTCTAATTTACATCAACGACATAGATGAGGGTCTCACCTGTACAATATCAAAATTTGCTGACGATACAAAAATTGCAAATAGCGTACTCTCAAAAGATCAAGTTGACGATATGCAACACAATCTAGATAAGTTGTCACATTGGGCCCAAATTTGGCAAATGAGTTTCAATGCGGATATATGTAAAGTACTACATATCGGATACCTAAATGAGAAAGCAAACTATTCGATGAATGGCACTCAGCTTAAGAATGTAAACAGAGAAACCGATCTGGGAGTAACAATATCGAGTAACCTAAAACCGAGTCAACAATGTTCAGAAGTTGTTTAGAAGGCAAACAAAATAATTGGCTTTATAGGCAGATCATTTGAGCATAAATCCAAAGACGTAATCCTAACCCTTTACAATTCCTTAGTCCGCCCTCTTCTGGAATACTGCGTTCAATGCTGGTGCCCTTATTACCAAAAAGACATAAACAAGCTAGAACGAGTTCAACGTAGAGTTACCAAAATGATACCTAGCCTAAAGAACAAACCATACGAAGAGCGTCTTAGAGAATTAAATCTATTTCCTTTAACCCAGCGCAGATTAAGAGGTGACTTAATTCAAGTGTTCAAAATCATCAAAGGCATCGACAATATGAACTGTAGTAAGTACTTCACTATCGACCAATCTAATTACACGCGGGGAAACGGTTGCAAAATTATTGGTAAATCTTTTAACTCACACGAATCTAAGAATTTCTTCTTCAATCGAGTTGTCAACTTGTGGAATGGGCTTCCCCGAGACGTTATAGACTGCAGCACTGTTGATTCATTTAAATTCCGCCTAGACAAATATCTCGCATCAAACCCGCGACTGACTGCGTTTGTAAATGAATAACTTTAATTTATCCTCCCCTCAGTTACTAACCCATATGTCCCCTACTAACTTCCTAGTCCTGCCACGTTAGTGGCAGGGCAGTAGTTCCCTTTCCAATGTTCCCTTACCCACTCTAAACCACTGTTTGGACACTTGATCCTCAGTGTTTTGGAGGACAAGCAGCCTAGAAGGGTCACTATATCTGTTGTTGCTTTATTTCCTTTGTACTCCTTTGTACTCCTTTGTACTCTCTCTCTCTCTCTCTCCCCGAGTGAGAACACTTTCTCGTAAGTTCAGTTGAGATGCCAGATACCACTATTGACTGTAATTTGTCCATATTTGTGTAATGGTAGATGGCCTTTATTCTCAATTTCACTCAATAAATGCTGGTGTTCCCCAGGGATCAGTTTTGGCCCCAACTCTGTTCCTCATTCATATCAATGATCTCATATCTACCACTCATAATCCAATACATTCCTACGCAGATGACTCAACACTCCACAGTTCCTTCACATTTACCAATTCTTTCACCCAACCCGATCTTATAAATTCAAAAATAAACACTGCAATTTCTCTGAACCAGGACCTTTCTAGAATTAATGAATGGGGACAAGAGAATCTAGTTTCCTTTAATGCACAGAAAACCAAGTACATTCAATTTTCTAACCGACAGAATCTCACTGACTCCCATATATTTTTTAATGATGTAAATATTCCCACTTCCCCTAGTATTGACATTCTCGGTGTAACATTAACTACTAACTTGAGCTGGACACATTATGTTAGAAGCATTGCTAAGAATGCCTCTAAAAAACTGGGACTCCTGTACAGAGTTCGAGAATTCTTCACTGACGAGCAGTTGGCCGTAATATATAAAAGTCATGTGCGCTCTCAGATGGATTACTGTTCACCTCTGTGGGGTGGAAGTGGAGTGGTTGCATTGAGGCAGTTGGACAAAATTCAAAATAAAGCTATTAGATTAATCAATAACCCTGCAATCACACAGGACCTTCCCACATTAGCCATACGAAGAAACGTTGCATCCCTTGCATTATTCTACAGATATTTTCACAGCAATTGTTCCGAGGAACTTGCTTCAATTGTGCCGCCTCTCCACATCTTTCCCCGTAGAACTAGGGCAGCTGAGAGCGCCCATGAATTTACACTTTCTCCTCCACAATGCAGAACTTCTGCTTATCAGAATTCATTTATCCCCAGAGCTACTACTCTTTGGAATTCACTTCCCTCGAATTGCTTTCCACAAACTTACAATCAACAAATGTTTAAATCCAGTTGTTACAAACATTTTATGAATGGAGGATGCCTTTAGGCACATGGACCTTTTTGTTTTATCTGTGTTTTTCCTTCCTCCGTTCATTGTCTCTTAAAAAAAAAAAAAAAAAAAAAAAAATAACGCGATTGTAATGGGCATTATCGTTCATACCACGATACCCCATATACGTTGCAAGTCCGCCGGTGGGTGGGGGGGGGGGGGGATACCCTGTATTTAGGATATTTTCTAATTTTCGAGTGTAAGTTTTGCCATATGACTCCTACACTACTGCCATCTCTGTAGCAATGAAAATCTAATTTTCGGATTTTCCATCCCTTACCCCTATATCCCCATGGCGGACGCTTCCCTTAACCTTGATCTCACAAAACAACTACCTCACTGGCTTCTTAAACAGTCAGAGCTTAACTTCCGTGTTCTTAAAAGGGATCCATAAAGATTCAGGATATCCTAAAATCTAATAAAGAAAAAGCCTAGGGCTGAAGATCAAGTGTGGGGAGCGGGCGTTATATTTATGCATAGGTACAGTTGCAGGCACGTTAAAAGGCGGCTGGCAAAACAAATAAAACAATAAAATTTAATATTTACAAGTGTGTGAAAGTGGATGTGTAGTGTAAGTGTAATGTTTCAAAAATTGCAATGAATATACATTAATAACTTTGCAGCCAATAGGCGATGCCTCAACACCACATAGTATGGACCAATCGTCACCCCAACACAAAACTCAAGCATACAGCACACATAGCAACAAGTTATATCATGGAAATATTGGTAACATGCTTCAGAATTAATCAGAGGATAAAAATAATAATTTATATATATGCTCTACGACTCCCATAATAATTGAATGAAGTATTTACGTTACTATACATTAGAACAAAGGTAAAAATTAATGTGAATGACCAGCAAGTCGAACAAAAGTCTGGCTCGTGAGGCCAATCAAAAGGTAGTGGAGCAACTCCGCATCTGTACTGATGGCAGGCGCAGAGAAAAGTGCCAAGCGGCGCCAGAATTATATTTATCTTGGCGTTGTTTGACATAAGCTAACATAATTTTATACAAAACATAGAAGTGTTATCTGCCTGCTGTAACATTCCCCAAACATTGGTAATTACAGAATGGTACAGCACGTTGTGCAACACGTAGAGACAAACTAATTGCTCCTGGGTAAAATATATATATCATGTGACTGCTTCAGTGCTTTCCCCCAATCACAGCTAAGAGCTCAAAAAGGGCCAATCACAACACAGGACAGGAACTCGGCCCACAAGGCTTCTGAACAAAGGGACATATACGGCGATAATGACTGACGAAAGGAATTGGAAAAGAAACAGAATATACTCTTGAGATGAATAATAATTAGAAGCAAGCATCTCATGGCAAAACTTACTGAGCATCAAATGTTCAACTGAACGTAAGAACATAGATGACATAATATTATCGAATTCAAATAAAGAATACACTCTACAATTTGATTTTGTATGCGTAATTACTTACACTTAAATGCACTCTTTGTGTGTATGTGTATGAATGAGACATAAGGCCAGTTGCCTATAATGAGTGTCTTCCCCAAAGCCAAAAGAGTGAGAGCCAAATTCAAGGGATGTTGGGGTCAAAATGCCTGGACACACAAAGTTTAAAGCAGTTTAAGTCATAGGATGAATGAAAGAGTGATTGAGGGAGAGAGTTCCTGAGTTCATTTGTTGAGTAAAAGAAAGACATAAAAATGTGTCAATTCTTGGGTTGTAGAGCTGGACAGGGCTGTGTTGAAAGGCGGGTGCCTCGCACTCGTCGCAAGGGAGGGGGTATGCACCTAGAGAGCTCTGAAGAACACTAGCGCTTGTTGTAATAGCAATAGAAGAGATGCAACATTGTGGTGTGTAGAAAGAGATTGTAGGGAACTAGTAAAAGAAAGTGAGTTGATGAGGCGAAATGCTTTTAATTCTACTGCAATACTTAAACCTAATTTGGAGTGACAATATATATATATGTATATATATATGTACATATACAGTATATATATATATATATATATATATATATATATATATATATATATATATATATATATTTATATACTGTATATATATATATATATATATACAGTATATACTGTATGTGTGTGTGAGGTGTGGTGGAGTGGATTGCCACTGGACTGGTAATCCAATGGACCCAGGTTCGAATCCCGATATGTCAATGGGAAGATATTATTGGGATGGAATTTGTGCTGTACAGTCTGGGACTTGAGTCGTGGTCTGGATCTTCAGCCAACCATTAGTGCCCTCTGACGGTGGTATTCGAAGCAATCTGAGATATGATGTTTTTGGCTCTCCATAGATGGCTCTGTTCGACATATTCAGGTAGAGACAAAAGTAAGCGAGAAACTTCCTGTTTCTTGGTGGATTACGACCATGCCAACTAGAACACACACTACTTCATTATCAGAAGGCAAGGAATATTAGTATTCTATACAACTATAATAATTAATGTGGTAGTTGCCCAGCGCGACCGAAGCCGCTCCAAGGACTCGTGCCCCCAGGAAGGGGGCAGGGGATGGTTGTGACGGTTTGGCTCCTGGAAACTGCTCACCACGGTCGGCAGCCGGTTGTCCTCCACTGGTCGGTGATCTTGTTTCCTGGCCGGGAGGGTCGGCAGCCATCCACGTTCGGCAGCTCCGGGATGTGGTCCCACGGTGTAGACGCCGCCACTGCACGAGGACTCCGTCGTCGAATCCTGCCCAGGTCGTAACACAGCACCCCATACTATTAAACACATCATAGAAGACTGTATTTCACACAACCACTTATGCCAACAACACAATCTACACTCCTTGAGAGCTCTGTGGGAAAGCCCGACCATGGCCATGGCCTTCCTTAGGGACTCGGGGCTGTTCGGCCAGGCAGCTTAGGGAACAACAACAACTATAATTAATGTTTAATCAAGTGATGCAAGTTTTACTCTTGCATAGGAATATAATAAAAATAAATTATAATACTGTATTAAGGAATACAGCTTGTGAACCTCGATTGTGTATTCTGTGTCCATTGATTATAATTGTTGTGTAACTTATAATATTTAAGTTAGTTGTGTACCAGTTCAATATCTATAGTTCCCGTTGTTTTCTAAGGGGAAAAACGGAACTATTATAAAGCATGTTAAATTATAACGTCGCATAATAATCTGGGTAATATAAGCTGCCCATATTGACCCCCCCAAACCCTTCAATCTATTTACTAATTTCACTCCAACACCAAAAACCTACATCGTAATTAATAAAACCTCTCTCCCACTATCCCTCCCTCCCTTCAATTCCCACTACCTCCTCTCTCCCTTCACCTCCCACTACACCCTCCCTCCCTCCCTCAACCTCCCACTATCCCTCCCTCCCTCCACCTGCCACTATCCCTCCCTCCACCTCCCACTATCCCTCCCTCCCTCCCTCACCCTCCCACTATCCCTCCCTCCCTCCACCTCCCACTTCCCCTCCCTCCCTCCACCTCCCACTATCCCTCCCTCCCTCCACCTCTCACTACCCCTTCCCTCCCTCCCTCCACCTGCCACTAACCCCTCCCTCCTTGCACCTCTCACTACCCCTCCCTATCTTCACTTGTCATCCATGCTGGTTCAAATGACGTCATGCGCACCAGATCCGAAGAGTTGATGAAGAAATATCGCAAGATGATCCAGCACTACAAAAACAATTCAAGGAATATCATCATCTCAGGCATTCTCCCTAAGATCGACGCACCTGACAAATTCTACGACAAGGCCTTCAGCACAAATAGCCGACTAAAATATTTGTGTCTGAGGGAAGAAGTTGAATTCATCAACCTCTGGGACAACTTCTACAACCAGCCTACTCTGTTCCGCAAGGATGGCACTCATCTAAACCCTGTGGGTTCAGCACGCATGGGTCGTCTCCTACACGAAGCAGTCCGCAGCCATGGATCAAAAAACGCCATCCGAGAAGAAGCAGCAGTGACATAAATCATCCAACGCCAAGAAAAAAACAGAGGCAACCGAGGACCACCAGCGATAAGGACCGAAGACAGCGAGGACCGAGGACAGCCATGAACATAAATGTAGATCCGACAAGAACCAAAAATATTATTAAAGAGCGTTCCGTGAGTTCTAAAATAACAAATTTAAAGATTTTCTATGCAAACGCTCGTAGCATACGCAATAAATTTTCAGATTTAGAGGAGCTAGTATTTACAGAAAATTATGATGTGATTGGCATAACAGAATCTTGGCTCAATACAGAAGATAGAGACTTTTTAGCAGAGTATTCACTTCCCGGTTATGTAATGTTTGAGAAAAGCCGAATAAATAGAAATGGAGGTGGCGTTTTACTTTATATCAAAGAAAGTCTTAACCCTACCCTCTTGTCAAAACCTCAAATTGTGAATGTCGACACATCTTTTGTGCTAATAAAGAATAATAAAGGTACAAAAATAATACTTGCATTAATATACAGACCTCCAGCTAAATCAGTGCAAACTGACCGAGAAATTTACGAACAAATTGCAGATGTAAGTAACTCACAAGATACCGTAATTTTTGGCGACTTTAATTTACCTGTGACCAAGTGGGGCGATACTCTTACTTCACACTCCGGACATGACTTGTATACGAACTTGCAAGAGAGTTCGCTTTATCAATTTGTTCGAACGCCGACCCGTGGTAATAACGTTCTTGACATTGTACTTGCAACAAAAGAAGAATTAATAGAGAATTTGAATGTTGGTGATGAATTCAGTAACAGCGACCATCGAACGATAACTTTCACTTTAAAGTTTACTAGTAACGAACCAAATAGTAGCATCGAAAAAGTCCCTAATTTCAAGAAAGCAAACTTCCATAAACTTAGAGCTATGTTTAAAGAAACTGACTGGAGCTTTTTAATTAACAATAACGACATAAATACATCTTGGAAGTTATTCGAAACCACTTACCTAAAAGCAGTGCAAGACTGTATACCATCGAAAATACGGAGTCCAGGCCATAATAATAAGCCCAAATAGTGGAATAAAGATATTTCAAACTGCCTGCTTGCTAAAACATTTGCTAATGATAGATTAAAATCCTCACAAAATGACGAAGAACGGGTGAAATTTGTAGAGCTACGACGCAAAGCCAAAAAGTTAATTAAGCAAAGTAAAAAGACCCTAGAGTTACATATTGCGAATCAATGTAAAACAAACCCGAAAGAATTCTATAGTTATATCAGAAAGAAAAAAGTAGTTACTTCAACTGTTGGACCGTTAGTCGATGAAAACGGAGAATACACCAAAGACGAAGTACAAATGAGTAATGCCCTCAATACCTTCTTTGCATCAGTTTTTACAACAGAAGACCTCAGTGATATCCCTACACCATCGCCGATTCAGATTGATAATTCAGATGTTCTAAGCAATATCACCGTTACAGAGAGAGAAGTATTAAATTGTTTAGATAAACTCAAGGTAAATAAAACGCCTGGACCTGATACAATCTCGCCTAGAGTTCTAAAGGAAGCTAAGGATGAGCTCTCCAAACCACTGACATTACTATTCAATAAATCTTTGCAGTCTGGAACTATGCCTGATCAGTGGAAGCTAGCCAACGTAACACCGATATTCAAAAAAGGCAGCAAATCCCTACCCAGTAACTATCGTCCAATTAGCTTAACCTCAGCTGTATGTAAAATGCTAGAAACGGTCATACGAGACAGACTCGTAAATCACTTAGAGAAAAATAACATACTTAAAGATACTCAACACGGCTTTCGTAAAAAACGTTCCTGTTTAATAAACCTCTTAGACTTCTTCCACGATTATCCTCAACCTCTACGATGAGAGTAAAACTGTAGATATTATATACCTTGATTTTCAAAAGGCCTTTGACAAAGTTCCCCACAAACGTTTACTGCTAAAACTAAAAGCGCATGGAATATAAGACGGTGTGTTGAAATGGATAGAAAATTGGCTCAGCGACAGAAAGCAAAGAGTAGTCATAAACGGTAAGGCATCTAAATGGACCAATGTAAGTAGCGGGGTACCCCAGGGATCGGTACTAGGACCAATTATCTTTCTAATTTACATCAACGACATAGATGAGAATCTCACCTGTACAATCTCAAAATTTGCTGACGATACAAAAATTGCAAATAGCGTACTCTCAAAAGAACAAGTTGACGAAATACAACATAATCTAGATAAATTGTCATGTTGGGCCCAAATTTGGCAAATGAGTTTCAATGCGGATAAATGTAAAGTACTACATATCGGATACCTAAATGAGAAAGCAAACTATTCGATGAATGGCACTCAGCTTAAGAATGTAAACAGAGAAACCGATCTGGGAGTAACAATATCGAGTAACCTAAAACCGAGTCAACAATGTTCAGAAGTTGTTAAGAAGGCAAACAAAATAATTGGCTTTATAGGCAGGTCATTTGAGCATAAATCCAAAGAAGTTATCCTAACCCTTTACAATTCCTTAGTTCGCCCTCTTCTGGAATACTGCGTTCAATCCTGGTGCCTTTATTACCAAAAAGATATAAACAAGCTAGAACGAGTTCAACGTAGAGTTACCAAAATGATACCTAGCCTAAAGAACAAACCATACGAAGAGCGTCTTAGAGAATTAAATCTATTTCCTTTAACCCAGCGCAGATTAAGAGGTGACTTAATTCAAGTGTTCAAAATCATCAAAGGCATCGACAATATGAACTGTAGTAAGTACTTCACTATCGACCAATCTAATTACACGCGGGGAAACGGTTGCAAAATTATTGGTAAATCTTTTAACTCACACGAATCTAAGAATTTCTTCTTCAATCGAGTTGTCAACTTGTGGAATGGGCTTCCCCGAAACGTTATAGACTGCATCACCGTTGATTCATTTAAACTCTGCCTAGACAAATATCTCGCATCAAACCCGCGACTGACTGCGTTTGTAAATGAATAACTTTATTTTATCCCCCCCTCAGTTACTAACCCATCTGTCTCCTACTAACTTCCTAATCCTGCCACGGACATTAGTTCCAGGGCAGTAATTCCCTTTCCAATGTTCCCTTACCCACTCTAACCCACTGTTTGGACACTTGATCCTCAGTGTTTTGGAGGACAAGCAACCTAGAAGGGTCACTAGATATGTTGTTGCTTGATTTCCTTTGTACTCCTTTGTACTTCGTACTCCCACTATCCCTCCCTACCTTCACCTCCCACTATCCCTCCCTCCTTCCACCTCCCACTACCCCACCCTCCCTCCACCTCCCAGTACCCCTCCGTCCCTCACTACCCCCTCCCTCCTTCCACCTCCCACTACTCCCTCCTTCCCTCCACCTCCCACTACAGACAGGGAGGTGTTCTGTCTCCCTTTTTATTCAATTTTTATATTGATGCTATCTTTGATGAGATTTCAAAACTGGATTTTGGTTGTAATTTTGGTATTGCTAGATTAAACATTGTTGCTTATGCAGATGCTTTGGTGCTTCTTGCTGGCTCAGTGAAGGGCATGGACATTTTATATACAAAGCTTTGTACTGCTATACATGATCATTGCAATGGCCGACATATAACATTTATTAGGAATTTATAATTACAATATACTGTATAATTGTATTCTCAAAATGAATTTCTATGCACAACGTGGGTTTAACGAGTCTTGTCGTGTGCCTCTCTTTCTCTCTCTCTCTCTGCGTGTGTGTGTCTCATTGCACTGCTTTCTACGATTAAGACTTGATGTGATTTGAATATAATAATACCGTAATTAAATCCAATCTCATACAGTATTCAGGATTGTATGTTCACCATTATTGCAACGTGCCCACTACGATCTACTCCCAGGTTCTCAAATTTCTTACACAGTCGGGCTTTTATATCCTAAAAGGAAAGGACTACAAGCAAAGATTGGCTGGAATAGTGTTGCGACTGTTATTGTTTCGTTTATCATTTTAATCAGTTTCTCCCATGTATTCAATAGCATACATACTATAAACGGTCTGCATATAATTGTATGTGGCCTATGCATTTTTTTGTAATCAATTACATGTAGAACTCGATACAAATTACTATCAAAGTCGATGTTAACTTTTAGTAAGGTTTGAGTATAGAGCCCTTGAGTAGCAGCCCTTCTCGCTTATTATATGTCTCTATCTGTGATCCCAGCCTCTCACCTCTACCCACCCCCAAATAATATATAGGATTAATAAACCGTTTTACCACCACCTCTCCTCTATGTGTATCGAATGCAATCAACATTCATCACACACACTAAGAAAGGGAAATATACGACATTCAAACCCGTTAAATCTTGGCTGTAGAAAGTGTGTGCTATGAGAGGGTTAAAAGGAAGTATCTCAAATACCTTACGGTCCATTACGGGGAAATATTCGTAGTGGAAGGAGATACATTTTTCAGTGCACTACACTCCTTACAGAGCGTTCAAAATACTATTTACTGTCTTTTTGAACTGCTCAAATGAGAATGTTTACAACTTTTGAGGAAAGTTTGTTCCAGGTAGAACATATCTTAAATGGGTAACAGTTTCAACAAATACTAGGGCTGAACCTTTTCAATTATTCTAACTGCTAGTCATGGTTGCGTATTGTATTCACATTGAGGCTAAACATTTTGCTATGATACACATTATCAAACCCATTACATATTTTAAAAACTTGAATGAACTGAGCTCGTAGTTTGCGTGTTAAGAGAGAGAGAGAGAGAGAGAGAGAGAGAGAGAGAGAGAGAGAGAGAGAGAGAGAGAGAGAGAGAGAGAAATGCAGACCACTGCAGCCGAGATTCTTTTAACCCACTTTGTGAATAGAGACTCATTTTGAGAATACAATTACACAGTATATTGTATTAATAAATTCCTAATACATTTTAAATGTTGGCCATTGTAAACATGTGCAATGATGGTTTAACAATAATTTGCAATACATGGGAACATTCGTTGCTAATCACTAACTGCCAGCTAGAGAAGGAAGGTGGGGTAGTTGGGGATAGTTTGTGTGGGTGGAAGGTTGGGGTAGACTTGGACCCGACTCCCACCTTCCACCTGCCCAGGGTGGTGTAGGGGAAGGAAGGACCCACCCCTGAGCAACTTTTAGTACGAGTGATTGTACCTTGGGCATCATAATCTATATTATTTTAAGGATTCCAAAGATGTTGAGGTCAGACTCAATAGTTTTTTATGCATCTTTTAATAGTGTTTTAAGGAATTTTAGATTTGTAAATACTAATACCTTTATGTTTTTATTTAATTCTTATTGCTGTCCTCATTACGTTCTTTCACTGTGGAGCAATGAGGCAACATTCAGATCAAGCATTATTTAAACATTTGAAGTACCATATAATATTTCTATAAAATGTATGTGTGGGGTACCAACTTATGCGAGTACCCATATCACTGCCGAAAGGTGCAATCAAATACTATTGACATATTTAACAGCACTGATTCAGGCTAGATTTTATAAGATAATTGGATTACACAGGGATCCTATTATGAGGTATAACATTCAATGGTTTAAGAATGGACTTTTCATGAAGAGAGTAAAGACCTTGTTCAAGGATGAGTACAATGTCAATATAGAAAAAGAAGATTTTGATGTGTTGGCTTCCCGTGTTGCTTGGGTCCAGAGTACAAAGGAGTACAAAGGAAATCAAGCAACAACATATCTAGTGACCCTTCTAGGCTGCTTGTCCTCCAAAACAATGAGGATCAAGTGTCCAAACAGTGGTTTAGAATGGGTAAGGGAACATTGGAGATGGAACTAATGTCCATTGCAGGATTAGGAAGTTAGTACGGGAAAGATGGGTTAGTAACTTAACACAGTTATAAGTGATCTTTCGTATATCTGGAAAAAAGAGAGTAACGTCTTAGTAATATATATACGCAATAATCCTTGATGAATTTGAGTGGGGATAAAATAAAGTTAGTAATTTACAAACGCAGTCAGTCGCGGGTTTGATGCAAGATATTTGTCTAGGCGAAGTTTAAAGGAATCTCTCTCTCTCTGGCATCGTGAAGTCACTGTGCGAGAAATACGAGTTTTGAGGAGAGATACTCACAATGCAGTGAATATTTGATTGGAGAATTATACTCACCTGGTGGAAAACGATTTTTTACCGTCTACATGGACGCGACAGTTTTGACTCTCACATCTGCTCTTCACAACTGAATATATCTCCAAATAGAGTCGAAACCTGGCGTGCCCTTGTAAATAATAACTAGGAGCAGTCTGTCAAAAGATGTTGGACTGTGACTGGAACCTGGCAACAAGGGCAAAGCGTGGGGATATCCCCCAATATCAAAAAGCCATGAATGAGCGTAGTATGGCCAAGTCTCAGGCGAACCAAGACAGTCCCCTACCTGCTATTATGGTGGAAAGAACACTGTCAGGGAACTATGGTTTAGCAGGTTTAGTGAAGTGTAGATTGTTATTTGTCATGGACGTTCAATCTGCTTGCCACCACTGATGGAGGAGTTGGTGTAACGTTTGAGAAACTATCAGATACAGGAATAGGCCACAGCATGATCAAGTTGAGTAGATTTTGTATGCACAAAGTCATAGTATTGCCAATATTCACTAGATATAATATATTTCTAAAAATGAGTGTAAACTAACTGTATATATAAATCCTACATGAAATATGAATACATTATAATAGGCTATATACTTGTGTTGCAGTCACTTCCAATATTGTGTGTACTGTATCCACTATATACCATTTCCCAAGTAAGCTAGAATACTCAGCGTGTATTATCTATATTGCTATGTTTTAACACTATTTGATATTGAATCATTAATATCCGGAACAGAGTCTTAACAGTTAGGGTACAATCATATAGATTAGATAATCAATAGGATCGAGTCTCATATATGGGAATGAGCTTTGCGATCGAACATATATATAAATCAAAATAATTTATATAAGTGATCCTGGAATAATGGAGTTCCAGGAATACACAAAATTAGTTTATGGATAGTACAGTTGGTCAAAGTTCCAGCTGACCTACCCTCGCTCTGGGGCTCGAAGAATGATCTGGTAATACTGGTGTAGGAAGGAGGTATGTCATACAAAGACTGGGAGTGGTAGATCTGATCTCGGCTATATCATTGTTAGAACATATACTAAACAAGGGAAAGTAAGCCTATCTCAAATAAAAATACATACATCGCTATGTATGATCCCGAACATTCACCCAAAGTTCGTAGATTTGTTTAAATATTCAAGTTATTATATCCACTGATTGACAACTACACCCGTATTGCCAACTAATTCTGCGAGCCACAGAGCGAGGGTGGGTCAGCTGGAACTTTGACCAACTGTACATATGAATAAATACAATGTTACTACAATAATCACAAGTAAGTATACACAGAGATGTTAGTCTCAATACAATAAATAGTATCCTGATAGAAAATGGCAACTGCGAGGTAGCTTCCCAATGAGGGTAGATAATAGTTACTGCGATGGCATACGCACAGCACTGAAGGTTTATGTAAAATAAGATACTATTTGATATATGAATAACTTTTATGTTAATTCAACATAGACAGGAGATTAAACTCAAATAACTCCAGGAGTAATAATAATGAATATGGATTCACAAAGGGGGTAAATAAATATAATAGTCAGTATGCGTGACTGAAATTCTCGCCGAGTGACAATGCTTAACATGAATTATAAGTCATGAGGCATATGAATAACAATAGTCAAAATAAGAGACTGAATAGTAAAATACTCTGTGAACAACTTATCTATGAATTACGTACCCAATTGATTATGTTGCATACAAACAAGTACTGATTAAGTGTTCACTAGTTTTACGTGTAAAGGTGAATGTACAATTATCCGAACGAATATATGTATTATTCATTATTAGAATATAGGAACCTATATTCCAAGAATTATATATATGTTTATTCCACAGACAGATGTGTGCTATGTTCTCTAGAAATCGAGTGGCGAATACTAGGAAAAGGAGAGAATGGAACATCTCTCTAGTTACGTTAACGTGAATCTCAACATATCTTGTTAACCCTTGTTGCAGTCATTGTTAGACTTAACAAAACAAGAGTCACTTAATGGTTTGAGAAGAGAACTAAAAGCATGGGAGAGGATCTGGCGAGCACGTGGTAACAGCGTCGGCTGCCCTTTCCTTTTCACACAAGGGGGCTCCACGACTTCACACGCTCGTAGTAGGTGATAGTCTCTCTCTGTCCTACTTTGGGGTCACTAGCTACACTGTTTTTCACTTGTCCTTCACTGCTTTTATAACATATTAAGGGGATAATTGGCTATACCCCTAGGGAAGTCTAACTCCGAACCAAGATTGCTAATTAAGCATGTGCGTCCTGGAAGGAAGTGGTACTCGAAAAGCAAGAGCTCAGTTTTGCCTACCTTACCCTTGGCACGGGCAGGTAGTAACTCTTTTATGGATGGGGTTAAGGGGTGTGTTTCTCATTGGATTGTAGACATAGAGTTTAGGGGCTTTCGATTTATCCTGAGGTTAATTTTTGTATTAAATATATTAACAGTATATTGTTAGAACTGGGTGGACATTCTACATGTATTCCTATTTAATTTGGGCTACGATAGGGCTCACTGTGGTGTGGAAAATTAAATAACTGTTGGAGGCAGATGTAGGGAATTTGTAGCTTGTATGGTGATGATTTGTGAGGAATGTATATACAGTAGGTGCATTTGGCTTGTTTGCTAGCCTGGTCAAAGATGACTTGTTCATACTGGTAAGTTTGGATGTGTGAGTATTGAGGGGGCTGGTGGCGAATTAGCGTAAACATATTGTCATAGTTTAAGTATGGCTCAGGTTTGGGGAGGTCTTGGTGGAGGGTGAGAGGCGCGTTTTCTATCGCATTAGTCACAGGGTATTGTTCAAGCTGAGTCTGGGGGTGGGGAGGTTTGTTAGTGCGTGATTTACTTTTTATGGTAGCAATGCGGCACTGAATGGTTTGATTATCACCCGTAGAAGGGAGCAGGTGCTTCACTGGTTTTGGCTTTTGTTGGCCTCACCCCGTCATCTCACATAGAGTGAAAGCAAATAAAATACATCTTGATTTTAAGAAGATTCCTCTCGTGTAACAAGATGAGCATTATTAGGCAGCATGCTATAACAATATACAAATAATAGGGACACAGTTTGTAATGGGTAATGAACTGGGTAAGTTGCCCTGTATAGTGGAAAGATATTTTCAATTTTATATAAGCAGAAAGTTATAAAAAACTATTTTATAAATAAAAGTTTTATTTTGTAAGCCAATAATCTTAACATGGTAGAAAATACAGCCTACTATCATTCAGATTAATTAACTGGCAAAGAAAGGATGCTTGACCTGCTAAGCAAAGACATAACTAGAACACCTAACACAAATAATTGTGTCAAGGAGTTCTCGAGGGCACTGGATTTAATGTACAAAGGAGTACAAAGGAGTACAAAGGAGTACAAAGGAAATCAAGCAACAACAGATCTAGTGACCCTTCTAGGCTGCTTGTCCTCCAAAACACTGAGGATCAAGTGTCCAACAGTGGTTTAGAGTGGGTAAGGGAACATTGGAAAGGGAACTACTACCCTGGAACTAATGTCCGTGGCAGGACTAGGAAGTTAGCAGGGACATATGGGTTAGTAACTGAGGGGAGGATAAAATAAAGTTATTAATTTACAAACGCAGTGAGTCGCGGGTTTGATGCGAGATATTTGTCTAGGCGGAGTTTAAATGAATCAACGGTGCTGCAGTCTATAAAGTCTCGGGGAAGCCCATTCCACAAGTTGACAACTCGATTGAAGAAGAAATTCTTAGATTCGTGTGAGTTAAAAGATTTACCAATAATTTTCAACCGTTTCCCCGCGTGTAATTAGATTGGTCGATAGTGAAGTACTTACTAGAGTTCATATTGTCGATGCCTTTGATGATTTTGAACACTTGAATTAAGTCACCTCTTAATCTGCGCTGGGTTAAAGGAAATAGATTTAATTCTCTAAGATGCTCTTCGTATGGTTTGTTCTTTAGGCTAGGTATAATTTTGGTAACTCTACGTTGAACTCGTTCTAGATTGTTTATGTCTTTTTGGTAATAAGGGCACCAGCATTGAATGCAGTATTCCAGAAGAGGACGGACTAAGGAATTGTAAAGGGTTAGGATAACGTCTTTGGATTTATGCTCAAATGACCTGCCTATAAAGCCAATTATTTTGTTTGCCTTCTTAACAACTTCTGAACATTGTTGACTCGGTTTTAGGTTACTCGATATTGTTACTCCCAGATCGGTTTCTCTGTTTACATTCTTAAGCTGAGTGTCATTCATCGAATAGTTTGCTTTCTCATTTAGGTATCCGATATATAGTACTTTACATTTATCCGCATTGAAACTCATTTGCCAAATTTGGGCCCAATGTGACAATTTATCTAGATTGTGTTGCATATCGTCAACTTGATCTTTTGAGAGTACGCTATTTGCAATTTTTGTATCGTCAGCAAATTTTGAGATTGTACAGGTGAGACCCTCATCTATGTCGTTGATGTAAATTAGAAAGATAATTGGTCCTAGTACCGATCCCTGGGGTACCCCGCTACTTACATTGGTCCATTTAGATGCCTTACCGTTTATGACTACTCTTTGCTTTCTGTCGCTGAGCCAATTTTCTATCCATTTCAACACACCGTCTTGTATTCCATGCGCTTTTAGTTTTAGCAGTAAACGTTTGTGGGGAACTTTGTCAAAGGCCTTTTGAAAATCAAGGTATATAATATCTACAGCTTTACTCTCATCGTAGAGGTTGATGATATCGTGGAAGAAGTCTAAGAGGTTTGTTAAACAGGAACGTTTTTTACGAAAGCCGTGTTGAGTATCTTTAAGTATGTTATTTTCCTCTAAGTGATTTACGAGTCTGTCTCTTATGACCGTTTCTAGCATTTTTCATACAACTGAGGTTAAGCTAATTGGACGATAGTTACCTGGTAGGGATTTGCTGCCTTTTTTTAATATCGGTGTTACGTTGGCTATCTTCCACTGATCAGGCATAGTTTTCAGACTGCAAGGATTTATTGAATAGTAATGTCAGTGGTTTGGAGAGCTCATCCTTAGCTTCCTTTAGAACTCTAGGCGAGATTGTATCAGGTCCAGGCGTTTTATTTACCTTGAGTTTATCTAAACAATTCAATACTTCTCTCTCTGTAACGGTGATATTGCTTAGAACATCTAAATTATCAATCTGAATCGGCGATGGTGTAGGGATATCACTGAGGTCTTCTGTTGTAAAAACTGATGCAAAGAAGGTATTGAGGGCATTACTCATTTGTACTTCGTCTTTGGTGTATTCTCCATTTTCATCGACTAACGGTCCAACAGTTGAAGTAACTACTTTTTTCTTTCTGATATAACTATAGAATTCTTTCGGGTTTGTTTTACTTTGATTCGCAATATGTAACTCTAGGGTCTTTACTTTGCTTAATTAACTTTTTGGCTTTGCGTCGTAGCTCTACAAATTTCACCCGTTCTTCGTCATTTTGTGAGGATTTTAATCTATCATTAGCAATTTTTTTAGAAAGCAGGCAGTTTGAAATATCTTTATTCCACCATTTGGACTTATTATTATGGCCTGGACGCCGTATTTTCGATGGTATGCAGTCATGCACTGCTTTTAGGTAAGTGGTTTCGAATAACTTCCAAGATGTATTTATGTCGTTATTGTTAATTAAAAAGCTCCAGTCAGTTTCTTTAAACATAGCTCTAAGTTTATGAAAGTTTGCTTTCTTGAAATTAGGGACTTTTTCGATGCTACTATTTGGTTCGTTACTAGTAAAGTTTAAAGTGAAAGTTATCATACGATGGTCGCTGTTACTGAACTCATCACCAACATTCAAATTCTCTATTAATTCTTCTTTTGTTTCAAGTACAATGTCAAGAACGTTATTACCACGGGTCGGTGTTCGAACAAATTGATAAAGCGAACTCTCTTGCAAGTTCGTATACAAGTCATGTCCGGAGTGTGAAGTAGGAGTATCGCCCCACTTGGTCACAGGTAAATTAAAGTCGCCAAAAAATATGGTATCTTGTGAGTTACTTACATCTGCAATTTGTTCATAAATTTCTCGGTCAGTTTGCACTGATTGAGCTGGAGGTCTGTATATTAATGCAAGTATTATTTTTGTACCTTTATTATTCTTTATTAGCACAAAAGATGTGTCGACGTTCACAATTTGAGGTTTTGACAAGAGGGTCGGGTTAAGACTTTCTTTGATATAAAATAAAATGTCACCTCCATTTTTATTTATTCGGCTTTTCTCAAACATTACATAACCGGGAAGTGAATACTCTGCTAAAAAGTATCTATCTTCTGTATTGAGCCAAGATTCTGTTATACCAATCACATCATAATTTTCAGTAAACACTAGTTCCTCTAAATCTGAAAATTTATTGCGTATGCTACGAGCGTTTGCATAGAAAACCTTTAAAGTTGCGGTTTTAGAACTCACAGAACGTTCTTTAATCAAATTTTTGGTTCTGGTCGGATCTACATTTACATTCATGGCTGTCATCGGTCCTCGGTCGTTATCCCTGGCAGTTTTGAATTTGGGTCGTGATGGTGGAGCTTTATCCAAATTCGCGGTTCTTGACAGAATGTGGAGGAGATGGCTTATGAAACCTTGCATACAATAGTTACTATGAAAGGTTATTCATAATTATCAAAATACTGACGAGGCCAGAAGATTATCAAACCTCTGAACAATTAGAGGTATGCTGTATAATATAAACAATTGACACAACTAGGTTTTATATTCTACGCATACAAATAGCTCAACTAGCTTATTAATGGCTGGGAAGCTGTTTAAGCTTTTCGGTAATCCTTAAATCAACATCATGCCTTATTTTAGCTATTGTTATTATACATTATTAGAAAGTATCCATCGACAAAAAGGGTTTAATAAGACCTAGTTTAAAATATGAATAATTGGATGTTTACGTTAGTTCCCTACGTCATAAAGTACTAAAAGAGCTATAGATATTTCCTCTAAGTTTCGGAGCGTTTCATAAACTTTCACTCTCCTCCATATAGATATGAGATATAGACAGTATGGGAATGACATACGGATTTTATTTATTACACAACGATCAAACTCTGTTGAAGGAGTTATTAAATAGTGAAACATATTAACGTTTGTAGTGGTATTACTTTAATAATAAAAAAAAGTCGTAGGGATGATCGGAGGATGGTGTGATACAGGCAAAGGTTGGGCGGAGGGATCTCCAACACAATTTACTGTATGGAATCTATCTATCTATCTATCTATATGCTCAGGCCCAATCCCCATTTTGGGGGTAGCCGACTCAAGACAGAGCAAGAACAGGGAAAACACAAAAACAACATAAAACAACAAATAAACACAGATAAAAAGCACAAACTCACACACATCCAGGCCACCCAGGAGAAGACCCAGAGACCAGGGTCACCAAAGGTCGCTCCAGCACTCCCCCGGCCCCCGACCACCCGGAGAGGTTCCGATCTCGGCAGGCAGACATGCAGCGGAGCCAAAGCCACAAGCCCTCCCACCACACTTCCAGGCGCACCCTTCATATTAATCGTCTCCTCGGGCCAGGCGCCTGATGGACTATTATCTAGTCCAACTTGCGCCCTACCCCTTACTCCAAATGACCACGTGTTCACTCAACTATTCACAAGCATTCTCCATTCACTCCTGTCCACCACCACTTCCCCTGCCTGATCTATAGTCATTCCTCTATCATCCAAAGCGTTTCTTACACAGTCTCTCAATCTCAATGGGAGTCTTCCTGCCCTTCTATCTCCCCTTGTACCTGACTCACATATTCTCTTTGTAAGCGTTTCATCTCCCATTCTTTCAACATGACCATACCAGCTCAGCACCCTTCTGTCCACTCTGGCTGACAAATGTTCCTGCTGCCCCACTCTCCTACGTATCTCTTCATTCCTCAATCTGTCTCTACGAGTAACTCCACACATACTCCTCAAGCAGCTCATCTCCATCACATCCAGCCCTCTTTTCTCCTTTTTCTTCAGAGCCCATGTCTCAGCCCCATACATCACTGTTGGCACAACAATTCCTTGATACAGTGCACTTTTTACTTTCACTCCGAGATTTCTCGTCTTCCACATACTTCCCATTGCTCTGAAAACCTTCCTTCCTTCACACACTCTCTGTTTTACCTCCACTTCCATACCTCCACTCCTGCTTATCGTTCCTCCTAGATATTTAAAACACTCTACTTGTTCCAATATTTCCCCATCCAGCCTCACATCTAGATTCACCCTATGCTCTCCCCTATTACACACCATTACTTTACTTTTATTGACATTCACCTTCAGTTTCCTCCTTCCACAAACCACACCAAACTCTTTGACTACCCGCTGCAGTTTCTCATCAGAATCCGCCACCAATGCTGTGTCATCAGCGAACAGCAACTGATTCAACTCCCAATCTCTACCATTCTTCCCTACTAAACCCAATCCTCTTCCCATAGTTCTCCTTTTCACCTCCCTCACCACACCATCCATAAACATATTAAACAGCCATGGTGACATTACACAACCCTGTCGCAAACCTACCTTTACCTCAAACCATTCACTCAACTCACCATTTCCTACTCTCACACATGCTCTGCTCCCTTCATAAAAACTCTTAACTGCTTCTAACAAATTTCCTCCTATTTCATAAATCCTTAACACCTTCCACATTGCTTCATGGTCCACACGATCATACACTTTTTCCAAGTCCATAAATGCCCAAAATATCTCCTTATGCTTCTCTAAATACTTCTCGCATAACTGTCTTACTGCAAACATCTGATCCACGCACCCTCTTCCCCTCCTAAAACCGCACTGTTCTTCTCCTATTGCAACTTCCGTACACTTTATTATCCTCTCTATCAACACCCTGCCATACAGCTTTCCAACCACTGACAATAAACTAATACCTCTATAACTTGAACACTCCTGCCGATCTCCCTTCCCCTTGTACAACGGCACAATAAATGCACTCTTCCAGTCTATTGGTACCATTGACACAACAAAGCACACATTGAAAAGTCTCACCAACCAATCTATTATCACATCTCCACCCTTCGTTATACACTCCACAGCAATACCATCCAAACCTTCTGCTTTTCCCGCTCTCATTTGTTTCACTGCTTCTTTCACCTCATTTTCCTCAATCCTTTCATTCATTCCCTGCCACCTGGGTGGCCTGTGTAACCTATCTCCATCCACCTCTGCTTCAATCACTGCTTCTCTTCCATCTCTTGTATTTAACAAAGATTCAAAATACTCGGCATATCTTTTCCTCACTTCAACTGGTTCCACTAGTAAATCTCCATTTTCATCTTTCACTGACTCTTCCCTCTTTTTTCCTTCTTTCCTTACTTTATTTACCTCCTTCCAGAACATCTTCTTTCGTTCGTATGGAATGATGGAATTATATATATCGCAATATTGCTTTAATACAGTATATACTGTATATTCATATTATTATAGGTAATCTTTTAATTGTTTCCTTCTATTGTTCCTCGACATTAATTAAATCACAAAATATATGATATTAATATAATGTTATGTTGCACCACGTTGTCATTCCTATGAACCATACCCTATTCAGTTACATTATTTGTGTTGCATTGTTAATATCCTAATCTCAATATACATATTATATGCTCTAGCAATACCGTCATTTAACGACCTATACTATAAACACCTAGTATTGGTTATATTATTCGCATAAAGAAACTACTGTACTGTAATTAGGGATATATACATATTTATTACCTATAAAGGAAAATTACACACACCACTTCTAACTCTGAAATGTGTGCCCTCATGGATACGCAGTGCATTTTCGCTTCATTTTAGCATTTTTATGCCATACATTCAAATAATGAAGTTGTGTGTGTGTGTGTGTGTGTGTTCTAGTTGGCATGGTCGTAATCCACCAAGATACAGGAAGTTTCTCGCTTACTTTTGGCGCTACCTGGACGTGCGGATAGGTTATGTAGTATTACTAACTGTAAGCCTCTTCATTTCATCTCCATTTATTATCTAACATCATTCTGGAACATCTACTAACCCTCCAGTAATGCAAATAATGGAGAAAATAGAGTTTCCGATATTTCTCGTCTCACCAAATCACGTCCCGTCTTTCACACGCCATAGGATTTGAGGGGTTCATTCTTAAAACTATGTTGTTTACTACATATGAAATGCCACACACCTCCACACACCACAACATTTTGTCACAGGAATAAGTTGACCAACTGTACAGTCTGGGACTAAAGTCGTGGTCTGGATCTTCAGCCAACCATTAGTGCCCTCTGACGGAAGTGTTCAAAGCAATACTAGATATTATATTTTTGGCTCTCCATAGATGGCTCTGTTCCACACGTCCAGGTAGCGCCAAAAGTAAGCGAGAAACTTCCTGTATCTTGGTGGATTACGACCATGCCAACTAGAACACACACACACACACACACACTACTTCATTATTTGAATGTATGGCATATAAATGCTAAAATGAAGCGAAAATGCACTGCGTATCCATGAGGGCACACATTTCAGAGTTAGAAGTGGTGTGTGTAATTTTCCTTTATAGGTAATAAATATGTATATATCCCTAATTACAGTACAGTAGTTTCTTTATGCGAATAATATAACCAATAATGGGTGTTTATAGTATAGGTCGTTAAATGACGGTATTGCTAGCGTAAATAATATGTATATTGAGATTAGGATATTAACAATGCAACACAAATAATGTAACTGAATAGGGTATGGTTCATAGGAATGACAACGTGGTGCAACATAACATTATATTAATATCATATATTTTGTGATTTAATTAATGTCGAGGAACAATAGAAGGAAACAATTAAAGGATTACCTTCGAATATCACTAGATTATCACATTATCGTATGAATGAAATATACTGTTCTTTATTATCCATATATATTAATTAAACTAGATACATTTTAGTAATGATAATGATAATGTGATAGGTGATATCAGAGCCTTAAGAGCTATAAAATACCACATGGAACACATACAATTGTAGATATAATAAAGTAAACACAAGCAAGGGAAGATATTCCGTCCTTGCCTATTTTAAATGTGTGATACCGTTAAGTAAATCATGGCCTGTGATCGGCTAATCTGCGTTAGCCCGTCAGTCAGTCTCCTCTCTCGCTTACTCTCCCGTTTATCATTTTATTGTTTCGCTTGTGTTTACTTTATGATATATAAGTTATTATTGGGTTTCATGTGATATTTAATAGCTCTTTAGATTCGGATAAGACTATAATGTATTAATTAATCATTAACATTACTTAAACGTATATAGTTTAATGAATAAATAAGGAATAATAAAGACAATAAGAAGAAATTATCAGCTCTGCCGCTCATTTTGGCCAGTGAGCTCGGGTACTGATATGATAGCCAATCATGAGCCTCGATTCAAACACCAGTTAGGAGCCAGATGCACGGGTCGATTGAATGGAGTATAGTTATATTGTTAACAGGTAAATTGGGAACTTGACTATATTCCTTTAGAGGTTTATTTAATTTGTTTTATTTATCTCTTTACTAGAAGTGTTTCTTATAGTTTAAGTAATATGTTGGAGGTAACTGTATATATATATATATATATATATATATATATATATATATATATATATATATACTGTACATACAGTATATATAGACAGGCTGTAAGAGAGTAATTAGGTGTTTATACCTTTTTATTGAAAGGCCTAATAAGGAAATGGGATATAGTCGAGGGGTTATTCTGTAAAGCATTTCTTTAAATTCCTATAAGGTGATATGTAACATAAGATAACTTATGATACCGGTACCCACTTGTTTTAAGTTTTTCATGCTGCGTCTCTCTCTCTCTCTCTCTCTCTCTCTCTCTCTCTCTCTCTCTCTCTCTCATATAAATATACTGTATATCCACAAAAGAATGTGAAAAAAACAACAGAAAGGCAGCTCATTTTTAAGAAAACGAAGAGGTAGAAGTAACTCAGTTGATTTTACATCACATATTGAGCAATGGAGCGAAGTTGATTGGGGTATGATTGCGTGCATTTTTCCAAACGAATATTGAAGAATGACACAGTCTCGCAATGCATATTAGGACTAGCCACCCAGTTAAATAGTTAACTAATATTGTTATGAACCTTTTGATTCCGAGAGGTCCTTCGGAAGTCGAGTATGGAAATGTTGTAGTTGCATTAACAAAATAAAATAATTGTCGTCTTATTAACCGTATAAGGGTTAAACTTTATAAGTTCGACTAAATAAGTTATCCTTTGTAGGGATGCAACCGAGACGCCATTTAATATTAAATATGCTGGATGTTTATGTTTCATATAGTATGTGTAACATACTACAGAACATGCATATAAACTTAGAAGATAACCTTTAAAAGAAACCCAAATAGTACAAGCATAAAACACGGACATTATCATCACCACAATAAAACCGCGCTAGTTGCATCCCTACACTGAATGGTGTTTATCGAGGATATGTTTTCCCCTTCCATTCTCTGGAATCCTGGGGTTGTAAAGGTGGAGCAGGGATGAACTAGGGTTGGAAGAAGTTATTCTAAATTTGGCGAAAGCTATTGTATGTTTGGGGAGCTATGATTGTGAATAATTAAGAATAGGTATTGTGAAAGATATAAACATGCTAATTGAATAATTGCTCTCCATTTTACCAAAGGGTTTCTTATTGGATACCAATACATGCTGCTAAAATTTAAAAAAGCAAATATAGCGGTAATATAGAGGTAATGATATACCGAACTCTTAATACAGTGATCAAAGTCATGTTAGTGGTTGGAGTGACGCTGACCTGTTGAGATTACTCCGTTGAGCGCCCTACCATCAGCGATAAAGAGTTTTCCATACTATTCGAGAGAAAGAGAGATAGAATTAACACAGGGAATCTTAAAACGTGTACCAATATAATCACTTGATATATATATGTGTTCAAAGTTACGTAATGCATAATAGGAATACCCTCCAGTAATACACATTTCCCAATTATCGGTCACTGTTTATTAACCCCCTCAGACAGGATGTATTAACTTACTGACGGGTTGGCAGACCGCCCAGTATTTCCCCCACAACAGTCTTTCTTACACTGAGGGACAGTTAGGAGTCGGAGGAATTTTTGGTTGCCATCAATCGACAGATTATGATCTAACTTACCTAACTTACAGAGCTCAAAATGATGCACAAGCATCATATCACTTATTATTGAGCTATTTCACTAGGTTCATATGACGCGATCGCGTCATATAATACTTTTGGGCGAAACCACCATATGACACGATCGCGTCATATGAGACGGAGAGGGTTAAGATCTTAAGCTCTTACAAACTATACCTACATTTCTGTGTTCCCAGTTATTGCCAGCATATGACATTTAGTTTCAAAAGTATCTCTCTTAACATGAGTATTATAATACTATATAACACTCTTCAAGATGATAATCACTTATTTATTGTTCCAGTTGCTTTATTGTATTGTATTAAGCCGAGGAAAGGCCTCTAATAGTCAGAAGTTAACGGAAAATGTTAAGGATTCTTATTTATCTATAATATACAAAGTATGAATCGAATGTCTATTTTTACCGTGTTAGGAAATTCTACGTTGTAAAAAAAATCTATTGACCTCAAAGTGGCATAGTGTATTTTGTTCTTTCTTATCTGAAGTTATGCTGCTCCATACTAATTAATAATCCAATCCTTTTTGCCTCACTATAAGCCAATCACATTGTTGTCTTGTATTCCAATTAAATGAATGCGGTTGTTTATGGGTGTGATTGAAACCTGTCTTATCACCAAATGAGTACCGGAGTGCAATACACTCCCTTGCTGGACTCACTGGTTGATAAGAATAATATATAAACTGTAAACCCATGCAATTCTATATAGTATATTAATGTTATTTTATTTATGTAATGCAATGATGCCAATTACCTACAAGTAGCAACCAGTCACTCAACAATGTGCTAGTTTACCCCCCACCCCCCAACCCCACCCACGAACTCGCCCGCACCACCACCACCACCACCACCACTACCTCCACAACCATGGGTGTGTTGAAGGCCTGAAAAGGGGCTCAGTTTGGGTTTGTTAAAGATATAGCAATCTATGGGCCTTTACAAAAGACTGGAACAAGTATGATATGGTATAGTTAATTAGTTAGCGTGACAATCCATTAGATATTTCTTACAATATTCTGGTAATTGCTAGGATTGCTCAATTGTTATTGGCGTCATCATATTGAATAGGTTAAGAAGGACCTCTCATCTACAGAGGAAAAAAACATACTTTACCAGGGAGCTTTTGTTATATTAATAAAAGTAAAGCTTAAGGGGAGGTTTTTAGTTGGTTCCCTAGACCTCCATCAAGCTTATTATTACACCCCCTTGAGTCCCTTTCAAGATAAATTTGTACATTTTTCGGTAGAAAAATTTCCCGGCCAAAGGCCGGTTCCTCTTAAATTATAGGCTCGCTATCGCTCGCCAGGATAAAATTGACACCTGAATGGCACGAAAGGTCTTATAATATGGGGTGAAAGTTCTTAAAATCGCTAAACTAATGGGGCAAACGTTTTATAATATCAAAAGCAATGGGGCTAAACATGAGGGAGAAAGGGGTCAAGAAAAAAATCCCTCGAGTGGAGATCTCCCCTTAAGAGGAGGGCACGCCTATACAGTATAATATGCTAAACTCCCCAAAATCCATTGTTGTGGTAATTTCCCATTGCCATCTGTATTTCTGTACTTTATTCTACAGTACACTCAGACAATCTTTCATTTATAAATTTGGGAAAATAGCTGTTGAATAAATATTTCTTTGTTTGTTCTAGTGTATCAGTGTAAACAACAAAAAGAATATCAGACACGAATACTTTTTTGTATCGACAAACCTACACTAGATACCAATAATCAATCATGAGGTAATCCCACATTGAGTTTTAGAAAGTCAAACAAAATATATAATTTATAGCAGTTGAGCGAGATCCGTGAAAACAGGTTCGACCACAGAAGCTATAATCGTTATAAATGAATTTGCTCTCGTCAAATGAGTCCTATATTATCGTGTAACAAGTGTGCAATATATGGAGGAAATCGTGCAAACACAGGTGTCAGGTATCAAGAAAGTAAGTAATACACGCTTTCAGGAACGAACGATTGTGTTATATTATCTATCTATCTATCTATTGCCTGACGCCGTGATCCCCGAAGGGGTGGCCACGAACGAACCGCCCCCATGCACCTCTGTCCCCAGTCAGTCGACGCCCCTCCCCCCAACCAGCACCGCCTTCGTTCATGTAGTTCCTCACTCCATCCTTCCACCTCATATTCGGTCTACCTCTCCCCCTCTGTCCCTCCACCTCGCTCTCGTACACCCTCTTAGTCATTCTCTCGCTTTCCATACGTTCCATATGGCCGAACCATCTCAAGTTGTTCCTTTTCACACTTTCCAGCACATCTACCTCCACACCACACCTCCTTCTTACTTCCTCATTAGTCTGTCTATCCCTTCATGTAACTCCGCACACACTCCTTAAGTAATTCATTTCCACTGCTCTCACTCTTGGTCTGAGTCTCTCAACCAACGTCCATGCTTCGCTTCCGTAAGTCAGTGTCGGGATTACCACACTGTCATGCAAGGACTTCTTCACTTCCATACTGACCACCCTATTTCTTGTTACTGCTTTTAGCGTTCCTACAACCCTCTTCCCCTGTTGTACCCTCTCCCGCACCTCTTCATCCATAGTCCCATCTTTACTCAACACACTGCCCAGATACTTAAAAGAGTTGACGATCTCCACAGCCTGACCGTTCAGCTTCACCTCACACTCTGTGACTTCACCACTTTCGAAGACCATAACCTTGCTCTTCCCCGTATTTACCTTCAAATTCCGTTTTTCGCACACTGTTCCAAACTCATTTACCAGACCCTGCAACTCCCATTCATTATCACTCATCAGAACTGTATCATCCGCAAACAGCAGTATAGGTAGCTTCCACTCAATTCCCTCCCTTTTCAGCGATACACCAACATCCACTGCTCTTGATAGTATTTCTTTCATAACTCCATCCATATATACAGTAAACAACCACGGGGACATCACACACCCCTGTTTCAAACCAACATTCAGGTCAAAGAACTCGCTCTGCTCACTCTCCACACGTACTGTTCACCTTAGTCTCTCCCCCACTCCTCGTGCAAGAAGCCTGCTAGCACGAACAGTACCAACCCCTCGCCCCCGTTCTAACCACTCCTCTCCCCGACCTGTACGTAGAGTCCCGCCACCACAGGTTTCCGGATTTACACCAGTGAGGAATGGTGCACGGCCAACGCAGAAAAGGTCTCATCTACCAGTCACAATGTCCAACAGATTTGAGATATTGGTAGAGATGGAAGACGAACCAGAAGAGACCAGGCTCGTGGGGGATTCCATCCTACGAGGACAGGTCGAAGAGTTCTGCGACAGAGTCCCAAATCAACGAAAAAGATTTTGCATCCCAGGAGCTGGACTGGACGACATTGTGGAAGCCTTCGAAGATACCACAAAGGATGCAAATGAAAATACCCTTTTTGTCATCCATGCTGGTTCAAATGACGTCATGCGCACCAGATCCGAAGAGTTGATGGAGAAATATCGCAAGATGATCCAGCACTACAAAAACAAGTCAAGGAATATCATCATCTCAGGCATTCTCCCCAAGATCGACGCACCTGACAAATTCTACGACAAGGCTTTCAGCACAAATAGCCGACTAAAACATTTGTGTCTGAGGGAAGAAGTTGAATTCATCAACCTCTGGGACAACTTCTACAACCAGCCTACTCTGTTCCGCAAGGATGGCACTCATCTAAACCCTGTGGGTTCAGCACGCATGGGTCGTCTCCTACACGAAGCAGTCCGCAGCCATGGATCAAAAAACGCCATCCGAGAAGAAGCAGCAGTGACATAAATCATCCAACGCCAAGAAAAAAACAGAGGCAACCGAGGACCACCAGCGATAAGGACCGAAGACAGCGAGGACCGAGGACAGCCATGAACATAAATGTAGATCCGACAAGAACCAAAAATATTATTAAAGAGCGTTCCGTGAGTTCTAAAATAACAAATTTAAAGGTTTTCTATGCAAACGCTCGTAGCATACGCAATAAATTTTCAGATTTAGAGGAGCTAGTGTTTACAGAAAATTATGATGTGATTGGCATAACAGAATCTTGGCTCAATACAGAAGATAGAGACTTTTTAGCAGAGTATTCACTTCCCGGTTATGTAATGTTTGAGAAAAGCCGAATAAATCGAAATGGAGGTGGCGTTTTACTTTATATCAAAGAAAGTCTTAACCCTACCCTCTTGTCAAAACCTCAAATTGTGAACGTCGACGCATCTTTTGTGCTAATAAAGAATAATAAAGGTACCAAAATAATACTTGCATTAATATACAGACCTCCAGCTCAATCAGTGCAAACTGACCGAGAAATTTATGAACAAATTGCAGATGTAAGTAACTCACAAGATACCGTAATTTTTGGTGACTTTAATTTACCTGTGACCAAGTGGGGCGATACTCTTACTTCACACTCCGGACATGACTTGTATACGAACTTGCAAGAGAGTTCGCTTTATCAATTTGTTGGAACGCCAACCCGTGGTAATAACGTTCTTGACATTGTACTTGCAACAAAAGAAGAATTAATAGAGAATTTGAATGTTGGTGATGAATTCAGTAACAGCGACCATCGTACGATAACTTTCACTTTAAAGTTTACTAGTAACGAACCAAATAGTAGCATCGAAAAAGTCCCTAATTTCAAGAAAGCAAACTTCCATAAACTTAGAGCTATGTTTAAAGAAACTGACTGGAGCTTTTTAATTCACGATAACGACATAAATACATATTGGAAGTTATTCGAAGCCACTTACCTAAAAGCAGTGCAAGACTGTATACCATCAAAAACTCGGCGTCCAGGCCATAATAATAAGCCCAAATGGTGGAATAAAGATATTTCAAACTGCCTGCTTGCTAAAAAATTTGCTAATGATAGATTAAAATCCTCACAAAATGACGAAGAACGGCTGAAATTTGTAGAGCTACGACGCAAAGCCAAAAAGTTAATTAAGCAAAGTAAAAAGACCTTAGAGTTACATATTGCGAATCAAAGTAAAACAAACCCGAAAGAATTCTATAGTTATATCAGAAAGAAAAAAGTTGTTACTTCAACTGTTGGACCGTTAGTCGATGAAAATGGAGAATACACCAAAGACGAAGAACAAATGAGTAATGCCCTCAATACCTTCTTTGCATCAGTTTTTACAACAGAAGACCTCAGTGATATCCCTACACCATCGCCGATTCAGATTGATAATTTAGATGTTCTAAGCAATATCACCGTTACAGAGAGAGAAGTATTGAATTGTTTAGATAAACTCAAGGTAAATAAAACGCCTGGACCTGATACAATCTCGCCTAGAGTTCTAAAGGAAGCTAAGGATGAGCTCTCTAAACCACTGACATTACTATTCAATAAATCCTTGCAGTCTGGAACTATGCCCGATCAGTGGAAGCTAGCCAACGTAACACCGATATTCAAAAAAGGCAGCAAATCCCTACCCAGTAACTATCGTCCAATTAGCTTAACCTCAGTTGTATGTAAAATGCTAGAAACGGTCATACGAGACAGACTCGTAAATCACTTAGAGGAAAATAACATACTTAAAGATACTCAACACGGCTTTCGTAAAAACGTTCCTGTTTAACAAACCTCTTAGACTTCTTCCACGATATCCTCAACCTCTACGATGAGAGTAAAGCTGTAGATATTATATACCTTGATTTTCAAAAGGCCTTTGACAAAGTTCCCCACAAATGTTTACTGCTAAAACTAAAAGCGCATGGAATACAAGACGGTGTGTTGAAATGGATAGAAAATTGGCTCAGCGACAGAAAGCAAAGAGTAGTCATAAACGGTAAGGCATCAAAATGGACCAATGTAAGTAGCGGGGTACCCCAGGGATCGGTACTAGGACCAATTCTCTTTCTAATTTACATCAACGACATAGATGAGGGTCTCACCTGTACAATCTCAAAATTTGCTGACGATACAAAAATTGCAAATAGCGTACTCTCAAAAGAACAAGTTGACGATATGCAACACAATCTAGATAAATTGTCATGTTGGGCCCAAATTTGGCAAATGAGTTTCAATGCGGATAAATGTAAAGTACTACATATCGGATACCTAAATGAGAAAGCAAACTATTCGATGAATGGCACTCAGCTTAAGAATGTAAACAGAGAAACCGATCTGGGAGTAACAATATCGAGTAACCTAAAACCGAGTCAACAATGTTCAGAAGTTGTTAAGAAGGCAAACAAAATAATTGGCTTTATAGGCAGGTCATTTGAGCATAAATCCAAAGAAGTTATCCTAACCCTTTACAATTCATTAGTCCGCCCTCTTCTGGAATACTGCGTTCAATCCTGGTGCCCTTATTACCAAAAAGATATAAACAAGCTAGAACGAGTTCAACGTAGAGTTACCAAAATGATACCTAGCCTAAAGAACAAACCATACAAAGAGCGTCTTAGAGAATTAAATCTATTTCCTTTAACCCAGCGCAGATTAAGAGGTGACTTAATTCAAGTGTTCAAAATCATCAAAGGCATCGACAATATGAACTGTAGTAAGTACTTCACTATCGACCAATCTAATTACACGCGGGGAAACGGTTGCAAAATTATTGGTAAATCTTTTAACTCACACGAATCTAAGAATTTCTTCTTCAATCGAGTTGTCAACTTGTGGAATGGGCTTCCCCGAAACGTTATAGACTGCATCACCGTTGATTCATTTAAACTCCGCCTAGACAAATATCTCGCATCAAACCCGCGACTGACTGCGTTTGTAAATGAATAACTTTATTTTTATCCCCCCCTCAGTTACTAACCCATCTGTCCCCTACTAACTTCCTAATCCTGCCACGGACATTAGTTCCAGGGCAGTATTTCCCTTTCCAATGTTCCCTTACCCACTCTAAACCACTGTTTGGACACTTGATCCTCAGTGTTTTGGAGGACAAGCAACCTAGAAGGGTCACTATATCTGTTGTTGCTTGATTTCCTTTGTACTCCTTTGTACTCCTTTGTACTGCCGCCTTTCCACCCTCATACATGCTCTTCACTGCTTTCAGCAACTTGCCCTCTACTCCGTATATTATGCTATAGTATTTGTTATTATATGAAGAGGAAATGAAGGAGAAATATTCTGAGAGAGACTTTGGGTTGGTCATTGACGCTAAACTGAGCTCCACCTAACATGTAGCCAAGAAAATGTATAAAGCCAACAGACTAGTGGGCCTCATATGGAGGACGTTATGTACCCTGAATGAGGAAAGTTTCAAGCCATTGTATAAATCCCATACCGGTGGTTAGTTAGGGATCTAGAAATGGTGAGATAAGAATTTTCAGTTGCATGATTTTGCCTCATAGCTGTCTAACTCAGAGTGACAGTGAGAGCGGTGTGTGAGTGGTGCATGCAGGGGAGGAGAAGTAAGTGGGTGGGGTGGGGTGTACGGCACATCTCTCGCCCCCACAGAGGGTTACTACGTTGCCAAACGTATGAATGAAGTATCTAATCCGGATGTATAGGAGTTATATTTATATATTTATTAACCTTTGTCTATGTTTTCTTGGTGACGTTATACACATGCAAAATTTGAGGGTATTTCAAGGAGGGAGGTGATAAAGTGTTTTTGACTGTTATTACATGAATATGTAACTAGTTTCAGCATGACCATGGTGAAAACAAATAAAACAATAATTACGGATGACAATCGGGGTGGTGGGGGGGAGATGAGGAGGGGGCCTGGGGAGGAGGGGCGGGTTGATAAATGTGTTTGTGTGTTACTACACGATTCTTCTACCCTAAAGGAAGACTTTTAACATTAACATGGAAAATGCCAAATTTGAATGTAACTCGGTCTACAAAGGTGTGGCCTCCCCTTAAGATGGTAATTAAGATATTTCAGACAGTAAAAATTCAAAATATCATACAGGCATAAGGTCAGATCTGAAAACTATTGGTAATAAGTCCGTACAATAAAATATTACTAAACATTTTACTTTCTTCAGACGTGTTAAACTAAATTATTGTAAACAGTATACAGGCATTTTGAAAACAACCATTCAGTTGTTAGTTAACCTAAGAAGTGCGCATGGGGGTAATTAGAAACGTCCGCCTGTGCTAACGTATTTGAGCTGTTTCCATCACTAAAATATTCATTTTACCATATATATATAGCATTAATACTTATCCATACGCGCCTATTATGGGTTGATTATAAAGGTATTAACCTGAAACAACAAAAAAACAAGTGAAAACAGCGTTTGGATGGTCAAAATCGGAGATATAGGCCGCGAGTTATATAATGTATGGGTGAGGCAACCTGCTTTCCCGCCAATTTCCCCCAAGGCCACTGAGACACAGTCGATCGATACTCTCTCTCTCTCTCTTGCACTCGCTTGCTATCAGTGATGACGATGCCCTGCTTGCAACTCGCTAATGTTAGCACGAAAATATACCTCAGAATAAGAGAATAACAGGGAAAATAGGTGATAACTGAAGGAGGTGGGGAAAGTGGGGAAGGAGGGGAGGTAGAGGACTGATATTTTGCATGGCCCAAGGGCCAAACAAAAATAAAAAAATATAAATAATATTGTTTTCTTCTATGTTTAACCCTTGTCTAGCGGGTGCTCTGTGGCCGTTTTGGGCCTTTCCGGGCCGTTCTGACTGCTATATCAACCATCAGTATGAAAGGAACTGTATTGCGCCGAAAACTAGGTGGAAATCGCTACACAATGACGCCACATACAGCTACGTAGCACTCGTGGAACACTGACAGTGTTACCTCGAAGATGGAAGTTTAGCTGATTTTGCTACCTTGCTCACTTTTAGCGAACTATTGGTTACACTGTCATCCTCCCGCGCGGTGGGGGAACTGGAGTTAGTGTGGGCCGGGAGGCCACAGATGTCGGACGTATGGATCATTACTATCCCACCCATTTTCACTCGATTTCCACCCTTTTTTCACCCGTTTTTTGCCAGTTTTTTCAACTCGACTTATGTTGCGCGCCGCTCTTTAACCCGTGGAGCCCCGGCTAGTTTTGTAATGTTTGCGCACCAGAACCCGGCCGGTTTTCAAAAAATGGTTTTATTCCAGAAACAATAGCGAATGGGTTAGGAATGAAGGAAAAACCACGAAAAACCGCTCAAAAAGCTTAAAAAATGGTCCTACAGAGCCCCCGAAAACGGATTTTATAAGAGTAAAAAATTGAAGGCAATTATCCCAAAAAAACAGGTTATTGCGCGCTCGCGCACACGCACGTGGACTTTGAGAGTTTTCAACCATCGGCACGGTTGCGTGGGATGCGTACACAGTTCCCATACAAATCTGAGCCCTCTTGAGTGGCTACACCTGAGGTTACGGTCGGCGCAATTAGGGTGACGCGCCAGGCGCGTCTCTGGGGCTGTGCGTTACATACATCGCCGACGCGTCAGGCGCGTCGCTGGGGCTGTACGGGTTAAGGGTTAAAGTCGATTTGTTTTTCTCTGACTCTTAAGAGTCTTCCCGCAGTCCGCCGGGGGAACTCTTAAGAGTCTCCCGGCAGTTCCCGGGTTAAGTAGTCCCGCCGCACCGTCTCGATTGAACCGATTCGAATTCCCACCCTCCTGCCACCACCACACTCACATTCCTGCGATGTCTATTTATGAATAGTTATGTATTTATGTTAAATAGAAACATTTGTATTTATTTTTCCATAATCCTCAACGTCTTTCTGGAAATAATACTAAACCTGCAATAATGCAAATATGAAAGAAAATTGAACTTCACGATGTTCCTCACCTCGACCAATCATGTCCCTCCTCTCATACGCCATTCGGTTTGAGGGATTCATTCATGAAACTATGTTGTTTACTACGGATGATATGCCACACACCAAAACATTTTGTCGAAGGACTGAGTTGGCCAACTGTACAATACAAATATGTTTGAATAACCTGGTTTATATCTTTACCACTACAATAATAGTTATCTTTTCATCCAAAAAGAGTTTATCCTTTACATACATACAAAACATATCTTTAATATATAGAACCTTGTTGTTTCACTTAAAAAACTATATGCACTCTGTTTTTTCTTACTTTTCTTGGAAAGACCATATCACCACTCTTGTTATAATAGCTTCCCATCCCAGAAATTAGGTGTGCTCCACTCACCGACTCTCAGCAATCTCTCTCTCTCTCTCTTCGCCGCAATGTTGCATCTCTCTCGCTATTCTATCGCTACTACAATAAACAGTGTTCCTCAGAGCTCTCCCAGTCTATACCACCTCCTCTACGTAAGGTTCGTAGTACCCATCTTGCAACACAATCCCACCCTTACTATTACTGTTCAGAGACCATCCAAATGGAACAAGAAAACCCCAAAAGGAGCAACCCAAGATCCCAGGCCTCATGAACCTCAGGAACCCCAAGCCCCCCACAGTGCCCTTGATCTTGCAGGAGGATGAGACCTCCACCATTCATGAACCTCGAAAATGGGCGGAGCATTCCCCACCCCCACGCTTTCCCATTGGCTGAGCCAAGGCCATCCAGCGGATGACGTCACTACAGATTGACAGATACGCTAGCCTGGGCACCCACCCTTTTGGCCAGTTCTCAGAGGTGAAAGAAACAGCGGCAAGCAAGGTGAGAATTATGGGCACGAAGGAGGAAAACATGGCACTCACCTACCTCAATCCGACAGCTGTAGCACTGATCCTGGAAGTATTGCGATTGGCTGGTTGGAGAAATCGGCATCCATTCATAGGGACCCCCCCACCTACCTCTCAAAAGACAGTTCCCTTCGCTGATCCCCTAAACACACGGTCCTACTCCAGCTCCCCATTTTGGAATACCTGGCACGGTGAATGGCTCCTCGAAAGGCATTAGAAAAGGAAATGTTTTGACTTACGAAATAGAATGTTCGAAACTGCCCTCGAGCCTCCCGCAGCCACTGCTGCAGTTGCCACCTTCATTCTACAGTACATTCCTGAACTAAGAGATTAACGGTACCGCTTATGAGAGAAATAAGAATAAGATTATATGCTTGTTTAATTAGAAGAGCAAATACTAATTTGCGGACTAAAGACTTGCGAGTAACTTGAAAGATTGAATAAGTGCTAATGATAAGAGATAAAGTCATTAGCTGTATATGTAGAGAGATTAGGATGTTGCAAAATAAGTCCAGCCCGAATACACTTATATCCATGCATCATACTGTATATATCTGTTTTATTGAATTATGCGTTTTGCCCATAATTGGGTAATACTTATCCCGTCCCGATCATGGATCGCTACAATTGGGAGGAACCTAAAGCAGCCCGACGTGTCAGCCTTTGAGGGGTATCACCTCGGTCCACTCCAGCTGCAGGAAGGATATGGTCAAAGTTTGTTACGTTGTCGCCATCCACTAATTCTATCCACTTCTAATTCTATCTCTAGTGAATATTGCTTAATCACCGCTCTGGTAGTCAAACAGGCTCCTTTTTTAACCTGAACTATCTTTCATTCGTGGTCGGGATCACAAAGAAGTTTCGTTATCCGACTTAAAGAATAAGGCACTGGCGGGTGGCGGACGTGGCTTTGAGGCTCTGTAATATTACAAAAGCGAGAGTATATATCAGGAATCTAGATTGCATACGGGGCTAGCGAGGAAAAGGAAAGACTTGTGAAGTGTTTGGAAGTGAAAGTAGGTGGTAAAAAGGTAATACGGTGGAATAAGAGTGTTAAAATAAGTCGGACTGGCTTTGTTTGTGTTTTTTTACGACCGTGAAAAATGGCGGATGCAATTACGGCGGCGAAGGCTAGGCTACAAGGTTTTCGTGGGTTTATGAGTACAGATAAGAAGTTAGAAGAGGTTATTAAAGTTGTGAAGGATTTGGAAAAGTGGAAGAGTGATATGCAGAAATGGAAGGGGGATATTGGTGAGAAAGTTAAGGAATTGTGTGGTGTGTCAGGTGGTGAAGGGAATTGTGAAGGAGGCGAACATAAGCGTATTTCGGAAGTTAATAATAGCCTAGAGATGGTATTAACGCGTACAACCTCAGCGACGCGCCTGGCGCGTCGGCGATGTATGTAACGCACAGCCCCAGACCTGGCGCGTCACCCTAATTGCGCCGACCGTAACCTCAGGTGTAGCCACTGAAGAGGGCTCAGATTTGTATGGGAACTGTGTACGTATCCCATGCAACCGTGCCGATGGTTGAAAACTCTCTAAGTCCACGTGCGTGCGCGTGAGCGCGCAATAACCTGGTTTTTTGGGGCAATTGCCTTAAATTTTTTACTCTTGTAAAATACGTTTTCGGGGGCTCTGTAGGACCATTCTTTAAGCTTTTTGAGCGGTTTTTCGTGGTTTTTCCTTCATTCCTAACCCATTCGCTATTGTTTCTGGAATAAAACAATTTTTTGAAAACCGGCCGGGTTCTGGTGAACAAACATTACAAAACTAGCCGGGGCTGGACGGGTTAACAAGGGTAGATGAATTGGGAGCAGAGAATATGGCATTGAAGGAGCAGCTGAAGGATTACGAAGGACGAGTCAAGGAGGTGAAGGAGACAACAGCATGGACGGTGGTAGGTGAACAGAAAGTGAAGGCCTTGGAGGATATTGTGAAAGAACAAGAGGAAGAAATTAATAAGACCAAACAAAAGTTTCGAGAGTGTAGCCGTGGGTGTCATGAAGAAAAAGGAGAGTGGCGTGAGGGAGGCCATGGACAGGGATAGGGATGTAATTGTGCATGGAGATATAGAGGCACATATGACTGATAATGGAGAGAGAAAAGTGAGGGACGTGGAGAAAGTGAAGGAGGTCATGAGAGGTATGGATGTGGATGGATATGGATGGGAAGAACAGGTGGAGGAAGTCAGTAGGATAGGTAGGTATAGAAGGGGGGAGATGAAACCTATAAGAGTACCGTTCTGAACCAGGGCAGTGGCAGAGACAGTGACATTTTTTAGTTGGAGGCTAAACACAAATGAAGAATTGAAACACATAAGAATAAAGAAGGATCTGAGCATAGACCAAAGAAAACAAATAAATTAATTGCAGGAAAAGGCTGATGAAGAGAATAGAAGGTTGGGTGAGGAGGATAAGAAGACGTTTTTTCTGGAGAGTGAGGGACAGGAAATTGAGGAAGTGGTTTATACGAATAGAAGAGAGAAGGAGATCAGGGAAGGAAGAGAAGGTGATGGGCGATGTGGTGGAGGGGGAGAGCAGGCTGGAGGTGTCTTTGGAAGAGACAGGAGACGAAGCTGCAGACCCAGGAGTGCAAGAGAAAGAACAGGGTACGAACAGGAGGAGCGGGATTGTGTAGTTGCTGAGAGAATGGTAGAAAGACTAAATATTGTTTAGTAATGTTGATGTGTTTATCCACGACAAGAAAAGAGAACTGATATGTAGGTTGCAAGATGAAGAGGATAAATCCGATGTCATAGCCCTACAGGAAGTAAGACCAAAAAATGCTAGAATTGAAAGGGAACTGGTGGAGTATACTGTAGTTTGGAGGGTTTGAGTTGTATGGAAATAATGCTATTACGGCAGAGGTTGGAAGAGGACTGTTTATTTATGTAATAAAAGAGTTTTAAGGTGAATGAGGTGGATTTGATACAGCAGTATTGTGAGTATTTGTGTATTGAAGTAAAATGTGCAAGAGCGTCAATTTTAATTGTCTCTATATACAGAAGCCCAAAAAATAATAGTAGGGAAAAGGATGATAACCTACTGAAAGTAATGGAGGAAATAGATAATAGAGACCAAATATAAGGTTTTGCTTGGAGATTTCAATTTGCCAAGGATCAACTGGGCAAATTTTACTATTCCAGCAGGATTATGTAGCCTGGAATACAAGTTCATAGAGAAAGTGAGAGATTGCTTCGTAACGTAACGTAACATATTACAGAGATAACGAGATTATAGGTTTGAGTCCCGAAGAAAAGAAGGAAAACCTAATATTTAGTAGTGGTCCCGGAATCATTGACGATGCGCCTTAACGTTGGTAATGGCCAATCTTTGAACTCAAGCTTGTCTTTCAAACTTCCCGCCCGGGAGAGAACAAAATACGATTGCCACATATCGTGAGCGAAACGCTCTTAAATCCCACTCACGGACTCGTTCTATATGATGTGGGTACCACTACTAGAAAAAACTAGTAAAAAATAATGAAATAAAAAGATTAAACTTTGATCTTAGCGTTGCGCTTCTCATGCGTCTGCTGTTTGTGTACGCTTCGCTTTCCTCCTCGAAGCGCATGTTCCTCCTTAACTGATTGTTGTATTGTTGTTGTATGTTATAAAAATCGCCACCTGTAAGTGGCACCGATTAGCGTGTCGCCCATCGGTAATTTGTGTAGGGTTTTTTCCCCTAGATAGGTTGCCTGCCAAGGGTATCGAGTCCCATCCACCCGGAAACACCCCTTTCAGATACCAGGGGGACAGCTATCACCAGAGACACTCCTATTGATATATCAAGACTCTCAAAACATAGCAGATGAATGGGAAGGGGATGGAAGGGAGGGCCAAAATCGTCAATGATTCTGGGGCCACTACTAAATATTAGGTTTTCCTTCTTCCCTTCGGGACTCAAACCTATGATTTATTAGTGGCCCCTTCATCATTGACGATGCGCCTGATATCTCAAGACTGGAGGGGGACATTCATCATGAACATCAATAACCACTAACAAATTACGAAGGTCCAAAGAAACACTACTAAAAAGATCAGTTTAATAAAAAAATAATAAAGGATGTACAGGCGGCGTTCCTTAAAGGTAGCCTGCTGTGTTGTCACCGCAGGCAGATAGAACAGTTGGTGAAACACTTTAACTATACATATAGCTTAGAAAACATAAATAAATGAATTTGTTATCAATACTGATAATATGTTGGCCTATATATTTATGGCCCCAGGTACTATATTACAAAATATTTGTACTCTCTCTTCTAATCCTAATCCTTAAGGTTAATGAGTATATAGTGAACTCTATTGCATCTATAAAGTAAACACAACATTTTCCTGACTAGACTTATTTGAGTCTAAGGAATGGGTTATCACATGACCTTTCATTCTCGTCATATCTTGTATCACATAAGAGGCAGGTCAGAGTCCTTAGCTAGGATACTCCCCCCCCCCCCTTTTCTTTACAAAATAGCTTAAAACTAGACTGTCTGCCTTAATGCTACACATGTATGAGAAGGTTTCATGAGATTCACGGACAGGTAACGTGTTAGAAATGTATGATTAGATGACCACAACTGGGTCTGTTGAATATCATCGAGAGAGTAATTGTGGAGGAATCTGAGTGATGCCGAACACTTCCGAATATCGTGGGCCCTAGCCAACACGCCCGGATTACTCTCCCGAATCACCTCTACTAGTAACGCAGCTAGCCAGCGTTTTTGGAGACGTTTACCTGTCCACGAAACCCAGAGGGAGCCCGCCTGTGACAGCCAGGACCCCCGCATAAATAACATAAGGGCTTGGACCGGACAAAGCAAATGGTGCTGATCACCCTGTTCAGAGCTGGAACTTCAAACTCTGTAAATACATGATTACAATGTTTATTCTTAGCAATAAAGTTAGGACCAGGGGCAATATGGACACTCATGTTGCGCCTTGAAAACCGTAGACAAGTCGGCTCAAAACTCATCGCCGCCAACTCAGACACCCTGTCACCTGTAGCCAATGCCATTAGAAAAATGGCCTTTTTAAGTTTTAACTCGAAAGGAGGATCATGGCAATATTTACGTGATTGAAGCATTTCAAGGGCCAGATCAAGTGACCAGGTGGGTGTGAGTTGAAGAGGAGGGGGGCGAAGCCGGAAGCAAGACCTCATGAAACCCTTTTCCTCCGCCTCCGGCACGGACAGGCCTGTTAAATCTAAAAAAGGTGTCCAAATTGCTGTGAGGTGATTCCTTAATGTGACAACTGAACACTTTTGAATATCAAAAAGGTAATTTAAATCATTAAAAACCAGAGCCACCGAGGACTGTTGTTGATCAGTTTCTACTATCCAGGTAGTAAACGACTTCCAGTGAGATTGATACTGTCTTTGGGTTGATTTAGCATATTGATTAATTAATTTGCGAGTCACGGATTCCCCAAACTGGCCTAGCCACTTGGCCTTCTGAATGTCCATAAGGCAAAAGTCAGCGAGATCTTGAGGTTTCCAATTGTGTCTAAATGGAAGTACGAGATCGGGAGCGACACCGGGTTCTCGCACCACGTCTTCAATTGATTGTACCAAACTTGAGCCAGCCACATTAGCGCGATCATCAAGACAATGCCTCGATAACCCCGTACTTTGTGAACTACTTTGCACATTAAGGATGCATCTGGAGGTGGAAACAGATAAATGGAGCTCCATTTGTTCCACTCTACCAGAAATGCGTCTGGACCCCCCGCCGGAGTCTGACTCCGCCGTGTGAGGTACAGAGGTAGCTTGTGTGTTGCATCTGACGCGAACAAGTCCACTTGTGAATGGTAATGTTCGGCAATCATCCTTTGAAAGATGTTTTGCTTGAGAGCCCATTTACTTGAGTGCTCTGTCTCCGAGACAGAGCGTCCGCCCATACGTTCGCCACGCCGGGCAGATATGTCGCGTGAAGATAAATCTCTAGCTTCGCAGCTAGTCGAAAGATCTTTTCCGACAACCATTGTAACACTCGAGAACTCGCTGACCCTTGCTTTTGAATGCATGTCACTGCATTCAATCTGTCCATTCTGAAGGCAAGAGGCTTTCCCACCTGGCTCATGCCGTGCTCCTGTAAAAAGTATAGTGGGACTAGCAACTCCTTGGCATTGATATGAAGATGATTTGATATTGACCATAGACCCTGACCCTGATGACCTAGGTTTGACTGGTAGCCCCATCCCAGGGTTCCTGACGCATCTGTATCGATCCAGACCGTTGGAGGCGGGGCTGTCCAAGTCAAGGAGGAGTGTATCACTTCTGGCTTTGCCCAGGCTGCCAGGAGGTTGTGGATTAAAGTTGGAGTTTTCTTCAGTGTTTCCGCTGGTAACAGCGGAAAGCACCTGTTTCCTTCCAAAATAATTCTTTTGACCTTCAGACGACCTAATGGGACTGCCAGCTGTATCCAATTGAGTGAGCCCACCAGAGACTCTCAGATCCTCCTCGTTGTCGTCAGAGAATGAAGAAACCGAAAGAGTTTCCTCAGAAATCTCTGACGGTTGTCCTCACTCTGACTCAGAGTGAGTAACTCGGTATCCCAGATAAGGCCCCCCCATTGGATTTTCCTGGTGGGGATCAAGGAGGACCTTGAACCCCAAGGCAGCTACATGATCTAATACCTGTTGAACATGTTGCAGGCATATTATTCTGGATTGTGCTACCACTAGCCAATCGTCTAGGTACCATAACACCATGATCCCCAGTTCGAGCAATGGTAGCAAAGCCTGTCGGACTAATTTTGTGAACACTCGGGGTGCTAGATTTAATCCAAAGGGCATTCTCTGAAAGACAAACGTTTGATCCCCGTTGTGTAAAGCTAGAAACTTTTGAAAGCGTTTGTTGATTGGGACATGCCAGTAGGCATCTGACAGATCTATTGAGCAGATCCAGCCCTGCGGTGGGAGTGTTAATCTGATCTGATTCTCAGTCAGCATCCTGAATGACTGATTGTGAATGTGTGTGTTGAGATATGAGAGGTCGATCACCGACCTCATCTGAACACTGTCCCGTTTTGGCACCAAAAACAACCAGGATATGAATACGGGCATTGACACAGGACTGGGGATAATGATCTGCTTTTGGGCTATCTCTGTGACGATTGATCCCACCTCCAATGAAACACAATTGAATTCTGTGGGGATACTTAAACGGGGTCGACGGGACTACCGCCAGGAGAGGCCTATGCGGACCACTGTCCTTGCCCATGTTCGCCGGGGCCATGCCCGATGACAATCTCAGAAGTTGCCAGTTGCATAACTGGTGTTGTCCGGCAGCACTAATCTCGTTTCCGCCTCGCCTTGCCTTGGCACTGGGAATGAGAGAGCCTTGTGGTAAGTTATCAGTTTTTTGAAGAGGAGGGATGTGACTCTGATTTTGGCGTGGGGGGATGAGAGACCTTGCTACCATGGCTACTGGGTTTTCCCCTAGAATTACCCCTGAACCAACGCCCTCTACACCTGAATTGACCTCGCCCTCTAGGCATCCCGTTATTTGCAGGGGTGGTGTAAGTCTTTGATGACTGGTATGACTGTGCTTGACCACGAAAGGAACTCTTAGCTTTAAAGTTAGATATAGCTGGCTTCTCACCCTTAGACTTAGAAGTGGTAGCAGGTTGTGAGTCTAATAAGAAATTTACGGTGCGCCAGGCATCTTCAGAGGCAATAGTTTTGGTGAATACATTGGACAAAATAAGTCTCCTACCAATCTCCGCCGGGAGCTTCCTCACCAAGTACACCCTCAGGTCTTGGCGGACCAGTACCGCCTCAAAGAGAGCGGTCCAGACGTCGCCAAGAGACTGAATGAAATTTTGAAGAAGGCGGCGCCTGGTCAGTGAAAGAGCCTTTTGAGTCCCGGCGCCTGTTGCCGACTCAGTCGTCCTGGCCAGAGAGGCCCCTAGTTGGCAGCTGAGTAGGTATTGCGACGCCAGTCTCCAGGCCTTCTGCCTCATTATAAAATCTTTATCGATCTGTACCTGTGTTGGAGGACAAAAAGGTTCAGGTAACTGGCATAAAGATAGTTTAGGGGCACCCAAAAATTCAAAAATGTATTGAGGAATCCCATCCGCCTTACCTACCGGCATAGAAAACCAGTGATTGTCTTCTGACGGGAGCTGATGACTGCTCTTGTTTGTAATAGTGCTGGCAAACAGCTGGGCCTCTTGTGCCCAAGTAACCCATGGCCAAGACTCTCCTCCCTGAAGGTGATATAAAGAAGACCCATGAGAGTCCCTGAAGGGTATAGCATTTAATTCTGGGGTCAAACCCTCTAAAAGCTTCAGATCATTAAACCCATCTGACTTAGTCCAGTCGGAAAAAAGTTTTCCGGCGGATGCGGGAGGCAAGGCAGGGAATTGCAAATGGACAAAATAATCAGGATTATAAATTGAGGGAATGGCCCTGACGACAACATCAAGTACCTCTCCCTACTGGTTCTTGGCCCGCAACTTTTTAGCCTCACTCGCCTCGATAACCCAATGTTCCGGCACAGGCGAATCCCCTGTAACCGTGGGCTGTGCGACCTCGGGGTGTAACAGCTGAACAACTGACCAAGATGCGTCTGGTCCATATAAAAGTGGCATAGGGCCCTTTTTACCGGGAATAGACTTATCAAGTGGTGGGGGTAGAAAATCTGAAAACAATTTCAAATTGGACGGTAACAGAGCTGTGGCACCTGAAGTGGGAGCCTGAGTAGTGACAGTGGGGGGAGGCAAAGTTACACTAACTTGAGGTTGCACTGGTACTTGCCCTAGAGGTCGCACCACCGGGGCTACTGGTACTGGCACCACTACCTGTCGCTCGCCTTTAACCTGTCTCATAAAGTCAAATAACTCTTGCCATTGTTCTTTAGCTACATAAATACCGCTTTCTTGATCAGACTGGGACGCAGAACGTGACGTCTCTGACTCCTGCGTTCCGGATTGGCGAGAAGCTGGGCGTTGGCCAGACGCCAGCTCCTTGTCGTATACTCCTTGCTGGTGTAGATTAGGACCCGGTGACCGGGTCGGGCGGGCCGGCACAGCCCCCAACCGAGATTCGCCGACCCGGGCAGCAGTGTCGTGTGTTTCTGTTTGTGCGTCATCGAGAACGTAGGACTCAGAAACGTCTTTCAGGTTCAGATCCGGAATGTCATACAAGAATGGGTCATGTCCTGAGGGCTGCTGGTCAGAAGAGCTATCATCTTACTGCCGGCTAGAACACACACTGCTACTCCTTTCAATTCCCAAAACTGGCACGACTGGCAGGCTGCGGATTGTGGGGAATAGTGAACCGTTGAGCTTGGCCAGAGACATGACTAGATGTGTCTCTTGGTGTCTCCCTGTGTGTCGAAGACTTGACCGGCTTGGGGGGTTGCTTAGCTGCCTTCTTCGACTTGGAGGAGGATGTCCTGAACTTGCTCTTCCTGGACTTGTCATCGCCGGCATCAAGTGCGGCGTCAAACTCAGTGCGGGACCTCTTACTCGCTTGGGCATCAGATGGCGACTTAGGTCTTATTCTAGGAGAGCGGGACCTGTCACACCGGCTAGACGAAGCTGGTGTATCCGGCGGATCAACGGTCCTTGGTCGCTTAGGTTGGCGGGAGGAAGTATCTCGAGAAGAACCCACAGAGGGTGAAGTAACTAAAGCTCCTTTCAACAAGTCATCTAAAATCTGGTCATCCAGTTGCAAGGATTTATGGACGACCGTCTTACAGTATGTTACATAATCAGACCTAATGTGAAGTAAAATAGTTTTACATTGGCTATCAGCATGGGTCAAATAGGCATTGCGGAGGGCTGAACAATGAGGGCATGATTGGGACAGCTAAAGGCCACGTGAACGGTCTAGACAAGGAACACACTTCAAACAGAGGGTGTGTCCGATATCTGTTAAATTGTTACAACCTAAAGCCTTACAAAAAGAGAAAGCACTCTTATCCATTATAATTTCCTCCCGCCAAGGAGATTGCAGAATCCACCTAGGTGTCCCACATGCAAACCTGGTGTGAGAAAATTTCAAGAATCAATGCTCATAAGGACACGCTAGGCTGGCAAAGCTAATATAGCAATAAATCTCCACGTTAAGAGAGAAAGAAGAATTGAATAACACTATACAATCTTAGTTCCCCTTACGTTAAGTACATTCTACAAAAATGTAAGTGAGTAGGTAGTAGTCCCATGTTCTACTTAAATGATATAACTTCTTACCCAAGTGACCAACACTGACCTCATCCCGTCTTGTGATGCAAGAACTAACCCCGGCGACCAGCGCTACTACGGATATTAATTCTTACCCCCGGCGGACCAGTCGCACAAAAAATTAAAGCAAAACAGTTTAACTGAAAGCTACAAGATAGGAATGGGTGAGTTCGTTTCTCGGCTCAGCCGTTAATATCCCGGAGGACGTGGCTCCCCACAATGCACCCCCAGGATAAACGTCCGAATGTACCAAGCAACGAACGTTTTTATCTGTTAAGTTATTTGCGGATGAGATTAGGTTGTGATAAAGGAGAAGGCATAGCCGGACCTCCGGAACACAATTTTAGTTACATGCCGGTTCAGCCGGAATAAAACTATATGCCGTGAACAAATCAGACAAAATCCATTACAATCCAGTACCAAACGCGGATGTTTTGAATTTTAACATAACTCTTAGATGTGTCCCGGCGGAAAAACCACGCGAAACAACTAAAGACACGTTGTTATTAAGTCTTACTTTATAAAAAATAGGGCTGGGCAAGAACCTTAATTTTCGGTACTCACGGTTCCGGTTCCGAGTATCTGAGGCAGGTGGAACCGTTGGAACCGGTTCCAGAACCGGTTCCTCAATGTAAACAAATATGAGTCAGATTCAGTGGAGGACTGGGATCGAGATGTAGCCTACAACTGAGTGTCTGAGTGAGAGAGCCGCGCGCCACGCGGAACCAAGTGTGCAGTTGCCAACCACCACCAATATACTAGTGTGTATAGTGTAGTGTTAACTGTTACACCATTTTCGCTCCTTGAATCTCGCATTTTCTATAGTTTTATATCGTCAGTGGAATCGTTTAGTAGGAACCGGTTCTCAAAATTGGTACTCGGTTCCAAAGTAATTAATTGGATTCGTTGGAACCGGTTCTGGAACCGATTCCTGCCCAGCCCTAATAAAAAACCCGCCGGAAGGGCCAACCCTCCATATGGAATGAACAACGTGTACATACATGGCATGGTTATGCATGAATAGTAATCAATACATCAATAATAACACACCCTAACCATATATATAATAACCTACATGAGGCCAACTAGACGGGGGCAGATGGCGATGAGTTAGTCATTGTAGCACAAACCTGCGATCCACCGAAGACCTCACTGACACATAGAATCACGAAGAGTAGGCTGAAGAGCAGCATGGCTCCGTGCAGGATCCCTCAGCTAAGTGAGACAATCCACGAGCACTAGCCCACGAAGCATACTTGTTGAACATCCAAAATGGACCGAACAACAGGCCCCATTTCACCCTATAAGAACCTCATGACTACACAGTGAGCTAATAATGAGCTAGGGAAATAAAACACACATGTGGGAGCCTCGCCTTATCACAACGAGGACTCCGCCTAATACGTTTACTATAGACCCTGAAAAACAGTCTCCAGGGCCCGCATTTAACACTCACAGCCTACACAAGTCGATAAGCTACTGACCTCAGCACATAACATGTACAAATGAGCAAAGACTCATCATAAATGAGGGGAGGTGACGAACAAGGGAGGGCATGAGCGCCAGGGACACACGTCCGATGCACGCCGGCCCGGGAGAATTAAGGAGGAACAAGCACTTCGAGGAGGAAAGCGAAGCGTACACAAACAGCAGATGCATGAGAAGAGCAACGCTAAGATCAAAGTTTAATCTTTTCATTTCATTATTTTTTACTAGTTTTTTTTAGTAGTGGTACCCACATCATATAGGACGAGTCCGTGAGTGGTATTTAAGAGCGTTTCGCTCACGATGTGTGGCAATCGTATTTTGTTCTCTCCCGGGCGGGAAGTTTGAAAAACAAGCTTGAGTTCAAAGATTGGCCATTACCAACGTTAAGGCGCATCGCCAATGATTCCGGGGCCACTAATAAATATAGAGATGGGACGAAGGGGAGTGTACTTGATTTGATATTTAGTAATGAGGAGGATATAGTGGATGATGTCATGTGGATAGCCCTATAGGTCGTAGTGACCATGCTTGTATAAGTTTTAGTTGCAATATTAACGTCTAAGCTGCGCAGCTATGGTATTTGAAAGTGCCCGCCATGAGAAGGTATTCTGATTCATTCCTGACTATAATCGTCAATTTACCATATATATAATTAATACTTATCCATATTCACCTATTTTACTTTTAATATGAACATATGAACATTGGAAAGCAATAAAACTAGTGGTAACAGCAATTAGCTGGTGAAAATTGTATATTTTCTCCCCATGGTCGTAATCTGACCTTGAGCGGTGAGAAACAAACACCCTCCCTCTCTCTTGTCTCGGATGGTACTGAGAGTCAAGGAGAGCTCTTAGACTGGCTTGGAGGGTCGGAAATACACTCCTCCACCACCCCTCTCTCTCCACCCGTCTTTGCATGAAAATACTCGATAAATATTTGGAATAATAGAGAAAATACCTGATAATTGAGGAGGGGGGAAAAGGGGGGGGAGGGAACACATATGTAGGAGTGCTAGAAAGTAATGGAGGGGAATTATCTCACCTAAACACAAATTGCTTTGTTTTCAGTGCCACTGGGGTGTTTTAAACGTGTTTTTTTAGGCCTTGGATCTTAAGGGGACCGACTGGTTAATTACAAACTTCCAGGTCTTACTTTCAATTTAAATGTAATTTGGCACAGGTGTATATGACCATAAAACTAGATAAAAAAAAAAAAAATTTTTTTGCTTTTTTCTTGCAATTTAGGTAAAACAAAATTGAAAACCATAGCACTGCAGAAAATGATAAACTCCTACAGAAATCCCCATAGCACATGTTTAATGTGATCAAACAACTCACAAAAGGTGTATCTGTAGTTGCTATAAAAAAACATTTTATATATTTTGTGTATTTGTTCGATTTAGGTGATTACGGATTCAGGGGAATATATTTATAGAAAATTACAAGTTTGACGACATATTGTGAACAAAAAAATTACTAGAGTAAATTGGCTTTACAGGCCTTGTAGTGTAGGCCTTGTAAGGTAATTAGGTGAACATTTTTACTTTTGTTTTTTTAGATTTACAATATTTTATGCAGGAACATGGCAAAGTAGAAGATAAAGCGTATGGGAGGTTGTAGAGTAGCTTACGCTCTTTCCATTTATATAGGTATGCTCCTCGTACGACCAGTAGTTACTGAGCATGTTAATTTCAAAGTTCGCTATATAACATTTTTAGAATTACAGGAAAAGTTGGGAAAACATAAAAAAAACTATATCCATTGGGTTTTCACTACTAACATTTCACTGGGTTATGAAGGGATGTTGACTCTTGTTGAGTAAACACCTATTAGTATTTTCAGGATCTCGAGTTTTTTAAGCCTAAATTAACCGGTCGGTCCCCTTAACCCTTAATTAGCGGCTCACCACATAAGTCGAGTTAAATAAAGCTGGACTATGTGGCGGCGCTCGACATAACTCGAGTGGCAATTTCAGCACGTAATGTTGCTGAGAGAGAGAGACAAGTGGTGGCAGGAGAGTAGCGAGCGTATGACTGCTCCAGACCACCGCGGCGAACCTACTGACACGAATCTCACCTCCCTCCTACCTCTCTCACTCGCTATATAAGGAATTGTATGGGGAAAGTGCCTAATTACATGCTTTTTGCACTCGCGTTGCACGGTTATTGCAAGAAAACTAGCCATCATAAAACGATCGTTATGGTGTCATTCGAAAGCTCTGTTTATGCCCTTTCAGGGATAGATACTTGTGTTACGTTCTGGGTCTTATTTAGGCATGAAAATGATCACGTAAACAGCCCTATTTTGGCTAAAAACACCCCGCTGGGCGGTACATATAAATAAACCGCATAGGCCGCTCGTAAGGTGTTAAGAGTCTGGCCGCATTCACCCAGTAGAACCTCTTAAGAGTTTGGCCGCAGTCCAGAGGTTAAATCAGAGGGATAAAAGAAGCAAAAAAAATATACATGTCTGATAGAGCAGATTATGAGTTGCTGAGACGATGTTTGGACATTGACTGGAAGGAGTACTTGAACGGTGAAGATGCTAAGGAAATGTGGAGGAAGATTAGATTCAAACTGGAGAATGTGATATCCGAATGTGTACCAGTAAGAGAAAATGAGGATAAAACAAAATTGAGGAAAAGAACAAACCCAGAATTACCAATGAACAGAAAACTTTGGACATTGATAAGAAGAAAGAAACATTTTTGGGCAAGACTAAAATTGATACAACAAGAACAATGTTTCTCATATAGAAATTCAAAAATTGGATTTGGAACGCCGACAAATAAACAATAAAATAAGGTGGGAGACAAGGAGGGGGGTGAAGGAGAGGGAAAGAGAAATTGCAAGAAATGTGAAAGAGAATCCGAAAATATTCTTGAAGTATATTCAAGAAAAGTTGACAAGAAGAGTGGGTATCCCAGAACTGTTAGGAGACTTGGATGACATAGTCTAGGAGCCACAGAGAAGGTGACCATGGCAAGGAAGTATATACAGCTGTTCTCTTCACAATATTATTCTTTGATGACTAGAGATGATTTCTAGCTTGGGTACGCATTTCTGGTATGGGGAGATTTCCTCCAATATGACCGCCAAGATGGCCGCCAGGCCCATATTGACTAGTGTCGGGAAATTGTCTATATCTCGGGAACGGCTGCTTCTAGCTGAAAACGACATAGGAATGAAATTGTTCAAAACTAGTTTCTACACTGAATTAAGAAATGTTTATCATACTTTGCTTGTTTTATTTGTTATAATGTAAATTAATCCCTTATTACCTTTGGATACCTTTGGATGCGTTCGCCGCTCTTCTAGCGGCACCAAGGAGCGCGACGCCCCTCGTTATGGGTGGTGATTTGGTGCAGTAGACTGTTTGAAGCGACAGCTCGCTCCCTTGCGAGGATGGGCTCGTCTGGCACTTTTTGCAGTTCGACATCTAGGGCTCGCTTGAAGTTGTCTAACGAGATGTCCCTCATGTTTCTTACTCGCCGTGGGAGTTTGTTGAAGAGATGTGGGCCTCTGTGTGATAACCAGCCCTCTCGCAGAGAGCCCATAGCACCCCTGTTATTCATCCGGGGGACTTCGCATTCCCAGCCTCTCCTATCACTGAATTTCATGACTATCGGAGTATGTAGGTTTGGTACTAAACCCTCTGCGATTTTCCACGTGTATATTATTAGGTAACGTTCTCTTCTACGTTCCAGTGAGTACAGATTCAGTGCTCTTAAACGCTCCCAATAGTGTAGATGTTTTATCGAACTTATATGCGAAGTGAAATTTCTTTGTACACTCTCTACGTCATTTATTTCACCTGCTTTGTATGGGGATGTTAATACGCTACAGTATTCAAGCCGCGGTAGCACTAGAGATTTGAAGAGCGGTATCATAGGCAATTCACCGCGTGTTTTAAAAGTACGCAGAATCCAACCCGTTAGACGTTTCGCAGCCGCCACTTTGACCTGGTTATGTACTTTGAAACCCATATTTTCAGACATTAATACCCCAAGGTCTTTCACACTGTCTTTCCGTTCTATTATGTGGTTACATTCTGTTAAGTAATTTGTAATTTCTTTAACACCATTATTATCTCCGTACCGTATTAATTGGAATTTTTCCTCATTGAATTGCATGTTGTTTTCCCTGGTCCACTGGAACACTACATTCATGTCTTCCTGCAGTCGGCCCGTGTCCTCTTGTGTGTTTACTATCTTGCTTAATTTTGTGTCATCAGCAAAAGACGACACCGTACTGTGTCTGGTGTTGGTATCTATGTCGCAAATTAGTATGAGGAACAGAAGGGGCGCTAGCACTGTTCCTTGGGGAACTGAGCTTTTAACATCCGAAGGCTCAGAAGTGACTTGGTTTACTGCTACCGATTGTTTTCGGTTTACGAGGAAATTGTATATCCACCGTCCGATTTTCCCAGTTATACCTTTTGCTTTCAGTTTGTGGGCTATTATACCATGGTCACATTTATCAAATGCCTTAGCAAAATCGGTGTAAATGACATCCACGTTTTTCTTTTCTTCTAGCGCTTTAAGAATTTTATCATAGTGTTCCAAAAGTTGTGAGAGACATGATCTTCCCGCTCTGAACCCATGTTGACCGGTGTTGTGTAGTTCATTTGTCTCCATGAATGTTGAAATTTTGCTTCGCAGGACTCGCTCGAAAACTTTAATGATGTGAGAGGTTAGAGCTACCGGGCGGTAGTTTTTTGGTAGTGCTTTACTCTCTCCTTTATGCAGTGGGGCAATTATTGCGTTTTTCAAGCTATCTGGTATGTCACCAGTGTCTAGACTCCTTCTCCACATTATAGCCAGGGGTTTTGAGAGGTTTTCCTTACATTTTTTCATTAGGATCGAATTCCATGAGTCCGGGCCTGGTGCCAAGTGGGATGGCATGTTGGAAATGGCCTCTTCTATGTCTTTTGGACCGAAATCAATATCCAGCATCTGAGGAGTTTCCGTGGGGGAGGTTTCCATGAAAAATATATTTTGGTCTCTGATGACTTTTGTTTCATCAGGCTCACTGAATGCCATTTCATACTGCCTGCTTAAGAGTTCGCTCATTTCCTTGTTGTCCCCTGTGAAAGAGCCGTCCCCTTTGCTCAGTGGGCCGATGTTTGATGTTGTTTTAGCCTTTTGTTTGGAGTATGAAAAGAAGTATTTGGAATTTTCCTTTATACCTGCAATAGCTTTCCTCTCCTCTTCCATATGTTTTAGTTCATATGATATTCTTAGCCTTTTTTCAATTTCCACAATTTCTCTATCTATTTCGACCTTTTGCCTATCCTGTAGATTTTGATGTGTGCGTCTTTGTGTGAGTAATTTTCTTCTTCTGTACAGCCTCCTCCTTTCCCGATCTTGTTTGCTTCTTCGTTTTGTTTGTCTTGCAGGTATATGGTGGCTACAGATTTGGGTCATGGTTTCTGTTATTAAGACTAGACATTCTGCTGGTGTCAGGTTATCCATTAAATCTTCCCAGTCTATTTCCTCCATTTCTTGATTTACCTCTTCCCACCTAAAGTTTTTGTTATTGAAGTTAAATTTACTGAAGGGGCCGGTTTTTGTTCTCGATTCTGAGGTTGTCTGTACACTATCTAATGTTGTTTTGATCTCAATTAATTTATGATCTCAGTATGTTGTGTCCGATATGTTAATGCTGTGTACTAGAGAGTCGTTGTTAGTGAAGACCAGGTCTAAGATATTGTTTTCTTGTGTGGGTTCAGCAATATGTTGGGCAAGACTAAAAAAATCACAAAGTTCAAAAAGCTCTCTCGTATTAGTATTTGCTTCTCCGGTGTTATTTGCCACTAACTGGTTTTCTAGTTGTCTCCATTTAATGTTTGGTAGGTAAAAGTCTCCTAGCCATATAATATTTGGTGTTGGGTTCCCCAGGGTTTCCACTTCTGATTTTATTTTGTTGAGCTGGGTTTTGAATTCTTCTCGGGATGAGTCTGGAGGCCTGTATGTAACAAAAACTGCTAAATTTAGGGATTTTATTTTAACTCCAAGTATTTCCACCACTTCATTACTGTTATTTAGGAATTCAGTACATATTAGTGAGTCATGTGTTACGTCCTGGGATATATAAACACTGGGCTCTTTCTATTGGACTAGGTATGCGCTAACAAGCAACAACGGAAAACGCTAGATCCAACCCTTATCTATAAAGCCAGGCAACAAACCACCCTAAACCGTCAAGAGTCCTGTCTGGACAACAAGGTATCCTATGACTCGGTTACAGGGTGCACGCACTATAGACTGCTGATAGTCAAGCAGGCTATATAAAAGATCACACAATTAAGTTGACTTAAAGCTTCAAGGAAAAGATAGATAACAGAATTAAATTGCAGAAACAATGTAATAACAAACTAGAAGAAAGTACATTTAACGTTACGTTAATTAATACAAGTAATCACCCCTGCGTGAAAGAAGGTGAAAGCAAACAGTCCTCAAAACATCGTACCGGTAGACAAGATGCGGGTTTCTAAACTGCATGCGGCTACTGTAGGATCTGATGCTTAGCAAAGAAAGTACGTTACGGATTTAGAGAACTCTTAACTCATAAGCAGGAATAAATACTAGTGATAGGCCATACAGTGTATAATGGCATAGGTATAATTAAATAAAGGTAGCAACTCGCAACATAACCGCATACAGGTGTGCTTCTCACTCTTAGTCAGGCAAGCCTGCTCGGACAGAGTCTCTAAGGCACACCCTGACTCACAATGCTCACAAAAACGGTAAACTGTGGCACAATAACAAGCATACAGATATAATAAACCACTAGCTGTTAATCTGCCAGGTGGCAGAGGTCTAGCCGGAAGGATATAGGCTTCGGATACCCGGACTGAGCCACCTGCTCTAGCCTAGGGACGTTCCCAGGTCTGTGCGCCAAATTACTCTAATTGAAAGGGTGCTCTCTTGAGAGACTCAGATCGCAAGTATCTGACTCTCTCCTGGCGACCCTAAAACAAAAGCAAGACGTGCTAGCGCAGTGCTGAGTGGACTAGGCAAGGGCCCTCACACAACACAACACTAGACACACAGGGACACAGACAAGAAAATGCCCCCAGACTCCCACGGGTATCCTAGTAAAGTCGTGCGGGTCCACAGGACTCGCACCAGCAGACTTTACTTAAAGGATCGCAAAAAGCCTCCCCTCCGGTCTAGCCCCTGCTAACCTGACACAAGAACACACTAGCAAGCATGAAACCACCAAATATGAGACAACAAAAAAGCTTCCTAGGACTCATTAACAATTACATCCCTGCATAAGGCCCTAAATCCTATCTAGTTATCTGAGAGGTCGTCGTTAATACAATAATAGATATAAGGTCTATCAAGGGGATGGGATAATTAAATAGATTGGTGAAGTAGTGGAAGGAAGGTATACAAAGTAAGAGAGAAAGTTTCTAAGTGGGGTTGAGAGGGATAGATATCAAGGGGGTCCGAAGGGTACGACAGTGAGGTGAGCTCTGAGTCTTGAATCTGTCTGGACCCCACCCTAGGTATGCAAAATACATCCCATGTTTGGCAACACTCAACACAGTTGCCGGGTCAAAATCCTCTACCCCGTGCGTGAGTCGAAACAAAGCCTAACGTTGCAATCAAATGCATATGGCAACGTTTTCAGGCTCATCCCAAGCTGGCAAGCGAAGCAACGTCCCAAGCCGGTCTCTCTCTCCCGCTCGTCTCCTCCCACTCTCACTAGACTTACATCTTATATATTATAATGAAACAATCAACTATCGAGAATAAAATATGCTAAGATGCGTTGGTTAAGAATAAGGGCAGCTTCAAGCTGTGAAACAACATAAGAATATCCCAGACATTAGTTACGTTGTCGTAGGATATATACTAAGGTAAAGCCTGCCGGCCGGCTGCCACCAGCCGGTTTCTAAACGGCTGGGCAGCCGACGCGCACGCATGCCCGCATGTGGCTACTATGCAGAAGCGTCACACATGTATGTACAAGGCTACACCTCCATGTGATCTATGCGTTCTGTCCGCCCTATGTAGGATGTAACCAGGAATCCATACCTCACTATCTTCCTGATCTTTAATGTGAGTTTCTGTGAGAGCCGCAAATATAGCGTTTCCTTCTTCTAGCAGGCCCCTAATAAATGGTACTTTGTTCGTGGTTCTATTTTTTAGGCCTTGGATATTTGCAAACAAGATTGGGGAGGGATTGTCCACTCTTGGGAGGCCAGAAGGTGCTCGAGGTGTTCTATGTGCTCTTCCATCTCCCTCAGTCTCTTCATCTTCATCTGCCCTTTCCCTCCTTGCCTTTTTCCTCTGTCTCGTCCTCGCATAGCTGGAGAGTTTTTTGGGCTACCATTCGTGTTAGGTCTAGCATATCTCCAAGTCCCTTTAATATGAAAAGCTGGGCATTTCATATTGTAGCAGGTCTTGTTCTCAAGTGATGTCTTGCAAAGGGATGGGTGGTGGTATTTGCAGGTTTCACTAAATCTACATTTTCCATGACTGGTTATGTTGTTGCAAATTTTGGGATGAGCAAATCTACATGAATTCCCATTATATTCGCCCTTTTGACCAAAGTACCACCTTCTTTCCAGATAATATCTGCACACTGGTGTAGACAACCCCAGTAGGTGTGGCTGGGGCTGCAAGGGGTTATGTGGTGAGCTAAGTGTGGTTGTGGGTGATAGTGGGCTTGGTGTATGGGTGGGTGAGGCCTGCAGGGGGGTGGAGTTACGGGTCGGTTGTAGGTGGGCAGGTGGCAGTGGTGAAGGGGGAGACGATGTGGAAGGGGAGCCTGATATGGGGGCTTGTTGCATCCTACATTCATCCTGCAAATGTATTTGATCAACAGCAGTAGGGTGGTCAATGGCCATAGATGGGATTAATGTGGGTGTTTTCTGGGTCTGGGGAGGTGTGGGGAGATGTGCGGCAGGGTTTGTGGATATGTAGGGTGTGAAAGGTTGTTGTTCGGCAGGCGATGTGTGTTGATGTGCAGGAGGCAATGTGGGCATTATCATGGGAAGGTGTGCGTGTGTGGGTTGTGATATTTGTATGGGCCCTGAGGCCCCAATAGTTCCCCATTTTCTGTGAAAGGTAGCTATGTCTTGGCTATATTTCAGTCTATCTTGTACTTCTGTATTTTCTACAGTCTGTATGACTTGCCATGTGATATCGAAACAACTATTGCAGAAATGGAGGTTCTTCCCTCTTGTATTGTACGCCTCATTAATTTTATTGGTGTCAATCCTATGCAAATCCAGTGGTATGGTTGCTTGCATATCCGACATGCGGTGCTTTTATGCATGTGTATATTCATCTTACAACTCGTACAATTGTCTCTGGTAAACATTTTTGTTTGTTTTTGTTGTTTTTGTTTTTGTTTGTCCACCCGCCCTTACATGGGGGAGAGAGAGAGAGCGAGAGGGGGGGGGGGGGGAGGGGCTTGGAGGACAAGGAGGTGTTTGTTACGCGGTTTGTGGGGAGTTGGGGGGGGAGGGGGGGGGGGGGGGGGTGGGAGTATCACTCGTTTACACTCGTTATGTTTAAACTTTAAGTAACACTTTCAATAATTATCTTATGAAACAGAATTCTCACTGCCCTAACCACTTTTCCCGTTTTTGGTCGACTGTTTAGCGGAATATACGGCACTCTAGGAAAATAACGAACTTTCCAGGCTACCTATATATAGTATCTATTTTAATTTTCATATTTTACCTATCAACTTGATTCAACACTGCTCAGGTTCGAATGTTCACCACATTTGGTTGCGTGGGATATCTTTCTCTCCAATAACGTCACTACTAACCTGCGATATGGTCGAGAAATAATCTGCACTGATTTAATTTGTTTATTTATATATTGTTTTTCTCTGTTTGCTATTATTTACGATTTTTGTTTTATCGGTACCCTTTCCTGTCGAGGTTAAGTTTCGCTTTTGGTAAAATCGTATAGGGGGAGGGAGGGGACGTGTCCAGGAGAGCGAGGGGATATATGTGTTTATGGTCTTTGCGGTCACCGAGGGTATTTTGTTTACAGCATACGTCCTGTTCCCAAGCTAAAAGTTAAAAGTTCCCCTGACTTTAATTCTCTGTATTATACTTTCCTAGTTTATTTACGTGATATACGATGTTCACTATCACTTTTAACTTAGACTTCCTATTTTCCCATAGCCCTGTTTGATTTCATATGACTATATATCTAACACTTTGCTTTGGGACGTAAAGGTTTTTTCTTTCCCTTCTTCTGTCCACCTGCCTTATGGGCCTGCCCTAGGCCTGTCCTAGACCAGCGCCGTGGCACTTCTGTAGAAGTTAACGAATTTTTTCTCCAAAACGCGTATATCTCTCCAGATATTTTATCAATCGGTTCGATTTTGCACTTCACAGGACCGCGACACTACGTTTGTTTTTGTGTGTGATTTTTTTATAGTTTAATCACCAGTATCCCGCGGGATAGTCGAAAAATCCCGGACCGCGACGGACGTGACCCTCCTCTTTGACTGACTCTGACTGACTCCTTGTTGAATACCTACAATTATCTTTTTTTTTCGTCCACACCGCATGGTAATTTTATGTTAGATTCCATTTGAAGACATCATGGAGGGATTGCAACCTATTCAAGCTGCCAAAAATAGGAAAAAGGCCAATACATCAAATTTGTGTATCATATGTGAAGTTGACGATAATGGAAAGAAAACTTACGATACTGAGAATGGTAGAAACAATTATCCGAAGCTTCAAAGATATGTGATGATGCCGATCTACATGAAACACTAGAAAAAGGAGAAGTGGTCTAGCATTTAGACTGGTATAAGAAATATTGCTTAAAGGCACACAAAAAAAAATAAAAATAAAATCAGGATATTTTAACTAATGGAAAATATGACATTGAGCATTTGAAAAGAAGGCACTCAACTACGCAGAAACATGAGGGTGAATGGTGCATTATATGTGGCAACAGAAAGTACAAAGGTGATTTAATACTGTTAAGGATTTGTGAAAAGGAAAGAGGTGAATTTGTTTTTGTAAGCAACACGCTACTTTCAGGATGAATGTTTTTTCCATAACAAGTACTTGTGATGATGTTAATAGTGTATTTGCAGCTGATGTCCTGTACCACTCGCATGTATGAGTAATTACTCTTTTAACCCTTAATTAGCGGCTCACCACATCTATCTATCTATTGCCTGACGCCGTGATCCCCGAAGGGGTGGCCACGAACGAACCGCCCCCATGCACCTCTGTCCCCAGTCAGTCGACGCCCCTCCCCCCAACCAGCACCGCCTTCGTTCATGTACTTCCTCACTCCATCCTTCCACCTCATATTCGGTCTACCTCTCCCCCTCTGTCCCTCCACCTCGCTCTCGTACACCCTCTTAGTCATTCTCTCGCTTTCCATACGTTCCATATGGCCGAACCATCTCAAGTTGTTCCTTTTCACACTTTCCAGCACATCTACCTCCACACCACACCTCCTTCTTACTTCCTCATTAGTCTGTCTATCCCTCCCTGTAACTCCGCACACACTCCTTAAGTAATTCATTTCCACTGCTCTCACTCTTGGTCTGAGTCTCTCAACCAACGTCCATGCTTCGCTTCCGTAAGTCAGTGTCGGGATTACCACACTGTCATGCAAGGACTTCTTCACTTCCATACTGACCACATGTGGCCATATGTGACCATATGTGGCTCACCACATAAGTCGAGTTAAATAAAGCTGGACTATGTGGCGGCGCTCGACATAGGTCGAGTGGCAATTTCAGCACGTAATGTTGCTGAGAGAGAGAGACAAGTGGTGGCAGGAGACTAGCGAGCGTATGACTGCTCCAGACCACCGCGGCGAACCTACTGACACGAATCTCAGCTCCCTCCTCCCTCTCTCACTCGCTACATACTGAATTATATGGGGAAAGTACCGAATTACATGCTTTTTGCACTCGCGTTGCACGGTTATTGCAAGAAAACTAGCCATCATAAAAGGATCGTTATGGTGTCATTCGAAAGCTCTGTTTATGCCCTTTCAGGGATAGGTACTTGTTTTACGTTCTGGGTCTTATTTAGGCATGAAAATGATCACGTAAACAGCCCTATTTTGGCTAAAAACACCCCGCTGGGCGGTACATATAAATAAACCGCATAGGCCGCTCGTAAGGTGTTAAATACTCCAGAAACACTGACAAATTTGAAAGATTTGTAAATATACCACAATCAAAACTATGTTTCACAAACTACTACATAACGTGGACTTTTCCCAAAATGGTTATGAGTTGTCACAACTTTCTTTTTTTATTAATTCTGAATATCAACTTAAGGGCACAGTTACGAATAAGCAAATGAAAACTCTTCTGATTGATCATTTTGGAGATTCTATAATATTTACATACCCAAAAGAACACTCAATATCTCAGCTCGTATTTTCTAGTAAAACTAGTGTAACATAAACGGTTAAAACAATCTGGCCAGCAAATCCCTTAGCAGAAGTAACAGAGCAAATAACAAATGAACTAGAAAACTATGATTTCCAACTTGAGAATAGTTTCTGTGATGAGCATGACCTTGAAATTATCCTCTCATACTTGACAATAATAGGCCTAAAATTTGGGACACCTTCTTCAATGATGACATCAGTGGATGTCATCATTTCCAATGCAACATGAACATATAAAAAAGAAGAGCGACACACTTGTTCAGATAATATTTTACATTTTTCATAATATCCTGAAGAAAACTCCATTTCAATTTTGTACTACACAAGCAATACATGAAACATGACATTAAATAACATTAATTACATCATTGAACCACGTTGGCTTGTGCAGCAGCTATGACAGTCTTCAAAGAATGAATAATTCCTTTGCAGCAAGAACAGTGACATTAGCAGAAAATAGCAGAGTTCCATTATCACTTAGCACATGGTATGGCAATGTGTTCATCCATGGATAATTTTGACCATAAGGAGGATACAAAGTCCGGCATTGGCGGTTCACACGATACAGTTTACCTTCTGTTCCAGGAGGAAAACCAGCTAAGAAACTTACAGCAGGACTTGAATATGAATGACTGTTTACTTGGTAAATGCCAGAAAAAGCTGAATGATCTCTTGAGTTGCCAAAAAACTTGTACTATTTGTGAAACCATAGACTATAGTAGATCTTTGACTGGACACGAACATGGAACTTTGCAGTAAGGGACCCAAAATCGGAGAACGAACCCCCAAGTTCGAACCTCGAAACCACGAAAATATAAAATTTTCGCGGCTTGGAGGTTCGAACTTGGGGGTTCGTTTTCCGATTTTGGGTCCCTTACTGCAAAGTTCTATTTTCGTGTCCAGTCCAGATCTACTGTAGTCTTTGATCTACTGTAGTCTATGGTGAAACCTAAAGCAAGAGGAGTCATTAATTCTGAATTTGTACCATGAAATATCCCAGACACATCAACAGTATCTTCAGAGCCAGCTAATATTGATCGCATATGGTCACTGGCACTATTTTCGGCAGTTTATAACTTCCAAAATTACACTTTCTCAGAAACCATGACTGTACCGTCATGAAGTGTTTTCAACTCACTCATAGTAGAAAAGCACCCTCCAAAAACTATTTCAGCAAGTGTTCCCATTCTGCTTTATCATGCTACAAACCAGGCCGCTATATACACAACAATGGTGAATTTTCAAGATGCAATGATGCAGGAATATCAAAATTGTGGGGCATTGTTGAGTGATGAAGGTGTTTGTCACATCGCCAAGGAACGTCAACTGCTATTTCCCTCTGATTTTGATAATATTTTCCTTGGCCTGGGTTCCTTCCACACCACAAAATTCATCATGAACGGCTTAGGGTAATACTTGGAAGACAGTGGCATTACTGAAGCATTGATAGAGACGGAAGTATTCAAGAGGAGTTAGAGGTATGGGCATAATTGCAGAAGCTCTACAACGAATACAACTTAGAGGATTGTTTGCCAACACTGAACATGAGAAATACGAGTCACTCTTTACCCAGCTTAAAGCACTTGAAGAAACCTGCGTGGAAAAGGACCATATTAGTGCAAAGAAGAACATGGAAGATACACACGATCTTTTGCATGAATTCAATGCAGACTTTAACATGTTTATAATAATAATCAATAGTTTTTCGCTATTGGAACACTTTTCTATATGAGCTCTTCCCTATATTGAGGGACATTATAAGAGCCAACAGAGAGGGAATGTGGGAGCTCCATATGTCTGTATATCACACAGCATTACATTTATTTTATTCCTTTGGTAAGATATATAATGCAAGATGGGGCTCAGTTTACTATGAAGATTGCTTGAAGCTAGAAGAAAACCATCCTAGTGTCTTTTAGTCTTTTGTGAGAGGTGGATTTGTAGTTCAGCATGACAAGAATTTTAGTAGTGTCGGTATGGACCAAGGATTTGAGATGTGCTACAACAAGCCAGCAAAAGAACAAGGTGACATACATGGTATGACAAGAAGAAAAGAAGCCATAGCTCTTCAAGATATAATCAAGCATGATACATATTCAAGGAACATTCTCCATAGAAGAATTTGTGGAATAACTGAACATTATGAGTATGTCCTGCATCACAAGTTTTCGGACATCGTAACCAAGAAGGATAATCAGTGCATCATGAAAATGGTAAAATTAATTACTGATAGGTATAACCCATGTGTTCTAGTAGACCAGGACCAAGTCATTAACTTTGCAACAGGAAATCACTTGGCAGTAGAGAAAGTAAAATTTAAACTAACGTGCATCACTGAGGGATGCATGGAATATAATAACTTTCATGATCAAGTTTTCAAACTGAAGTCTAAGCAACTGCTTCATTCTTTGTCAAAGAAAAGGGTTTCTAAGGGATAATATGAATCTCTTTTTGGCAGCTTGTATAAGTTGCAATCCCTTCATGATATCTTCAAATGGAATAATCTCTCGTCAAATTACCATTCAATGTGGACAACAAATATATATAAGTATTCAACTAGGGATTAATTTACATTGCAACAAATAAAACAAGCAAATCTTGATAAAAGCGTCTTAATACAGTGTAAAGAAGTGTTTTAAACAAGTTCATTCCATTGTCGTTTTCAGCTAGAAGCAGCCGTTCCCGAGATATAGACAATTTCCCGACACTAGTCAATGGGAGGCCATGCATGCAGCCGGATCCCATGCCTTGGCCCCGCCCACTGCCCAAAATGTACACATATTATATTACATTAGATTAACCTAACCTAACCTAACCCTAATAATATAAAATATAAAATACACTAGATCCGATTGGGATCGAACACTGGATTATCAGTGTAAGGGGTGGGAGCTATACCGACTGAGCTACAGAGCGACTTGGCAGAAACGCAGGGTGGGGCCAAGGGGGCTTACATGTTCGCACATGCAGAGGGGGTAAGGGATCCGGCTGCGTACATGGCCTTCCCTAGTCAATATGGGCCTGGCGGCCATCTAGGCGGCTTTATTGGAGGAAATCTCCCAATACCAGAAATGCCTACCCAAGCTAGAAATCATCCCTAGACATCAAAGAATAATTTTGTGAAGAGAACAGCTCAGCTCAGAACAGCTCAGGACACATTCTGTGTGTCCAGGCATTTTAGCTCGAACGTCCCTTGATTTTGGCCCTGTCACTCTTTCAAATCTGGGGGAGGCACTCACTGCAGGCGGTTGTGCCTTTTGTCTCCCTCATTCATATAGAAAACAAAATTACACTTCCGTTCCATGGTCACCTTCTTTGTGGCTAGTGTACTAACATGACTAGTGTGGGGAATATATATAGAATTAAATTATTCAATCACTGGTACATGAATTAATCCCGACAATAAGTTAAATAAGATAATTACCAATATGAAAATATTTAATGATGATTTCGTTGGATAGAATTCCTGTCCTTTTTCACGCGGCTAGTTTGTATGAATGACATGTCTTAAGTTCACATAATACAATATATATACATAATGAACTTAGCTTATTGAGGACTGGTGATGTAGGACTGAAGATTTATAGAATTAGTGGTAGTTTGGTGAACTCTAGGTTGAGTCAAGGCCGGAGGGAGGTGTTGTAGTTACGGCTGATTTTAAGAGACTACCGGCACGTGTAGCGTCGCTTCGCGATTATACAAATGACTGCCAGCTCATAATATTTTGAACCTATGATTTGGTTTCATGATACATCCAGAGCTGATGTATAGATTTATGCATTACAGCTAATAATTAACTTGCAATTAATAATACACTACAGTACAAAAGGTACTAGCCGAAATCATAATTACTATACAATGCCGCCAAATTCAAATACCCATTTAGACTCCAAACTGTCGGGGTCATCATACACTATTCCCGACATACTGCCCACCACCAAAAACAATATACAGTAGCTATTTACAAAAAAAGGGGATATCAAAGATTCAAAGATCACCTCGGGTAATCTTGGATCTCCAAAGATTCACGGAACTCATAGCCGCCCTCCTTTTAGGGCGAGCGCCGCTGGAAACCGGAGGACGATCATCTTTTCCATAATCAACAGCTCCACCCTGAGGAGCACTGTCACCAGCACTCCCCTGTGGAGGTATATCAGTAGAGACACCGGTAACGTCAGGCAGTTTTACATCCTGCTCCAAGGGATCTAACCTTACGTCTGGGCGAGTAGTAATCCCTGTCGAAGTCTGTAACTCAGCATCCCTAATATTACCATCTATTCCCTGGAACAATTTGACGATCCTACCAAGCCTCCAATACAATCTAGGAAGCTCATCATGAATCATTACGATATCTCCGATACGAGGCCACCGTTTATTTGTCCCTTTGATTATATTAGAGTGACGCTCGCGAAGAGACAGCAAATATTCCTGTGACCGCCTATTCCATAAATCATCTGACACCTTGTGTCATAAGCATCACAGAACGTAGGGTCTTGTAGATCTTCGTTGGTCACTGAAGATCTAGGAAAGGGATTGAGTTTACTTCCACGTGTTAGCGTGGAAGGCGAAATGGGTAGGAGGTCATCGATAGCCGCCGAGGTATAGGTCAAGGGCCTATCGTAGACTGACATCTCAATCTCCATTAAGATAGTTTGCAAATCGTTTTTATTCACCAGGGCCCTCAATAATACCTTTTTCATGGCAGATTTGACAGTACCAATTGTCCTCTCCCAAATCGCCCCGAACCACGGTGCACGTGCTGGTATGAATTTCCACTGACAATTCCTTCCAGCCAGGGTAGACACAGCCTGCGGGTCATCCATTATATTCTGGAGATATTTGGATGCCCCGACAAAACAAGTCGCATTATCGCTCAGAATCATTTGAGGGAAGCCATTGCGAACTGCAAAGCGTCTTAGGGTATGTAAAAACCCTCACTGGATAAATCGTTAATCAATTCAATGTGGATCGCTCTGGTTACCGCACATGTGAAGAGTACGGCATATACCTTCGCTCCTGTATAGTCTACCCCAGTTACCTGAAACGGTTCAGTTCTTCGTACCCTGAACTCATGTAAGGGAGGTAGATCAACTGGAGAGTAAGGCTTACCCTATAGTCTTTTGCATATAGTACAACTATTGTGGATCTCTTTAATGGCTTGTCGCATTTTAGGGATCCACCAACGTTGTCGCATATAAGCCAAAATGCAGGCAGATCCCATGGCAATTGCGAATGAACAGTTTGGTAATCAATTGAGAGCATCTAAGGAGGACAAGATATTTCGTAGAATCATTAATGTCCACCTTCTGAATCCTGCCTCTACACTTAATTATGCCTCCTTCCATATATAATCCCTGCTGCCTCATTAAGTTTGAGGGTTTGGCCTTTAACTCCTTGTTCAGTATTTCATGTTCAGTAGGATATGATTCCCTTTGTACTAAACATATTATTTTTGCTTCTGCTGATCTCAATTCATGGAGTCTGAATTGCTTTGAATCTTCGCTAAGGAAAGATCCGTGAGCCCGACTTCTCATGTTGTTAATGAAACGGTATATTCATGCAAATATCCTTATTACTTGACCATAGCTGCCATAACGTTCCCACTCTACCAACTTGTTATCCTGATGTGTCGTACTCACAGTCGAACTACTTAACACATCATCCTGGGGCCGACTTGAAGGATCAGATATGCATTCCCTGAAATCCTATGGCATTTAGTTGGAGAAGTAAGCCATGTGGGTCCTTGCCACCAAATAGAGGATGACAACAACTGTTGTGCCGAGATTCTCCGGGAAATTATGTCACCGGGGTTGTCCTTGGTATTCACATAGTGAAATTTAGCTGTAGGAACCAAGTTATGTATCTCATCAGTGCGATTTGAAACATAAACAGGTAGCACCTTCTGGCTGTGTACCCAAGAAAGTGCAATCTGACTGTCGCTCCAGACATAGACGTTATCAATCTGTAGTATGTCTGTATAAGCATCCAGTGTAAACTTGATTAGACGAGCAGACAGAAACAATGCAGTTAGTTCTAATTTAGGAACTGTAATTTTCTTAATAGGGGCTACTATGGCCTTTGCTATAGCCAGTTTAGCTTCATTACCACTACATAAGTATATGGCAGTACCGTACGCTCTATTACTGGTATCGGCAAAGGCATGTAGATCCACCTGCTGACCACTTATAATTTGACAATCAAGTTGAACCTTGCAACATGTGGAAAGGTCCGACCGAGTTAACCGCCAAGTATCTTGTAGCTCAGTCGGGAGTGGTGTGTCCCATTCTAGCTTTAGCCGCCACAATTTCTGCAAAAACATACGAGCACGAATAGTTACAGGCAGCAAATAGCCTAGGGGATCAAACAACCTTGCAGACAAGCTTAAGCAGTTTCGCTTGGTCATAATCTCACTGTCGCATGGTGTGTGACAGGTGGATATACAATCTGTGGTAGTGTCCCATTTGTGGGCTAAAACCTTGACTGCACTATTCTCAGTAGCTACACCGTCAGAAGCAAATTGACCTTTCAAAAGATCACTATTAGTGGCCCATTCTCTCAAATATAAATGAGCCTTGGCAAATATATCGCGGATCTCCCAGCAATATATCTTCATCGTCTCCGGTGCCCTAAAGATTGTCCATGTAGATCCCCTGCCTAATCTCATTCTTTAAGTCAGGATCTAGCCCAGCCTCCTCAAGATGTCGCAATATAGTAGCGTTGAGAAGGAACTGGGAACAGGTCGCTCCGAATAATATGACTCTGAATTTGTAGACTAGATACTCTGAATCTAAATCCATTGGGTCCCGTGGCCATAAAAATCTTGTTGAGTCCCTGTTTTCACGATGGAGTTGAAGCATCAGGAAGGCCTTCTCATTATCGGCGACCCAGGCATATTTATGACATCTGAAGCGTAACATAATTTGTGCGAGATCAGAGACCAGGGATGGACCCGTATAGAGACAATCATTAAGGCTATAAAAGCGATCACTGGATTTAGCTTAGCAATCATATACAATACGAACAGGAGTGGTGGAACTGTCCTTTTTTATCCCATGGTGAGCAAGGTAATGAATGGTTTCCCCATACTCACCGGGATCTACTCTTTCGGCAAATCCACGTTGTACCTGCTCTTCAAGTACTGCCGCATAAGTCTCACAATAATATGGATCCTTGAAAAACTGCTTCTACCAAGTGCTAGATTGAAGTTTGTAGGTAATTTATTCTTATTTTCATTCCAAGGGAGCTTTACCACATAGCGACGTTATCATACGTTACAGTTTCTTCGTATGAGCTCAACGCTAGCTTGGACTCCCGATCAAGTTCATGTGGGTCAATTCCAATATTATCTAAGCCCCATAGCTAATCTATATCAGTGCACAAATTATCAGGAACAGTAGTCATAACATATTTGTCTATGGGGCTTACTGCTACTTTAACCCCTGTCAAACGGGGATGTTTGTAACTTCTACTACCTGCCTGGCGGGCATATTTACCCTAAACTAGCTTCATTCCATGCTCTTTTTCATGCATAAACAAGAGCCAGAGCGTAATACAATTATGTATCCGTTAAAGGGCGATAATAGAGCTTTCCAATGCCACCTGAATCATCCTTGTACGACCACAGGTTCTTTTGCAACAATCGTGCAACACGAGGGCAAAAACCCTAAAATACGGTAAATTCCCTAGTTTTTCCTTGTTCTCGCATGGCCTGGGGTGTGGGATGGTGCAGAGGTTACGTCAGTGGTGGGACTAGGTCCATGCTGAGCGGTCAGAGCCCGCCTATCGTCCTCCCAACGCGTGGACTCTCTTTCAGAGCCTATAATGTGCTCAACATCCCTTCCGACATATGTCGGACCCCGCAGTGATGGCCATGGTTCTCTCGCCTGACATATGACGGGCCCCGCGGCTGGGGTGTTAAGGACCGTAACTACCTCCACCTTTGTGTCTTGAGATGAAGTTGCATAGGATCTGGAAATGGCATACCCTTGTATTGTGGGGAGTAATATCAGCTTATCTATCCTCCGATATCCAGGGTGCACCAAGTCATAGTAATAATCAGCTCCGACCAGTAGCATAATTTTATTGTTGGCAGAGAGTTGATCATCAGCCAGTTTAAAACCCTTGCTCCTGAGATATTTCAATTGTGGTTCAATCTCTGATGCTACATAGAAACTGGGAAGTTTGTCAACCACTACAGCCCTGATGGGACATACCTTCCTACTATATACATTGGAAATCTCCACAATATGATATTCACTGGAATCAACTTCACCAGTGAAACCATGGAGACGCAAATTCTCTTGACCCTTGCTGATACACTTGAGATGTGGCAATGATGACTGCAGAACGAATTACCTCTGTGAGCACTGGTCGAGTAAGCTTCGCGTCATAATATACTTACTATTACTCCCCACTACTGGCAGCATCATAGTAGGAAGCATTTGACATTCTCTAGAGTCTAGAAGCAATGGACATAGCAGATAGTTTATTACCCTCGCTTATATTTCTTATCATGTGACACTTTGCTGGTTCTCTCCCTTTCTCTGCCGTCGTGCCGATCAGACTGGGTACAAAGGGAAAACCAATGCTTTCCCTTGCAATACTTACAGGGTTTGATGAAGGAATTAGTACAAGTACTGTTGAAGTGGTTTTTTGCCAGACAACTGGTGCACAAGTGAAGCGATTTAGCCTTGCCAATTTTCTGTGTAGCCTTAGGATACTTAGGACAGTGATACCATGGATGACCGTGTACACTGCACAACTTACAACCTGATGAAATCGTCCTCTTCTGTTTAGGAGATGTCTGTACCGGGAAAGCAGCAGTGAATGGCGACATCTCCATGTGTCGGTAATGTCCAGTACTCTCCATGTTGAACACTTCAGTCTGGAACACCTGCACCAACGATTCCAAATCCAGTGGAGTGTCGCTTATTTGACGTCTTACAATTTCTTTAAGGGGAACCTTGTTCAGGATATTCATGCTGTAGATTTCCTCCTTCATTATGGCCATCGTCTCCATTGATCGGAGGAAGCTCTCAAAAGAGCCATAATACTCCTTTAATTCTGTCACATCATATGATGGAGGATCTAGAGCGAATCATTTTGTGATTAATGCTGTCTTCATTACTTCCACTCTCCCATAAGTTATTTTCAATAGATCCACTGCAGACTCATATCTTGTAGCTTTTAGCTTGTACCCCTCTATCAGCTTTAAGGCCTCCCCTATTAACTGTCCTCGGAGATATGTTATGATATGTAAACCTTTGGATGGATGTAAGAGTGTTATTCCGATGAATGGAACACTAAAAAATATCCCAAAATCCAGTCCAGGTAATTGGATCCCAAGAAAAGGTTGGCAGAGTAAGCTTTGGAAGGTTTAACCCAGTTGCCTTTGGAGTACCAGTAGCCTCCTTAATCCTCTCCGACATATGACGCAATTTTGAGCCTATTAGGGATACTTTAAAGCCTTTGTTACCATCAGGGATATTTAGAAACCTTTAGTTTAGTTACTTCAACCTCTGCAGTTGTCTTTGAGTTAGCTGTGGGCAGAAAACTAATTTTGGAGAGGTAATTATAAGAGTGAGATAACTATTTCTTATTGCTAATCTGGCAACCTCTGCATCATATGAGCGTGAAAGGGTTAATAGTGTGCGATTCTTGAGTTGAAGCTAATCTGGCTAATGCTGTATTAATTTCTTCAATATATGCAAGGTCTTCCGACATTTCCTCTTCCACCTCTTCAGGACCTGACAACACGCCATATACCTGCTGAGCATAATTGTCAAAAGAGGCAAGCGATTTAGTTACAGTAGCCTTCTTGCCCTTAATCTGATCAGTAGAAGCAGTGTCTAAGAACAAGTCAAAATCTCTTAAGCACTTGTTCAAGCTTCTCTTCGTCCCTCCCTTTAAAATCTTCAGTTTCTTTAAATCTGCCATTGTTGTAGTTACGGATGATTTTAAAGAGACTACCGGCAAGTGTAGCGTCGCTTCGCAATTATACAAATGACTGCCGGCTCATAATATTTCGAACCTATGATTTGGTTTCATGATACATCCAGAGTTGATGTATAGATTTATGCATTACAGCTAATATTTAACTTACAATTAATAATAAACTACAGTACATAAGGTACTAGCCGAAATCGTAATTACTATACAATACCGCCTAATTCAAATACCCATTTAGACTCCAGACTGTCGGGGGGTCATCATACACTATTCCCGACAACTAGAGCAGAAACTGACAAAGAGAAGGCAGAGGTGCTAGGGAGATACTTTGGGGAGGTATTTACAGTGAAGTCGGATGAAGAGGTGCTCAGTATTCCCATCAAACAGGCACCAGCACTGGAACTGATAGAGTTCTCCCAGGCTAAAATAAGGAGTGCTCTAAAAAAGATGAATAGAAGTAAGTCACTGGGACCAGATGGGATACATCCAAGAATTAACAAGGAAGGAGGTGGAATGTTAGTTGAGCCTTTAAAATTTGTATTTGAGGAATCATTTAATACAGGACAAATCCCGACGGACTGGAAAGTTGCAAGTATAACCGCTATAATAATATAAGAAGGAAAAGATAAATGACCCACGAAATTATAGACCAGTCAGTTTGACAAGTGTAGAGTGTAAATTAATGGAAACTGTAATCAGAGAAGGAATAATGGAACATATGAAATCAAACCAACTTTTCAGTGGGAGACAGTTCGGATTCTTGCCAGGGAGGTTGACGGTGCTTCAGCTCATTAGGGTTGTAGATGATTTGATGCAAATTCTGGAGGATGGGGATGTTATAGATGTGATAGTTGCGATTTTATGAAGGCCTTCGACAAGGTCCCACACAAAAGGATACTAGAGAAGGTCAGAAGTTATAATATAGGAGAGAAATGTGTGAAGTGGATAGAGGCCTTCCTGAAAGATCGAAAACAGAGGGTACTGGTGAATGGAATAGGCTCGTGGTGGAGGGAAGTTACAAGTGGGGTACCTCAGGGATCTGTGTTGGGACCACTACTGTTTGTTATGTTCATTGACAACTTACCTGAAGTTATAACAAATGGAAGTGAGATATATTTGTATGCAGATGACACCAAGCTGTATAGAAGAGTGAGGAGTAAGGAAGACGTGGGTTTGCTTCAAGGAGATGTGGAGTGCATGAAGGGATGGTCTGAACATTGGTTAATGCCTTTTCATCCAAAAAAATGCAAGTACGTGCAGATTGGGACAAACAAGACAGCCAAGGTAGGATACAGTATGTATGAAACAATGGAGGAAGTGAGTGCAGAAAACGATAGAGGGGTAGTGATAGACAATAAGTTGAATTTCTCAGAACATTTAGAGGAAAAGATAAATAAAGCCAATACAATTGTAGGGCTGATAAGGACATTTGTGTTGCTGGATGAAGAAATCTTCAGGAATCTCTATACAGCGCAGGTTAGGCCGCACCTGGAATATGCGAACCAGGTGTGGGCTCCATATATGGTGACAGATATAGAAGCGGTGGAGAAAGTGCAGAGGAGAGCTAGCAAGCTGGTACCAGTGGTGGGCACAGCTAACCAAAAAGTTAGCTGAGATAACCGATAGTCAGCTAACTTGGAACGTTAGCTTCGATTGCACTAAATCGCTAAATTGCTGAAGAAAGTAGTGGAAGCTAGCGATAACAGTTAACAGCTAACATTTATCATATGAATTTAGCATTGGTTTGATTTTTTCCTCTTAAACCCTTAAACACAAACCTAGAAAGCTAAAACTATGATATGCATTCGGTTGTAGTTGTAGTTTATTGCTTAGACACAGCTTTCCAAAAAATAGGCTAGAAGAATCATAGAATGCCAAGATCAGATGATTAATGAATGTGCATCCTTTTGTACATAAGTCATTAAATTAACACATTAAATAAACATTAGCTTACAATCAAATTTATTTGCACACTGTTAATCAAAATTAAATAAAATTTATTAGCGAGTGTTGGTATCTAAAAATAAAATATAATGTTTCTCTCGTGAGTTATGTACAACAGTGTCTCTATGCAATATCATAAGAACGATAAGATATTACTAGATAGTAAATAATACAAAAAATATAGTAATTATGATTGATTATTTATGATTATGACTTATTACTCATGAGTCATAACTCATGAGCTATGTAACGACACTTCTGTCGAATAGATTTATTTGTATTGAGTTCGAAAACTTAAGATCGGCATAGACAGTAGAACAAAATCAATATGCTTAACTCCTAAAGTTAAGTTTTATATCCTAGAAGTAGATCATACGCTAAAGAAAATCATATATTGATAACTAAAATATAATGCAAATTACATCATGGTGCTGAAGGGGTTAATAGTTGTAATAATCTAAGTATTAATTATTGTTAATCAACAATTAACTAATATGTATTTGAGACTGGTTGTCTGGGAAACAAATTTACTTTCTAATATAGGAACTTAAATAACAATAAATAAAAACATATATATACCCAAATAGATCTATGGTAACATTTTGTAAAAGTAAATGTTGTAGTTTTTCTGTAGCGAATTTCTCAAGTCGGCTCATGACACGTTGTGACGTTCATGTCATAATATGACTCATGAGTCTTGTATTCTGTACTGTACATGTGCATGTGACGTAATATTGTCAATGTAATACTGTCTGTTGCAATGCTGCAATTACATACTCACATAAATTTATGTAATTTTAGGGTTTGCAAACGTTTTTGAACAATACATTTTTTTTTACCAGCGAATGCACATTAGCTGATTAGCTGACTTACAGTTAGCGGTAGTAAATTTATCGGAAGCTAATCGGTCCGCTAACGATTTTCAAAGTTAGCTTAAAAGCTAACCAGCTAACGAAATATTTAGCTTCGCTGTTAGCTGATTAGCGGAACCAACTTTGAAGAACCTGGGCTATGAGCAGACGTTGAGGACACTGGGACTCCCGACACTGGCATATAGGAAAGAGAGAGGGGATAATTATGATAGAGACTATTAAGATAATGTCAGTAAGGTATGATGAGGATGTGTGTGAAGGTATCTTCTTGATGCGGGAGGGAAGAAGAACGAGAGGACACTCTAAGAAAATTTAAAAGGAAAGAACTAGGCTTGAAAAGACAAAGAACTGTTTTTGTGATTGGGTGTTAAGTTAGTGGAATACACTGCCCCAGTATGTAGTCGATTCCGAATCAGTAAAGAAGTTTGAAAGTAATCTTGATAAAGCATGGGGAAGACAAGATTTGAAGTTGTATTACAAAGCGAAACTACAGAATAGTACAAATGTTGCGTCTGCTGCCGCCGCCGCCAACTTTGTAAACAACCGCAGCAGTGCAAGTACTGGTACTGAGCTGGATACACAGGCCTAGTTTGCCTTTTTTCCAGAGTATCTACTGTAAGATACTGTAAGAAAAAGTCGGGGGCCATCATCATGTACTAAAATTACGTCCCCAACTTGCGGCGATGCTTTCCATTTCTTTACCATTAACCCGGGAACTGCGGGGAGACTCTTAAGAGTTCCCCCGGCGGACTGCGGAGAGACTCTTAAGAGTGAGTGAAAAAAAAAATCAACTTTTGACCTCAAAATTTTTTATTTTTTTATTTTTATTTTTTTATTTATTTATTTTGTTTTGGCCCCTGGGCCATGCAAAATCTCAGTCCTCTACCTCCCCTCCTTCCACACTTTCCTCCTCTCCTTCAGTTATCACCTATTTTCCCTGTTATTCCCTTATTCTGAGGTATATTTTCGTGCTAACATTAGCGAGTTGCAAGCAGAGTGTTGTCATCACTGATGGCAAGCGAGTGCAAGAGAGAGAGAGAGAGTATCGATCGACTGTGTCTCAGTGGCCTTGGGGGAAATTGGCGGGAAAGCAGCTTGCCTCACCCATACATTATACAACTCGCGGGCTATATCTCCGATTTTGACCATCCAAACGCTGTTTTCACTCGTTTTATTGTTGTTTCAGGTTAATACCTTTATAATCAACCCATAATAGGCGCATATGGATAAGTATTAATGCTATTAATGGTACAATTAATATTTTAGTGACGGAAACACCTCAAATACATGCGCACAGGGAGAGGTGTCTAATTACCCCCATGCGCACTTCAGAGGTTAAGTGACAATGTTGCTCCTTGAGTGACATTAAATAATCAGTGCTCCACCTTTTCCACAGGTCTTGTGAGATCTGTGTTACGTATTGGAAGCTTGGGCTACGACTAGAGCATTGACAGTGTTTTTGTAGCAATAGAAACCTATGCTATCGTTTGACCAGTCAGTTGCATTACATGTAGTTCTTCCAACTTCCGAAGTTTTAACTCCATCTTCGATGCAATCTCCTTTAATTCATCAATCAGCTCCTGTAGAGCTGAGTCCCAGTAAAATGGCTGTTTTGGTTTTAAGAGTTACCGAAATGGTGTCATGTCATCAGTCATTGAGAAATCATAAGACATTGTTGATTAGACCAAAACATGACCGAACACCTGTGATATTGGTTGGAGTGGGAAAGTTTCTGATGCTATACAGAAGTTGATCAGACGGTCTTACACCACTTTTTGTTAAGCAAAATCCAATGAATTCGATCTCTTCTTTAGCAAATTCAAACATTTTTGGATTAAAGATAATTCCATGACTGCTGCACACAGTGATAAAGCTGGCAGTGTGGAAAACGGTCGACTCTATAGAATTATTCCATAAAAGGCTGTCATCAACACACTTTGTATGCCTGGGAGTATCTTTGATAATCTTGTCGAATCTGTGGGTATATGCGTCACAAGCTGTGATGTATCCTTATGGACTGGTGCAGTACCGGAATCTTCCCCATGGAGTAATAAATGTGGTTGCATCTTTTGATTCTTCATCAAGCTTTACTAAATGATAGCCATGCCATGCATCCAAAACAGTTTTCTTAGAATTTGAAGGTACTGTAGCCAAGGCGAAGGTGTATGATGGGTTTGTCTTACCGATGTTGCATTGAGGGCCTGGAAGTCCACAGTTCTTCTAGGGGTACCATCCTTCTTCGGCACATACACTGCAATGTTATACCAAGACGTGGGAGTTCTCAAGGGGACTGGCTCAATTACTCCAAGGGCAACATTTAAGTCAGCCTTAACTGCATCATGCCAATTAATTGGTACTGGGATTGGTGTGTGAATGGCTACTGGTTTGGCATCTGCTCGAATATGAATTACAAGAGGGGGGCAATGCATCATAGGGACGGGTTGATGAGGACAAGTATCAAAAGCACTGGACTCGTTGGTGTCTAGAATCCATTCTTGCAACTGAAGCCGATTCTCTTCAGTAGCAGGCATGGGCAATGCAGAAGGTATCTTGTTGGACATCCACACACTGTTGGTAATGTTCTTTAATTTTCCACCTTAATGTTTGCTGTGATAGCCACCTTGCTCTTAGTATTTTCTGGAAATGTTGCAGGCGTTATACCTAGCTGAATACATGCTCTGGTACTAAGGAACAATCCTCCTGATCTGATATATAACACAAATGCTTAGCCTTAGTGCAAGCAAAGTAAACTCGCTATCGCACAAACAAGAGGTTCAGACAAGCTATCAAACTGGGCTCAGATGTGGCAGATAAATTTCAATATAATAATAATAATAATAATAATAATAATAATACTGTATTGGTCATGTAGATTACATGAGATTTGTGTTGTGCATTTTCCTTACAGGGATAAAGGAATACATTCATACAGGTATATCACATTCTTACAATTTGGTTATCATGATAATATTACATACATGAGAATATGGAAGTTAGTATACTCGTACTTATAAATCCCTATATAGTTTACAAGCCACCGCGTAGTCAGTACCTTGGTGTTGGTGGATGGATTTTTTTTTTTTTTTTTTAATTAATTATTCATATGCTGGCTGGTACAAAGGATCTGGAATACCTTGCTGTTCTACAATGTGTTGATCTTAGCCTTTTTCCCGAGGGCAATATTTGGTAACTGCAGTTCAGTGGATGTGTGGATTCAATTGTAATTACTTCACATCTCTGGATAGTAAATTTCTTGTATATATCAAGCAACGTTGTGTTTTGTTGTACTTACTTTAGTAAGTTTATTTTTCAGGTTCGACTTGCAGTTACCATACCAACATATCACAGAGAACGAGATAACTGGCTGTATTACTGCTGAATATAATAAGTCCAAGATCTTAATATAAATTTTAAATTTACATAATTTTCTCATCAAGTACATTCTAGAGTTAACCTTCTTATTTGATGCCTCGGCATTTTTATTAAAGGAACATGTATCATCAATAATTGTACAGTGTAGATCAACCATTTTTTGTTTTTGTATTCAGTGTAAGTAGAAGGGAGCCAGTGAACTAGTTAGCAGCAGCAGGCCACAGTTTCTTCCAGCACGAATTTACAAATTTTTCAGACAACTCGTCGTGGACTTTTTTAATGTATTCAATGCACCCAACAATGTTGTATATCTTCCACATCTCCCTCACACTATCCTCTTCGCCACTGTTCATTGCCGACCTCATTATCTGGAAAGTGTGTGTTGAATAATTAATTAGACTTAAACGCTGAGATCACACCTTGGTCCATGGGGTGAATGAGGGATGTGGCATTTTTATGGTAGGAAAATTACTTGAACATATGGATCAATCTCATTTAGATCATATGGGTGGCCAGGGCAATTGTTCAAAACACAAGGAGAACTTTAAACTCTATGTTGTACTTCTCCAAATAGTTTATGACTTCAGGAATAAAGCAGTTACGATACCAGTTCCTAAACATTTTTATGGTCATCCATGCTTTCTTATTTGCTTGATAGTAAACAGGCAGCAAATTCATATGCTGGTGCTTGAGAGCTCTTGGCCTTTTTGCTGTGTGGAGAAGGAGTGGTTTGATCATTTGCCCTGCAGCATAACACTGAAAACTCGTTCCTTCGAGACTTTGAATCCTGGGGCACTTATTTCGGCTCTAGAGATGTAGGTTCGTTATGGCATTTTCTTCCACCAAAGGCCTGTCTCGTCTGCATTGAACACCTGTTTAGGTAGGTATCCCATATATTTTATTAAGTTGGCGAATTCCTTAGGGTATTAATTATTTTGCAGTAGCACCACCACTAGGACCACCATCACACCTTACACCACCATTAGCACCAGTTACACCACCAATATCATCACCAGCACCGCTTTCACCACCACTAGTACCGCCTGAGGTGAATAGGGCATACAGTTCTTTGGCCTTCTCCCTAATAAAATCGGCACTTATAGGAATTTTCCGCCTGTTCAGATCCTCAATCCAAACATTTAGTGCCTTCTCAGTCTTGATCAACATATGATCTGTAATCACCTACACATGTTTAGCAGCATATGATGCAGATGAGGCTAGTGCAGCATTAATTTCCTCTGTTTTGTTTTGTGGATGTACCTCACAGTGGATTTATTATCATTGTAGAGGTGGCCACAGGCTGCGAATGACATGCCTCCCTGTGGTAAAAATACAAAACGTAAGCACACTTACCTCACGGTGCGAATATCCATGTGTAGATGTGGCACTAAATATATCTGCAGGGCTAGGCTAACTGGTTCCCCATCCAAGCGCCTTCAACACTCCAGAAACTGCAACCATTAACCTTAACTTGGCACCACAAATCCCAACATAACCTACAGCTGTAGTGAAGCCCACAAAAACCACCGACCTCGGCTGAATCAATTCACCCACCACAGGAACACTAAACTCACGAAAAAAGACAGGAGCTCCTTACAACCTGCACAAAAAGGACTTCCCCCGAGCGCCTGCCGACTTGACTGACACTTACGCTTTCCCGCCAAAAACTCCCCTCCCTAGGCTCCTTTTCAAATACCTAAAACAACCCAACATCAATCAAATTACACCACACACCCCCCTGATCTCAAGATCACTCCAAAAAAAACCCAGAAAGAAAGAAAACATATATATGAGAAAAACAACAACACAAATCATAATCATTTTCCACTGTACCTAATGACACACCGCCCTACTACTAAGGTACGTTAGACATCGCGCAGTCCCTTCATCCCGACTACTCCATTTCACAGTCACTTCCCATCTCATAATTTCCCATCCACACTGGCTGTCGCCTCTCTCTCTACGACCGTAGTGGTACCACTTTGTTTTCTTCTACCTCTTTTTGCTCGTCATCACCCACCTCATCGCCAGTAGAAAACTACACTCTTCTGACGTCTAAGATGTAACGTGGCATCCCGTCGACACTGAGGTTGTTCCTGGAATGCACGTCCGTCACAGTACATCCCCACTGGGATGTACACTTTGCGTTTTGGGGCTTCACCCAAATCTCCTCCCCAATTCGGATAGAGGCAGGCCCTTCCTCCCCCCCTAATTGTCATCGGCACAGCACTTTGATGTCACCATTTCACACACGGCTGCCTGATACCGTGAGGTGAAGACGTGCTCTAAGGCGCTCTCGTAGCCGCCCGGGTCGGATTTGTGACCCTTTACCCTCACCACAGTTCATCTTCGACTCCATCGCCGTATTTTTACCTTAAGTCAAAAATCTATTTATGATAAGTGCAAGTGTAATTTACCATTGTCCATTGGGTTGATTACCAAAACGAACTAGACATGCAAACAGGAAATACGAAACATTTCGTATAATTAACCATGTCGCCTGCTACTCTGCCTCCGCCTTAATTAGAATTAAAAAGGGCTGGATACCCACCTTCAGACACTATAGTGCGGTTAAAAGATTTAAAAAATTTCACAATCGTGGCCGGAGGGAGAGGATGGTAGTGACTGTCCCCAAGCGAATTCCTATCATAAAAACACAAACAAATTAACCTAAAAAAGTGACCATGTAAAGAAACTATACGCACATTTTGAGGTTCCCCGTTATTGGTATAACCTCTCAATCGTTGCTACTGTGTCCATCATGTCCCTTTTTGTGCAATACACTCGACGAACTTATTGTGACAGTTAAACAAATTAGTGCTGATCTTGTAGCACTCTACTGAAGCATGGCAAATCACCCCAAGAAATAGCGTGATACTATACTACAACCTCTTCACAACTTCGGGACAGAGAGAGAGGGGGGGGGGAGAGGAGTAGCTATTTTCGCCCGGAAAACAGCTGTGTGCATCTCGCCTGGATATTGAGGTCCACGGCGGGAATAGAAGCACTCTGGGTGAGAGTTTAATCACCCTCCCACCCTCGCCACACTGCCTCCATTCTACTGTGTGATCTACCACCCACCACGCTCACCCACCGGCCCCCGCACTAAATCAACCACATAATCGATACATGTGATGACCAAATCTCAAACTCCAATTCCATCAGCCAAGTTTGTGGTTTGTGGGGATTTCAATGAACTAGACACCAGTGAGATTCAAGAACAGCTTGCATCTTTACAAATTGTTGACTTCCCCACCCACAACCACAACACTCTTGACCTTATCTTGACGGACATGGATGGAGCAGTGCCTCCACCTGAACCTTACCTCCTGTGGGATGCGTAGAGTGACTTCATAATCTCTCTGTGGTCTGTGGTCACCTGCCCACTACCACCCTCACATCACAGACCCCGTCATCCGGACCTACCGACAAAACCACCAGACTCTGCAATGCGGGGGGTTCGGGCAGTGGTTGGTGTTCCGTACCCGTGGATGAGAGGAGGTTTCTTCACTGAAGAAGATGTCAATGCCAAATGGGACAACTTCGTATCTACCACCACCGAAGCCTACCACCACTTCTTCCCTACCAAGACCAAAATGCACCCCTCTGACGTCCCATGGATTACTCCTCGTGAATCTAAGAGACTGATTGCAGAATCGGAATAAGGCCTTTCTACACGGACAACAATCCGCTACAAGGACCCTACGCAACATTGTGATAAGGGAGATCCCGTTGGGCGAACAGCAATACATCCTACTACCCTACAAAGATTCATCATTTAAAACAAACCAATATCAGTCAGTGGTACTCTAAAATTAAGAATCTTTGTGGCTTAAGTAGTGGGACTCCTTCGATCCCCTGTGTTTCCCATGTCCCTCGTGAAGATTGAAAACCGCACTACGATTATAGATGAGTGGGAAAGTTCTAGCAGTGAAAATAAACATAAATACGGTAGCCTAGGCCTAGACGTTTTTCGGCCATATCGCCCGGGTAGGGGCGACCGTCATTGGGTAAGACAGCCCAGGGAGGAAGGGTTAATAAACCTTTTATTATTATTATTATTATTATTATTATTATTTATACTGAAATACTGCTCTTTGTTGTACGGTTCTCTCATCCTGACCTGACTTAGGGGACATATTATACCAAAATACTGCTTCCATAGGCACTACCGCCCTCCCTCTCGCTGCGATTGCCTTGATTGTCCGATGATGTCTTTCCACAATTCCAGTTCCACTTGGCCGATACGCAGCTCTAAAAGAAACATCGGGAGATTCCACCTCTCCATCAAGCATGTCCTGTCCAAAGCCTGCGACGAAAAGCAGTATCGTTTCCATCAAACACTCAATCAACTGGGCCTCTCTCTAGGAAGAGCTCATTCCGCACACCTGCAATCTCTTCCGCATTCTCTGACTCTTAGCTCCCTCCAATAGTACCCGTACAGTCCATATCCCCCAGGTCTACCATAGATAGTACAAACCTGCCGATAGGTGTTTACAACATCAACCGCAAACCTTTTCCAATATTATCCACGCTAATCTCGCCAGACTCATGTACACTCGGTGCAGGGTCGATCGACTGACATCTGTCACAACAAGTCGGCTCATTACCTGTCGAACAAGCGTTGTCCCCTCATGGGACCGCAGGGTCAAACCTTCCTTGCCACCAAACAGCGTCCTGTCGACTCCCATGTGGTGCATTTGATGTAGCTCCTTAACACTTGGTGCTCCCATGCAACACACCATAGCCGCCTCCTTTGTCTCCTCTGGCACCCCAAACCATTCCTTCTTTACCCTTGTTAGAGCATCTGCCTTGTTTATCTGTGGCAAAAACTAAACCAAACACAACTTCAGACTATATACATCTTTCATATCCCTCAGAATTCCCAGACGACGCTTCACAATAATTTCTGAGGCTCCCTTCGTTCAAACTCTTTTCTCTGTAGTCACCACTGATTTCAGCCAACCAAACACTGTAGCAGAATCAGTTCGAACCTCGATCTCTCGCAAACTCCACTTCAAGGCCAAATTGATACCTTTCAACACCGCATCAAACTCGGCCACCTTGATATGACTGTAATCGTGCTTCTTCCTCAACCATGCAGCATCCTCAACTTCTACATTACCTATCTCCAATATCACTCCTGTCGCTATACTACTTGCGTCACACCATACAACCCCCTTCTCCAACTTCGGGGTGTACCACCTTCCTCTCACTGGGTCTTGGCGACTCACTCTTTGTATGACATCTTGCATCATTGTGACTGTCTCCTTTCCAACATTGTCTTCCCATCTTACACCTTCCGCTCTCCTCTCAACGTAACTACATGCTACCCGAAGCCATCCTGTAATTGGATAGTGGCCCACCAGCCTTCCACAAACTGAGAATAGCTCTCTCCTACTCCAATTCGCTCTAATTTCCGGAACATCATTGCCTCTCTGGAATACTAGCACACCTGTTCTATCTCTCTCTAATCTCAAACCCAACGCCGCACCCCTTTCCAACGGCTGCGGCTTCTTTGTGGCCAATCCAAACCAAGCTAAGTGCTCTACAACCTCGGCTACCGTCACCACAGTCTCATTCGCTAGTATATCGTCAATGTATGAATTCGTGGCAGCCTCCATCTCGTGCCTTTTCCCCAGCACTGTCTTGAGTATCCTCGACATGATTCTCGGAGCCGAATTCAACCCGAAACCCAACCTCGTCAAGCAATGCGCCAGCTGGTACTTCCAGAGCTTCTCTGTCACATGAATTTGTAGATAAGCTGACTTCAAATCCACAATGGTCGAGGCCCCACCCATCTGCCTCCACTCCCTGAGTGTCTCGCCGCACACATCCGCGATGTCATCACCTGTGTGACTCATCACGTGGGTATTAAGTTCACGAAAATCCAATACAGGTCGTACCTTGTTTTTCGTCGTTTGAACCACCGCCATCAATGGCGACACTCCACTCTCCACTTCCTCCCCTCACGGCACCAGAATGCCCTCAGCAATCCACCTCTCCACCTCCTTGTCAAAATCTTCTCTCACTCCCTCTTTCATAGCATGTTCGTAACAACCAACATTGTTCTTCAAAACAGGCAACTCCCCTTTCAAAAAACACTCGACTACCCACTTCCTACCATCAAATACCGCAACAATATCCTTATCCTCATCCTCAATCTTGCATGGTTCAGCCCCCCATTCGATGCCTGTCTTCAACATCCCTCTCTTTGGCACAACAACCCCGTCTGCATTTGCGAACTTAACTTTAAGCTCTTCATTCTCTGTCAGCTTCACAACCCTTCCTTCCGACTTTATGGCTACAGCGCATTGGGCCTCTCCACTTTCGGCAGTTGAACAGCGTACAGGTACATTCCCAAACGTTACCGGTACTCTTCCATCTACAATTGTAGTGCCACCCAGTTGGCTGATTACATCCATCCCCATCACTACATCAATGCCGTCAATTACTCTATCACGTACTATGGCCCTGATCTACAATCGAATTTCCCGCACTGTCAACTCCACTTCTCTGTCACCCTCACACCTTATCTCTCTTCCATCGACTGCAACCAGCCTAGTGTCCTCTCCCTCACACTTTCATACCAAACGAGAGGCCAACACAGTGGTCGAACAGCCAGTATCCACTAGGGCTCTTGCCCCTCTCCCCCCTCACCACAGCTACTACACCACCGGCAGGGAGCTTAGGAGAGCCTTTACTCGACTAAAGAAGTAGCTTCCGGCGCAGCGGAGATCCCTTTGACCATTACCCTCGGTTAGCAAACGGCTCGCTATGTGACCATCCTTCCCACACCGATAGCATAGTTATGGCGGGCTTCGGCTCCTTACAACTCCTTGCCATGTGAGTGGCCAACTACTTTGAAGCCGGCGACCCTTGAACCCATGCGCCTGCAGCGCCTCCCATTTCCTGCCACTTGGCTCATCCCGTGGAGCCTGCCAATTTGCCTCCACTTCCGGCCCACCAGTAGCAACCGCTGCAACTCCTTGGCTTCCTCCTGACGCCAATACTCTAGCCCTAACTATTAAGTCACTCAAACTCACCGACTCAACGTCGTTAACCTGCTGCAGTTCCATCGCTATCCGGTCTAGAAAACCAGTTATAAAAGCTAGCTTCACGGCCCTCTCCAAGCCCTCTCCCTTCCACCCGGCTAGCCCTGCCAACCTCCTTATCTCGTTAGCAAAGACATCCACCTGCTCTCCTGTCCATCTCACCCTCTTTAGCCTTCCATATGCATCAAACATTCCCTGTGTAAAAGCCTCCTTCAATCTATCACTTATTTTCTTAGCATCCAATTGATCATTCTCACTCATCTCAAGGTACAAGGCATCTCCCTCCAAGTACAGCGGTATAAAACTAGCCCAATCTTTAATTCCCATCAATTTGGCCACCAATTCTGCTTTTTTTAGCGACGCCACCACATCGCCCTTACCATCATATTACTTCATCATTTCACTACTCAACTTCCCTTTTCCAGACATGGTGACTATATGCCTAGATAGCTTGTGGTAAAAATACAAAACGTAAGCACCCTTACCTCACAGTGAGAATATACCTGTGTAGATGTGGCACTTAATATATCTGCAGGGCTAGGCTAACTGGTTCCCCATCCAATCGCCCTCAGCACTAAAGAAACTGCAATCATTAACCTTAACTTGGCACCACAAACCAACCTAACCTACAGCTGCAGTGACGCCCACAAGAACCACCGACCTCGGCTGAATCAATTCACCCACCACAGGAACACTAAACTCACGAAATAAGACAGGAGCTCCCTACAACCTGCACAAAAAGGTTTTAGCACCTGCCGACTTGACTGACGTTTTTTTTTTTTTTTTTTTTTTTTTCTGTATTCCAACTACTCCCTCTCGGGCATAGGCTGAGAGCCTGTACATTCTACCGCTCAACACGGTGAAGCCTGTGAGGTCTTGTTCCAGTCTGGGGAGTGAGACATGTGAAGCATCCCCTCATGGCTCGAAGGCAGCTCCAGCTCTGAAGCGGCTGGTTGCTTCGCTCAAGGTGCTTCACCATCTACACCCTCCAGACTCCATAAGGACCCTCACTCTCAGAACGCCACCTATTGAGCAGTGAACTCACTAGGCATTGTCCCCCTGTAACATATTTTTAATATGGGAATATTCATACAGTGTTATTTAATCAGGGAACAACGAGGGTATTTTTTTGGCATTTCGGTGGGCTTCGTGGTAATGCACTGATACTAGGTACAGCACAAATTCAATCCCAATAATATCTTCCCATTGACATATCGGGATTTGAACCCGGGTCCATTGGATTACCAATCCAGTGGCATGACCACTCCAACACACCTCCCCTTACGCTTTCCCACCAGAAAACTCCCCTCCCTAGGCTCCTTTTCAAATACCTAAAACTACCCAACATCAATGAAATTGTACCACACACCCTTAATTATCTTCAATAACTCACCCTTCTGCACTAGAGTCATACCTTTCTTCTCCCTTTTAGGTTTCTTAGGGTCTTTGTTTGATTTAGGTTCGTCTGAATTTCGTTTGTTTGCAATGAAAACTTAATACTGTAGATGAACAAATAGAGCACAGAGTCTTGTCACAGAGGTCAACACAATCAAACGACCAGGTGGGAACTGTGTGGAATGGCGGGAAAATATTCCTACCTCGTGCAATTCAAAGTTTTTGTTTTGTTTTTACTTTTCATCCAATTTTAAATATTTTCAATTGCCAGTGGAAAAACCCACAAATAATCAAATAAGTGTATGTCAAGCGTGCGAATCTCAAGGGTTCACTGTAAATGCATAGTGCTCCACATCGACAGTAAAAATGAAAGCGCAAACTATTTGATTAACAGAATTCAACTAAGGAACGTAAATAAAGAAAGGGTTCTTGGAGTCACTATAACAAGCAATTTAAAACCTGCCCAACAAGTCGCTGAAAAATACCAAAATTGTAATTATTGGCTTCGTTGTGAATCTTTTTAACCCTTATTTAGCGGGGTCGGACTTAAGTCCGATACGAGAAAATTGGACTAAATGGCGGGGTCGGACTTAAGTCCGTGGGCGTATTCCCGCCCTAATTTAGGTGGAAAGCGAATACTTTGGGTGGTCAGGCGTGTACTACAAGGGCCCAACCCACACAGCCCCACTGCGTGACCGTATGGCTAAGTGACCCTCAAGCAGCCATAATGGAAGGTCCCAAGAGTTGCCTCAACCCGTTACAGAGTTCGCCCGATTCGGGTGGCCGCCAATCCACTAGGTGCGTCGCGCCACCCTACTAACCACGCCCGGATCCCACCCAGCAAACTAGATATCATGGCCTGAACATCTTCAGAACTTTCTAATAGCTGTTGGTATGAAACCGTCGAAGGTCTGGGTGAGACGAGTTTGTATGGGGTAGTGTGATTTTTGAATCTCGGAAGACGAAATACACCCGATCATAGGCTGTTCTTCACACGCATAATTTGCCGTGGGGTGGATGTTGTGGTTGATATGGACAGACCCTGAGCAAATTGGAGGACGTTCCTGACGAAGAACAGCTGGTGTGGGTGTTGTGTAAGTACAATTTATATTTAATAATTGCTTGAAAAATGTGATTGAAGCATTTATCAATCCCTTACGAGCGGCTGGTGGAGTATATTCACTGTGCCGGCCCAGGCGGTTTTTTTTTATTACCCTAAATGGGGTTGTTTCCGTGCTCTTTTTCATGCATAAACAGAGACCAGAGCGTAATACAAGATGTATCCTGAAAAGTGCGTAAATTGAGCTTTCCAAGACCCTCGAACCCATACTTTTACGATCACTGGTAGTCTTTCAACGATCGTAAAACACGAGTGCAATACCCTAAAAATACGGGAATATCCTTATAGAATTCCCTGTGTGGCGAGCGGTCTTGAGGTACTTTGTATGCTCCCACTAATCATCGCTCCGCTCTCTCTTCAGAGCACATTACGTCCTCAAAATTGCACTCTACAAGAAAATTTCCTTTGCATTTTATAGCGTATTATTTGCAGGCGTTCCGTAAATTTCTTACGGTAATACAAACAACCACCAAGAATTGAATATTTGTGCTTGGCAGATTATGATTGTGCGAGAACGATGTAGGCCTACTGTACCGTATATATGATGTTTTCATATATATATTGATAACATGTGTACACATTTTATATTAATCTATCTCCTCCAAGGTGCTCTCGTCCGGTCTCTCTCTCTACTCTCTATCTCTCTCTCTCTGGTCTCACTCTCTTTGTTTGTATTCCTTTGTACGCTCTTTGTCTGATGTAGGCCAGGGCACGCCCCTAACTAATCGCTTCCCTCCCAGGGAAATCACACCTAGCAGATGTTTTTTACCTCCCCTCTCTCTCTGTCTGTCTTCCTCTCTGGGTCTACCTATAATGCATGTGACATTGAAAATTGCTTGAGGAGTTTTTGATTGCAAGCATTTGATAGCGTATATTTGCAGGCGTTCGGTACATTTCTCACGCTTAACCAGGAGTGTATGGTACATTTCTCACGATAATACAAGCAACAACGAACAGCTTGGCGACGATTGTGGTCTACAAGATAACCTTTTTATATTGCATGTGACCTGTAATGCTTGACAGTGTTGATTGCAAGCATTTTATAGCGTATTATTTTCAGGCGTTCAATAAATTTGATAGAATATATCAAAATAAGTCCGGTGTGGACTATGAAATAGCTATGATTGGACAAGGACAAGGACAATATTTTGTTTTGTCATCCCTCCACTGGAACATCAACAACAATGTCAACAACGTATCGCCGTCGGCAATCTGTAAGATTCAGAGTCGTAAAGATTCCAGGACGAGCTCATAGAAAATGAGATGAATGAAATGATGAAGTGTGCAGTACTGCCACTACGTATAGCGACTTCCCGCTAGTCTAGAGACCTTTCCTTCGATCTAGCAAGCAATGACTTACACTAGCGGTTTGTTTTGAGAAAATTTCAGAAACAATTTCGAAGTGATATTATATGGCTTTTGCCAATTCATATTTCTAGTGGTATTTATCATGTCTTACATCTAACAATATATGCGAGCGGCTTTAATTTCAATTGGTAACCTCCCGCTCTAGTCGGCTCGCCAAGAAATCGATAATGGTGGCACTTTAGTAAAAGGTGATAAACAAAACCGCAAGCGGATCGGTTTTGGGGTATCGGTACATTATGGTAGTTGGCTAATCCGTACTATTGATTTTATACGTATAGTAAGTAATGGATAAGTAAATTATTCATATATTATATATTGAAAAAACAAAAACAAATTCCTGCAAACGCAAGCGAAACAGAGAGATGAGAGAGAGAGAATGCAGAAAAAATGAACTGAGAAAAGAGTGATAATCAATATACGTGTATAGTATATATATATATATATATATTCTTATATACTGTATATTGGGGTTATTGATGCAATCAGTTTGATAGGCGTAATATCACGGTGTACGGTAGATTGCATTCCTTACGAAAAGAGGAGAGAAGAGTCCTAGCAACTTCAAGGTCACATACGTAAGGAAGACATCCTACCGGAACACCGTGATAATATACGCCTATCAAATGATTGCCAGCAATTGACGGCTAATATATATATATATAATCTATATACCGTGATATATACGCCTATCAAATGATTGCCAATCAATATACCAGTATATATATACCGACGTATATGGATTGCCATCATTTGATAGGCCGATATATCACGATGTACGGTACCTTGTATGAATTACTTATACCGTCTACCGTGATATATAGTCTATCAAGAGTTTCGAATCTCATCCAGCCATCTGGTTCTGTGGTCCACCTCATACATCCATGTCATTTCAATTCAATACATACATTCATACACACTTGCTACTTTTAGGCAGTTCTTGGCATTTGGCTACCTCAATCACATTCATACACCGCTATAGGCCGGTCTGCCTTTTGTCTCTACCTCAATCCACATTCTATTGACACTCGCTATAGGCAGTTCTGCCTTTTCCCTACCTCAATCACATAACTGCCTTTTGCCCTACCGCAATCACATGTGGATAACACCTCCTGGGAACACCACAACAAACAAAAAATGCGTCTCTCAAACACTACCCATAGGGTGATTTGGAACTGTGTTGTGAAATAATCTTATTATAAAACAAAAACAAAAATCCTGCAAATCAGCGAAACAGCAGAGAGAAGAGAGAGAGAGAGAGAGATCGGAAAGAGGGAGAGAGAGAGAGCGAGAGAGAGAGAATGCAGAAACTGAACTGAAGAAAGAGTGAAAAAGAATAATACATAAATATACAAGCAAATAAATGAACTAGGGGATTCGTTAGAGAAAATAATACTGAAAATTTACATATACGGATGAGAAGAGAAAGAGAGAGAATACAGAAACTGAACTGACTAAAGAGTGAAAAAGATATAATAATACAGAAATATTACAGCAAATAAATGAAATAGAGGGAAGTTAGTTAGAGAAAATAAGAATGAGAATTAGATCTACGGATGTGAGGAAGAGAGAAAGGGAGCGCTTGCGAGAGGAAAGTGAGCGAGCCCGAGATAGAGAGAGACAGACATACAGGAGGAGTGAGAGAGATTAGAGAAATATAATAGAATAATATCTACGGATGAGGAAGAGGAGTCGAGAGCATAGCGCGCGAGAGAGTGAAACGCCAGCGAGCCAGAGATGAAGTAAGATACAGACAGACAGGAGTGAGAGAGACGAACGAAAGAAGAAAAGAGAGAGAGAGAGAGAGCTAGATAATACAGAGAATACAGAAATAAGGAGAAATAAGAGAAAAATAAGACCGATTAACGAAGGAATAGTCGACGAGCGCGCGAGAGGCCCTAAGTCAGGCCAAAGCGAACGCTCCGAACGCGCCCGGAAATGACCAAAACGTACCTCCTCTTCCTCCCTCCCCTCTTTCCACCCTCCACACTCATTCATAACCTCCATTCATCGACTTATATGGGGAGACAAGAGTTTATCTCTTTCCAAAAATGATCGTTTCGTTCGCATTGGAGCCATAGTAACAGCGCTAGGGCGAGTGAAATTGAGCGAATATTTCGGGATTATGCCCGCTGAGCGGTACAGTGTAAAATACCTTACCACCCGCTAAATAAGGGTTAATATATATCCAAAAAATGTATACGCACTTTCTCAGAAATCTCGATCTTAAGAGATTTCAACGATCACCACCGCCAATGGCTCTTCTCTCATACTAGTGACCACCCTGGAGAACAAGCCTACGTCTTTTCTATCATAAATGACTTAGAGCAGTTGGTTCAGCAACCCACCCGTATCCCGGATCGCTTCGGAGATAGGCCCAACATTCTCGACTTATTACTAACTTCTAACACTTCTTCTTATACTGTCAATCATTTCTCTCCTTTGGGCTCCTCTGACCATAAACTCATCTCTGTAACCTGTCCTATCTCTCCAGTACAGCCACCTGATCGTCCCAGCCAGCGGCTCTTGTGGCAAATTTGGCACTGCCGACTGGGAGGATCTACTGCAGTACTTCTTTGATTTCCCATGGAACGATTTTTGCTTCCGTGGCTGGGGACCCTTGGAGAGAGCTGAACGCATTTCCGAGGTAATCCTGTCGGGCATGGAGGCATACATTCCATTTTCTTTTTCTCAGACAAAAGCAAATATATCTTGGTTTACTCACGCTTGTTCTACTACTGTCCGGAATAAGGAGGAAGCATTCAAACGGTACTGATGCCTTAAAACTCAAGAATCTCATTCTTCCTATGTTTCTGGCCGGAATCGAGCCAAATCTGTCCTTCGGCTTGCCAAACTCTCTGTCATCAACAATACATGCACTGAACTATCCAACTCTAGCTCTTCCCAAGCATTCTGCCATCTAGCCAAAAACCTCTCCAACAATTTGTCTTCCTCGTCTTTCCCTCCTCTTTTCCACTCTGATGGCACAACCATCACTTCTTCCTCTGACAAAGCTGAGCTCTTTGCTCAAACTTTCGCTAGAAACTCCACCTTGGATGATTCCGGTGCTATTCCTCCCTTTCCACCTTCCTCTCTCCTACTTATGCCTAATATCCTAATCTCTTCTAAAGATGTACTGTCAACCTTCTCTGGGCTTAATCGTAAGAAGGCGTATGATCCGGATGGTGTTCCCCCTGTTGTAATACAAAATTGTGCTTCCGTGCTGACCTCGTGCCTAGGAAAACTCTTTTGTCTCTGTCTCTCCTCTAACGTCTTCCCTTCTTGCTGGAAGTTTGCTCTCATTCAACCTGTCCGAAAGAAGGGTGATTGCTCTCAACCCTCCAACTATTGTCCATTGCTCTCATCTCTTGTATCTCTTAAAGTTTTTGAAACAATTCTTACTTCTAAATTTCTTAACCCTCTCCGACATATGACGCAATTTTGAGCCTATTGGGTATACTTTAAAGTCTTTTTTACCATCAGGGCTATTTAGAAACCTTTAGTTTAGTTACTTCAACCTCTGCAGTTGTCTTTGAGTTAGCTGTGGGCAGAAAACTAGTTTTGGAGAGGTAATTATAAGAGTGAGAAAACTCTATTTCTTATTGCTAATCTGGCAACCTCTGTGTCATAAATGTGTGAAAGGGTTAAGCCATTATCTTCTCATAATCAGCTCTCAGATCGCCATTATGGTTTCCTTAAGGGGTGCTCTACTGGTATTCTTCTTTCATATCTTACTAAGTCTTGCTCATCCTCCCTTTGGGACTTCGGTGAGACCTATTCTATTGCGCTAGACATATCGAAGGCCTTCCATAGTGTCTGGCACAAATCTCTAAGTTCTAAACTACCCTCCTTCGGTGTCTATCCCTCCATCTGTGCCTTTGTCTCTAATTTCCTTTCTGACCGTTCCCTAGCTGCAGTTGTGGATGACCATCGTTCATTTCCTCATCCTATCAACTCCAGTGTTCCTCAGGGTTCTGTCCTATCTCCAATTCTCTTTTTAATTTTCATAATTTTTCTATTTTTGTTGTACCTCCAGTCCTATCCATTCATATGCAGATGACTCTACATTACACTATTCAATTAGTTTCCCAGAACGCTCCAGCAAACAATCCCTTAAAGACAAACATATTGAAGCCGTACAATACTTATCTTCTGATTTAACTACCATTTCCAACTGAGGCAGATAAAACCATGTTGCCTTTAATGCATCCAAAACTCAAATTATCTGTCTATCTACACGTCGTGAACTCCGAGAGGACTATCCCTTACACTTCAACATTGCAAAAATCAACCCTTCATCTTCTCTCAGTATTCTCGGTGTCTCTTTCTCTTCTGCTCTCTCTTGGAAGGACCATATTGCCAGTCTTGCTAAGGCGGCCTCCCAGAAGGTGGGAGTGCTCAACCGCCTCAAGGGGTTATTTACCCCTATACAGCTTCTTGCTCTGTACGGGGGGCACAGTGCGTCCTTGTATTAAGGTATTGTTCACATGTGTGGGGAGGATCCTCTCATACAACACTTCTAGACAAAGTAGAGAGGAAAGCCTTTCGTATCATTAACTCTCGTCCACTCACCAACTCTCTGCAATCTTTCTCTCTTCGCCGCAATGTTGCATCTCTCTCGGTATGCTATCACTACTACAATAATTAGTGTTCCTGAGAGCTCTCTCAGTGTATACCACCTCCTCTATGTAGGGTAAGTAGTACCCGTCTTGCAACACAATCCCACCTCAACTCTGTGCAACTCTCCAACTCAAGAGTGAAACAATACTCTCAATCTTTCTTCTATTCAACAGTTGAGCTCTGGAACTCTCTCCCTGAATCGGTCTTTCCCTCATCCTATGACTTACATTGCTTCAAACTCCGTGTGTCCAGGCATTTTGGCTCAACTGTTCCTTGATTTTGGCCCTGTCATTCTTTCAACGCTGGGGGAGGCACTCATCACAGGCAGTTTTGCCTTTAGTCTCCCTCATCCGCATAGAAAACAAAAACTTTATATAATTCAGTGGTTCGTCCGCATTTGGAATATTGTGTCCAGTTTTGGTCGCCATATTATATAAGGGACACTGAAAAACTAAAGAGTACAACGGAGAGTAATACAAATGATTCCCTGACTAAGAAACAGACTATATGAGGAACGACTAAAAGAGTTAAACTTATTTACCTTGACAAACTGAAAAATAAGAGGGGACCTAATCTAAGTTTTTATAATTATCAAAGGCCATGACATCATGGATGCAGGTAAGTACTTCACACTGGAGAACTCAAATTACACAAGGAATAATGGATACAACATTGTCGGAAAGACAGTTAATTCACATGAAGCAAAGCACTTCTTTTTTCAACAGAGTGGTCAGCATATGGAATAAATTGCCTACAAGTGTTGTAGAGTGCCATACAGTCCAGACATTCAAATATCGCATTGATAAATATCTTGCCATCAACTCCCGACTGACTGCCTTTGTGCCTGAGCAATGTAACCGTTTCAGTATCGTACATATTATTATTATTATTTTTTCTGACCACTGTATTTCTGTAGTTGAACCCTTCAATTAATGGCTGTGTCAATCTATTAGTTTACAACCAGCCTAGTAAGGATAATTAGGTATGTTGTTGCTCTCCTTCCTTTTTAAATAATTATTAGCAATAACGCTACAAATTTGTTTAGTGCAGCTAAATAGGTGGACGAGATATCTAGAGATCCGGTGGTTCAGAACTTAATGCTAAAACACCATTGTGAGTAGCGTTTCATCCCTGCCAGAGCTCCTTGGTTGTGTGTCATATGGGAAAAAGCGATAAGGATAGCGAAAGCAGGATAAAACAAAAACTATTTTCGGTCGAGCCTCAGTAACTTTAGAACTGCTTCTATTCCTTCTCACATGATGAAGGGTAGAAGACTGAAAACGTTTCCGAAAGAACCAATAGCCGATGAGGAATTGACAGATCCATTGTTCCGCGGGAATAATATTATGAGCACTAGATATCACTATATGAATAAGTTGTCGTAAGATACCTGGAAACGTTGGCAGTCAGATTACGTCTTGGCATTGAGAGAGACCCATCAGTGCCCTTCGAAATCTAAGGGTAAATCATGGCCGAAGCTAGGTGATGTCATCCTAATACATGACAAGGATCCTCGGATAATGTGGATATTGGGGAAAATCACTTGCTTAGAGGCGGGCAAGGTTGCAATAACTCAGGTGGCTTATCTTAACCCTTAAAAAGCGGCCCACCACTTAAGTTGAGTTAAATAAAGCTGGACTATGTGGCGGCGCTCGACATAACTCGAGTGGCAATTTCAGCACGTAATGTGGCTGAGAGAGAGAGACAAGTGGTGGCAGGAGACTAGCGAGCGTATGACTGCTCCAGACCACCGCGGCGAACCTACTGACACAAATCTCAGCTCCCTCCTCCCTCTCTCACTCGCTACATACTCAATTATGTACCGAAAGTACTGAATTACCTGCTTTTTGCACTCGCGTTGCACGGTTATTGCAAGAAAACTATCCATCATACAAGGATCGTTATGGTGTCATTCGAAAGCTCTGTTTATGCCCTTTCAGGGATAGGTACTTGTTTTACGTTCTGGGTCTTATTTAGGCATGAAAATGATCACGTAAACAGCCCTATTTTGGCTAAAAACACCCCGCTGTGCGGTACATATAAATAAACCGCATAGGCCGCTCGTAAGGTTTTAAAACAGGTACAGGTGTCACCACTCGCCCCAGTGTTAGGTTGTACCCCTTGAAACAGGCAGTAAGTCAATGCGTAACCACTTCTGATGAGCCGTTAACTCAAGATCTCTCTCTTGACTCATTAGGCGTAGACAGTGTGGTACCCGATATTAAGTTATGGGCTCTCCCGTTAAGCTGCGTTAGGCGATGTTATTTTTATGACTAATTATAATAACTCGAAAGAAAGATGGAGGGAGTACTTCAGTGAGTTGCTAAATGTAGGGAATGAAGAGCCAGCAAACATAGCTGGATATGGTATGGGAGGGAGAAGAAGAGAAGTAGTGGAGGAGGAGGTGGGGATCAGGAGGTCAGAAGTGTGGGAAGCCATGAAAAGAGTGAAGTTGGGGAAAGCACCAGGAACATGTGGAGTGTGTGGGGAAATGTTGAGGTATGGTGGTGAGATAGTGATAGAATGGGTATGGAAAATGTGCAAACTAGCATGGGAGAAGGGGAGTGCACCCGATGACTGGAAGACTGGCATAATAGTCCCCCTATTTAAGGGCAAAGGGGAAAGAGGAGTGTGTGGTAACCACCGAGGAATATGTCTTCTAAGCGTAGTAGGGAAGGTATACAGTAGGGTAGTGATTGAGAGAGTGAGAGTGAGAACGGAGAAATGGATAGGCGACGAGCAGGGAGGTTTAGGAAGGGAAGAGGATGTGTAGATCAGATTTTTACCCTGAATTGTGTTGTGGAGAAGTATCTGGAGAAGAAACAAAAGGTGTATGTTGCCTTTATGGACTTGGAGAAGGCCTATGACAGAGTGGATAGAGAAGGTTTGTGGAAAGTTCTTAGAATATACGGAGTAGAGGGCAAGTTGCTGAAAGCAGTGAAGAGCATGTATGAGGGTGCAAAGGCGGCAGTATGTGTGGAGAGTGAGCAGAGCGAGTTCTTTGATCTGAATGTTGGTTTGAAACAGGGGTGTGTGATGTCCCCGTGGTTGTTTACTGTATATATGGATGGAGTCATGAAAGAAATACTATCGAGAGCAGTGGATGTTGCTGTATCGCTGAAAAGGGAGGGAATTGAGTGGAAGCTACCTATACTGCTGTTTGCGGATGATACAGTTCTGATGAGTGATAATGAATGGGAGTTGCAGGGTCTGGTAAATGAGTTTGGAACAGTGCGCGAAAAACGGAATTTAAAGGTAAATGCGGGGAAGAGCAAGGTTATGGTCTTCGAAAGGGGTGAAGTCACAGAGTGTGAGGTGAAGCTGAACGGTCAGGCTATGGAGATCGTCAACTCTTTTAAGTATCTGGGCAGTGTGTTGAGTAAAGATGGACTATGGATGAAGAAGTGCGGGAGAGGGTACAACAGGGGAAGAGGGTTGTAGGAACACTAAAAGCAGTAACACAAAATAGGGTGGTCAGTATGGAAGTGAAGAAGTCCTTGCATGACAGTGTGGTAATCCCGACACTGACTTACGGAAGCGAAGCATGGACGTTGGTTGAGAGACTCAGACCAAGAGTGAGAGCAGTGGAAATGAATTACTTAAGGAGTGCGTGCGGAGTTACATGGAGGGATAGACAGACTAATGAGGAAGTAAGAAGGAGGTGTGGTGTGGAGGTAGATGTGCTGGAAAGTGTGAAAAGGAACAACTTGAGATGGTTCGGCCATATGGAACGTATGGAAAGCGAGAGAATGATTAAGAGGGTGTACGAGAGCGAGGTGGAGGGACAGAGAGGGAGAGGTAGACCGAATGAGAGGTGGAAGGATGGAGTGAGGAAGTACATGAACGAAGGCGGTGCTGGTGGGGGGGAGGGGCGTCTACTGACTGGGGACAGAGGTGCATGGGGGCGGTTCGTTCGTGGCCACCCCTTCGGGGATCACGGCGTCAGGCAATAGATAGATAGATAGAATAATATACTGGTATTGATCAATGTATATGTGAATGTATGAATGCGCCTTGGGTAACTATACGGCAATGTGCGTAGGGAGGCAGTAACTCGTGTGAAAATAGAAATCAAGACAACATTTCTAAACAAGAATATAACATAAGAGAGAGAGAAAGAGAGAGAGAATGCTGGGGATAAATTAGAGAAAGAGTTGGGGGAGGAGCTTTTGATGACTGGATTTAATCCAAACTTCAGCTCTGATGGTGACAGGTTCAGTTTCGCTTGAAGAGAAAGAGAGATGCAAGGAGTTATAAGGATCAGTTAGTATCTCAAAACACATAAGGCCCATTCCTGGAAAACACTCTAGCTAAACATTATTGAATAGGAAATATTGTATAGTTTATTACCGAGTGTGCAGAATGTTTTCTGACGTATTCTTAATATGTTCTACTTTAGAACTAATCACAATTTCGTAAACAACTTTGTTTCAGGTAGAACAGACCTCCTTTAAATTAAAGGTGTCCACATATATTACTGCTATGTCTCTTCAGCCCCAACTTTCATCCATGGTTGCGTATTTTATTCCTATTGAGGGTGGACAATGTTTCAATATCATCAAATGTGTTAATCATATATATATACAGAAAATGAGAGCGTGCGTGCGTGTTTGTTTGAGGAAGAACAAATGTTTTACCTGCCGTTCTGTGTATTCTAAAATTGAGTTATAGCCTATGTGCACATAACAGTTATATAAACAATTTGCTTAGTCAAATATCATGACAATTATTTAATTTTTCTATGTGCATGAGGGAGAGCAAAGGCAAAACGGACCATGACGAGTGACTCCCCCAGAATTGAAAGAGGGAGAGGGCCAAAATCCAGGAGCGTTCAAACCAAAATGTATTGACACACAGAGTTTGAAGCAATTTAAGTTATAGGAAGAGGGAAAGATGGGGTCAGAGAGAGAGTTACATAACTCGGCTCTTGAATAGAAGAACAACTGGGAATATCAGTTCACTCTTGAGTTTTGAGAGTTGCACAGAGTAGGGGTGGGACTGTGTTGCAAGACAGGTACTACATGCTGTACGTAGAGGGGGTAGTATACACTAGGAGTGCTCTGAGGAACACTACTGATTGTAATAGCGATAGAAAGTGAGAGAGATGCAACATTGCTGCGGAGAGAGAGAAATTGCAGATAATTGGTGAGTAGAATCGAGTTAATGATGCGAAAGCTTTCTTTTCTACTGTGTCTAAAAGTGCTGCGTGAGAGGAGCCTCCCCACACGTGTGAACAATACTCAATACATGGACGCAACGTGGCCCTGCACAGAACAAGAAGCTGTGCAGGGGTACAAAGGAGTACAAAGGAAATCAAGCAACAACAGATCTAGTGACCCTTCTAGGTTGCTTGTCCTCCAAAACACTGAGGATCAAGTGTCCAAACAGTGGTTTAGAGTGGGTAAGGGAACATTGGAAAGGGAATTACTGCCCTGGAACTAATGTCCGTGGCAGGATTAGGAAGTTAGTAGGGGACAGATGGGTTAGTAACTGAGGGGGGGATAAAATAAAGTTATTCATTTACAAACGCAGTCAGTCGCGGGTTTGATGCGAGATATTTGTCTAGGCGGAGTTTAAATGAATCAACGGTGATGCAGTCTATAACGTTTCGGGGAAGCCCATTCCACAAGTTGACAACTCGATTGAAGAAGAAATTCTTAGATTCGTGTGAGTTAAAAGATTTACCAATAATTTTGCAACCGTTTCCCCGCGTGTAATTAGATTGGTCGATAGTGAAGTACTTACTACAGTTCATATTGTCGATGCCTTTGATGATTTTGAACACTTGAATTAAGTCACCTCTTAATCTGCGCTGGGTTAAAGGAAATAGATTTAATTCTCTAAGACGCTCTTCGTATGGTTTGTTCTTTAGGCTAGGTATCATTTTGGTAACTCTACGTTGAACTCGTTCTAGCTTGTTTATATCTTTTTGGTAATAAGGGCACCAGGATTGAACGCAGTATTCCAGAAGAGGGCGGACTAATGAATTGTAAAGGGTTAGGATAACTTCTTTGGATTTATGCTCAAATGACCTGCCTATAAAGCCAATTATTTTGTTGCCTTCTTAACAACTTCTGAACATTGTTGACTCGGTTTTAGGTTACTCGATATTGTTACTCCCAGATCGGTTTCTCTGTTACATTCTTAAGCTGAGTGCCATTCATCGAATAGTTTGCTTTCTCATTTAGGTATCCGATATGTAGTACTTTACATTTATCCGCATTGAAACTCATTTGCCAAATTTGGGCCCAACATGACAATTTAGCTAGATTGTGTTGCATATCGTCAACTTGTTCTTTTGAGAGTACGCTATTTGCAATTTTTGTATCGTCAGCAAATTTTGAGATTGTACAGGTGAGACCCTCATCTATGTCGTTGATGTAAATTAGAAAGAGAATTGGTCCTAGTACCGATCCCTGGGGTACCCCGCTACTTACATTGGTCCATTTTGATGCCTTACCGTTTATGACTACTCTTTGCTTTCTGTCGCTGAGCCAATTTTCTATCCATTTCAACACACCGTCTTGTATTCCATGCGCTTTTAGTTTTAGCAGTAAACGTTTGTGGGGAACTTTGTCAAAGGCCTTTTGAAAATCAAGGTATATAATATCTACAGCTTTACTCTCATCATAGAGGTTGAGGATATCGTGGAAGAAGTCTAAGAGGTTTGTTAAACAGGAACGTTTTTACGAAAGCCGTGTTGAGTATCTTTAAGTATGTTATTTTCCTCTAAGTGATTTACGAGTCTGTCTCGTATGACCGTTTCTAGCATTTTACATACAACTGAGGTTAAGCTAATTGGACGATAGTTACTGGGTAGGGATTTGCTGCCTTTTTTGAATATCGGTGTTACGTTGGCTAGCTTCCACTGATCGGGCATAGTTCCAGACTGCAAGGATTTATTGAATAGTAATGTCAGTGGTTTAGAGAGCTCATCCTTAGCTTCCTTTAGAACTCTAGGCGAGATTGTATCAGGTCCAGGCGTTTTATTTACCTTGAGTTTATCTAAACAATTCAATACATCTCTCTCTGTAACGGTGATATTGCTTAGAACATCTGAATTATCAATCTGAATCGGCGATGGTGTAGGGATATCACTGAGGTCTTCTGTTGTAAAAACTGATGCAAAGAAGGTATTGAGGGCATTACTCATTTGTTCTTCGTCTTTGGTGTATTCTCCATTTTCATCGACTAACGGTCCAACAGTTGAAGTAACGACTTTTTTCTTTCTGATATAACTATAGAATTCTTTCGGGTTTGTTTTACTTTGATTCGCAATATGTAACTCTAAGGTCTTTTTACTTTGCTTAATTAACTTTTTGGCTTTGCGTCGTAGCTCTACAAATTTCAGCCGTTCTTCGTCATTTTGTGAGGATTTTAATCTATCATTAGCAAATTTTTTAGCAAGCAGGCAGTTTGAAATATCTTTATTCCACCATTTGGGCTTATTATTATGGCCTGGACGCCGAGTTTTCGATGGTATGCAGTCTTGCACTGCTTTTAGGTAAGTGGCTTCGAATAACTTCCAAGATGTATTTATGTCGTTATTGTGAATTAAAAAGCTCCAGTCAGTTTCTTTAAACATAGCTCTAAGTTTATGGAAGTTTGCTTTCTTGAAATTAGGGACTTTTTCGATGCTACTATTTGGTTCGTTACTAGTAAACTTTAAAGTGAAAGTTATCGTACGATGGTCGCTGTTACTGAATTCATCACCAACATTCAAATTCTCTATTAATTCTTCTTTTGTTGCAAGTACAATGTCAAGAACGTTATTACCACGGGTCGGCGTTCCAACAAATTGATAAAGCGAACTCTCTTGTAAGTTCGTATACAAGTCATGTCCGGAGTGTGAAGTAAGAGTATCGCCCCACTTGGTCACAGGTAAATTAAAGTCACCAAAAATTACGGTATTTGTGAGTTACTTACATCTGCAATTTGTTCGTAAATTTCTCGGTCAGTTTGCACTGATTGAGCTGGAGGTCTGTATATTAATGCAAGTATTATTTTGGTACCTTTATTATTCTTTATTAGCACAAAAGATGCGTCGACGTTCACAATTTGAGGTTTTGACAAGAGGGTAGGGTTAAGACTTTCTTTGATATAAAGTAAAACGCCACCTCCATTTCTATTTATTCGGCTTTTCTCAAACATTACATAACCGGGAAGTGAATACTCTGCTAAAAAGTCTCTATCTTCTGTATTGAGCCAGATTCTGTTATGCCAATCACATCATAATTTTCTGTAAACACTAGCTCCTCTAAATCTGAAAATTTATTGCGTATGCTACGAGCGTTTGCATAGAAAACCTTTAAATTTGTTATTTTAGAACTCCCGGAACGCTCTTTAATAATATTTTTGGTTCTTGTCGGATCTACATTTATGTTCATGGCTGTCCTCGGTCCTCGCTGTCTTCGGTCCTTATCGCTGGTGGTCCTCGGTTGCCTCTGTTTTTTTCTTGGCGTTGGATGATTTATGTCACTGCTGCTTCTTCTCGGATGGCGTTTTTTGATCCATGGCTGCGGACTGCTTCGTGTAGGAGACGACCCATGCGTGCTGAACCCACAGGGTTTAGATGAGTGCCATCCTTGCGGAACAGAGTAGGCTGGTTGTAGAAGTTGTCCCAGAGGTTGATGAATTCAACTTCTTCCCTCAGACACAAATGTTTTAGTCGGCTATTTGTGCTGAAAGCCTTGTCGTAGAATTTGTCAGGTGCGTCGATCTTGGGGAGAATGCTTGAGATGATGATATTCCTTGACTTGTTTTTGTAGTGCTGGATCATCTTGCGATATTTCTCCATCAACTCTTCGGATCTGGTGCGCATGATGTCATTTGAACCAGCATGGATGACAAAAAGGGTATTTTCATTTGCATCCTTTGTGGTATCTTCGAAGGCTTCCACAATGTCGTCCAGTCCAGCTCCTGGGATGCAAAATCTTTTTCGTTTATTTGGGACTCTGTCGCAGAACTCTTCGACCTGTCCTCGTAGGATGGAATCCCCAACGAGCCTGGTCTCTTCTGGTTCTGGTAAAGAACCCCCAGTGGCAGTTGACCACACCTAGCTTCTGGGAAGCTGTTTTTAGCAAGTGTGGTAATATGATCTTTCCAAGAAAGATTAGAAGAAAAAGAGACAAAGGATATTAAGGGGATCGGCCAATATTTACTCTTGAGGGTGTCAGTGCGGTAGGGTGGGTTGGGGATCGGGGTGGGGAGAATTAGGGGACACAATCAGGTAATAGTTATACCATTATTAAACAATTGTGTCTTCCTACAAAACACCCTATATTTGTGTATTTTCGTATTCTAGTCACTGACACAAGGTGTTTCTTGAATTTATTTTCAAAAGTGTTTTATATTCTATCTGGTTTTGGAATTAGACAATTAGAAAATGATATGATTTTTGTTCTTTACAATTATATTTACATAATTTGAGGAAGTGCTGTGCACCAATGGGGGTGAAATCAATAATTGTAATTAGATTGTGTTCTAGATATATTGATATGCTTTCCAATGATATATGCATCATCATTGTATGACTACTAGTTTACGAGCTGATGGTATTCAAAATATGGTATTTTGCGTTTCAAGATAAAAACACAAATTCACACACATCTGGGTGACCTAGATGTGTGTGAATTTGTGTTTTTATCTGTGTTTGTTCGTTGTTTTATGTTGTTTTTGTGTTTTTCCTCTTATTGCTCTGTCTTGAGTCGGACACCCCCAAGAAAAAAGGAAAAACAAATAATAAAATAGAAAGAAATAGAAAATAAAAATAAAAAAAAATCGGGAAAATGGGCCTGAGCATATAGATAGAATAGCGTTTCAAGAAAATGGCCTGCAAAGTTTGGTTAGTGTTCTTCACTAGGGTAATAAATTTGAACATTATTCCTGTATATCAACCTACAATAGCCTAACACTTACTCAGCCCGCAATAGTTATAAATAAGGTCGAATTTTATGCATTTGGAAGTGGCTTTCGGCACCCTGCTTTTGCAGGAGTATTGAGGAATGCTGGGGCGGGTATACCATGGGTCTAACGTAAAATCTTTAAATTATAAATTTTGGGCTGAATTTTACGGGGTTTCCCTTTAAGAGAAGATGAAGGGTTAGTTTGTATGTCATTGAAGAGTAACCGATAGATTTGTGGAAGGTTGTGACGAGTAGACAAATGGAGAAATTGAGTTTTGGAGGCATTGAAAGTAACAAGGTTTTCTCTGCTCCAATCAGAAATAGTAGACAGATCAGAAGATATGTGCTCTATGGCCTTCTCACATGAGTCTTGAAGTAATTGCTGGGGGGGGGGGGGGATGTTGTGGAAAGCTAGTTGAATAGTGTAATGTAGAGTCATCAGCATAATTTATATTTGTCTATGTGTATGAATGAGACAAAAGGCAAAATGTCCCCCTCCCAGGTTGAAAGAGTGAAAAAGAGCCAAAATCAAGATACATTGGAAGTAATCTTGGTTTACTCACGTGTGTTCTACTGCTGTCCGCAATAAGGAGGAAGCAGTCAAATAGTACCGTCACCTTAAAACTCAAGAATCTCATACTTCCTATGTTTCTGCCCGGAATTAAGCCAAATCTCTTTTTCGACTCGCCAAACATTCTTTCATCAATAATGAATGCACTGAACTATCCAACTCTACCTCTTCCCAAGCCTTCTGGCATCTAGACAAAACCTCTCCAAAAAATAATCTTCTTCGTCATTCCCTCCCCTTTTCCGCTCTGACGTCACTACCATCACTTCTTCCTCTGACAAAGCTGAACTCTTCACTAAAACTCCCTCCCTCCCTCTCCACCCCCTCTCTCCAAATTATGCCTAATATCCAAGGATGTACTTTTCACCCTCTCTGGGCTTAATACTAAAAAGACGTACGGACCGGATGATGTTTCTCCTTTTGTACTAAAAAACTGTGCTTCCTTGCTGACTCCCAAGCCTCTCCACCCCCTCTCTCCAAATTATGCCTAATATCCAAGGATGTACTTTCACCCTCTCTGGGCTTAATACTAAAAAGGCGTACGGACCGGACGATGTTTCTCCTTTTGTACTAAAAAAATTTGCTTCCGTGCTGACTCCCGGCTTAGGCAAACTCTTCCGTCTCTGTCTCTCCTCTAACGTCTTCCCTTCTTGTTGGAAGTTCGCTCTCATTCAACCTGTCCCAAAGAAGAGTGACCACTCTCAACCCTCCAACTATCATACAATTACTCTAATTTCTTGCATCTCTATAGTTTTAAAACTATTCTTACCTCAAAGTTTCTTAAGCATTTATATTCCCATAACCTACTCTAAGACCGCCAGTATGGCTTCCTTAACCCACTGGGCACCAGCGCCACAGCATATGCGTCGGCAAAGTATGTAACGCTAAACCCCATCACCGTACCTGCGTCGGCACTGTCGACCTTATTTACTCTTGTACTATGGTAGCTAGAGGAATCAAATTTGTATGGGATATACCTTATGATGTTGCCGAACAGTTGCAGTACTCGGCAACCCCCAAGTCCAGCCACGCGGGTGGGGACGGGCGGGTGGGGGACCCCAGTTTACCCACTTATCTCACCACCTGCGTCGGCACTTTCGACCTTATTTACTCTTGTCCTATGGTAGCTAGAGGGTTCAGATTTGTATGACATGTTCCTTAGGATGTTGCTGGAGAGTGGCAATACTTGGCAACCCCCAAGTCCAGCCGCGGTGGGGACGCACAGGAGGAGGAGGGGGGAAGACAGTTTTCCTGTTGACCTCACGAGTGATAGGCTACATCATGTCTGACCTACTTCGTCGCTACCCACGCAGGGGTGTTTGCCTTGAAGATGCACTGGCTATACTTGAGGAAAGTTATGTGCCTGAAAGTGACACTGGATCATCGTAGGGGTCAGAAGAGACGAGCTGAGGATGAGAGTGGTCAAATTGCTACACAACAAGTGCGATGTGATCCTCCCCCACGCCTGCCTTCACCACCACCTCCCACTGTCTCCCCACTAAAAATACAATGTGAAAGCCCATATTTCTAAGTCAAAAGTGCTTAAAACAATGTGTAAAACTATAAAACATACGATAAAGTATAAAATCAATAAACAGTGCGTGAGAGAGAGGCACAGAATGAAAGTGAAAGTGGTGGCAGAGAAGTGTCAGTCAGCTGGCGGTCTGCTGTTGTCTATGGCCAAGATGGCCGCCCATCGCTATGGTAATGGTATGGTATGGGACGCGCGCGGGCCTTGCCACTCGTCGGCATTTATAAAACTTGAATCTATGCACTTATCACACTGTAACTTCACTTACAATGATATTATTTTATACATGTTGCTAATATATAAACTATGAAGGCACACATGATGCTCGGGTGGTGTAAATTATGGGTTTGAGTCCTGAAGGGAAGAAAGGAAAACCTAATATTTATTTGTGGGCCCTCTATCACTGGCGATATGCTTTATACAGTAATGGCTCTCCTTGAACCCCAGAGTCAGCTGTTCAAATAACCCACCCCGGAGCGTGAGACCAATTCATCGTAAGCGTACGCTCATAATTACTTATGGACTCGTCCTTATGATACGGATGCCACTACGAAAAAACTAATTAAAAAATTACAAAAAGAAAAAGATTAGAACTCTTATCTGTTTTACGCTTCCCTTAGTGCAGATGTTTGCTTAGCGTGGGTTTCGCATGGAGACGCTGACACGTTCTCTTCCTTCACGGTCCGAGGGTCAGCGCCGAGTGGACGTGTGTCCCGACCTCTCTTCATTCGTCACTCTTCAGTCCGGATAGTGAGTATTTTGCTCATTTGTACTAATCTGAGATGTTTTAGCGTGCTGATTGGCGGACCCTCAGGCGTTGTGTTTAAAGGTGCTTTTGTGATGGCGTTACCTCGGGTCTGTATAAGACGGGGACGCCATTGTTGTATTTGTCTTTCCCCTCTAGTTTTCGCCTTACGAGTTAGGATTAGAGGCTTTTTATTACTATAAGGACTACGCTTTTCAGCCACCTTTCTAGTTGGTTAAGCGATTTTTGTTTTTCGTCAGCAATACCTTTAGTTTAGGGTTGCTTTACTTAGTAAAGAACTTTGCTTTTGGTATCTGCGTCATCATCCCTGTGTTCCTGTCGACGAGATAGAGGAGAGCGCTGGTTCGTCCTGGAGGTAAGAGTAATTCGTCAATTTCGTCGATATTCTACTTGCCCTAGGCTTCGTGGCCAGCCTCTGCGCAGGGTCTGTTTATGGCTAGGATGTAATTTTAAGTTTATTATTACATTAATGTTGTGCCATAAAATATGTGGCCCTCTTCTTCCTGACTATGTAACTATGTATTCTCCTATACTTGTTGCAGACTTGGTAGTAGAATGGTTAGGATCATATTTCCGGCGGGGGATATATCTCGCGAATGTGTTTCACCCTCAGAAGATAAGCATTCTATGGCCTCGTCACGTGACTTTTGGAGTGATTGCATAGTGGGTTGTTGTGAAAAAAATAGTTGAATAGTGTAAGGTAGAGTCATCAGCATATGAGTGGATGGGACTAGAGGTACAGTTGAGATCATTATTGAATATTTGAAAGAGAACTGGAGACAGGACAGAACCCTGAGGAACACCGGAGTTGATAGGTTAAGGAAGTGAGCGTTGGTCATCCACAACTGCAGCTATGGAACGGTCAGAAAAGAAATTAGAAACAAAGACACAGATATGACTAAGCATGTACAGTGGTAAAGAACTCAAATATGTAAATGTCAGTAAGGTATATATCTCCCCCAGAAACCCAAATGACTGTGTTTGTACACAAATCATATTTTTTTTTCCCTCAGATATCAGGATTTAATTCCTTAGGTGCGGTTCCCGGTACCAGACGGGCACCAAAATCCGCTTATTATGTGTCCTGGAAGTGAAGCAAGTGAATGCAGGCAGCGCAGGACCCTTTCGTCCATCGCCCACTAAGGCTGGGCCCGCACTGACGTAATCTCAGATGTCTGCCACATCAATTTAGCATTACACATACCGAAAAAAACTCAAAATTGCAAAATATTTGCAATCTTGGCCAACATTTGCAAGATCGTTGCAAGACAACCAGTCGTGGTACTGAGATGATATATGTGTAATTGGAAAACTCTATTACTCTATTTTCACGGATATATATATATATATATATTTATATATATATAATTTTATATATATATATATATAATATATATATATATATATATATATATATATATATATATGTATATTACGTTCTGGCTCTTGTTTATGCATGAGCATGTGAAGGGAATTAATGTCGATTAAGGCCCAAACCCCAACAGGGAAAGAGTTAAAACGTCCAGCACATATTTGTGACAATCCACCTTTTCACAATGCTATACTCTTTTTTTCCATTCCCCTTTATAATCCCTAACCTTGAACAACCAACTTAGTGGAGATCAGTAGCCTTGTTGTTAGTCTGTTGTTACTCGCTTTCCTTTGTAATCCTTGTAAATTGCAATGGCTTTATGATTCACGAGAGCCACTAGATGCATATATATATATATATATATATATATATATATATATATATATATATATATATATAAATAGTTCCTACAAATTTTACAGAGAAAAACTAAAAATCTGCCAGCATCCCTTATAACCTGCCTCTCAACCCCTCCTCATAACTTGTGTTCTTTATGTCCTGTGTTTCGCTAATTTTACCTCTGCTCTCACGTCCCTCATATCTCTCTCTCTCTCTCTCTCTCTCTCTCTCTCTCTCTCTCTCTCTCTCTCTCTCTCTCTCTCTCTCTCTCTCTCTCTCTCTTTCTCGTTTGTGCTTGTGTATCAATATTTTCTTATTGAAATTTGCAGGACAAATTGATTTAATAATTATGTGTCGGAAATGTATCAATATACTACTGATTCTGCAACCCAATGATAAGACGCGCAAATGTATTCGGATCAGACATGATGTATTATTTTGATTATCTTAGCATATGATAATATATATACCTAATGCAATTTGTAATATGATCTGAAAGGAAACTTTGCATAAGAACATTTTAGATCAAATGAGCTTAATTGTATATGCTATGAAAGAGACATTGAAGATATATCACCTGGTAAACAAGTATTGATAATACAATTGCCAGTTGTGAACAAACTCAAGCCATATTATTCGGAACCTTTTACCATCAAGTGTGTTCCAATTTCTTACCTGGTAATAGTCGACTATCATGGCGACATTCGAATCTACCAAAATCGTTTTGTCGGACGATATAAACTGTTAGGAACTCATGTTTAAGGGGAGGTATTTAGTTTGTTCCCTAGACCTCCATCGAGCTTAAAATTACACCCCCTTGAGTCCCTTTCAAGATAAATTTGTACATTTTTCGGTAGAAAAATGTCCCGGCCGAAGGCCGGTTCCTATTAAATTACAGGCTCGCTATCGCTCGCCAGGATAAAATCGACACCTGAATGGCACAAAAGGTCTTAATATGGGGTGAAAGTTCTTAAAATCGCTAAACTAATGGGGCAAACGTTTTATAATATCAAAAGCAATGGGGCTAAACATGAGGGAGAAAGGGGTCAAGAAAAAAGTCCCTCAAGTGGATATCTCCCCTTAAGCAGATAATTACAAAACATTAATTTTGCCAAACGAGTCACCCTATAGCCTTCGCCCTCAGATCGCTGGAACTCGCCATTACCGACAATTTCAGATTCAGTTTCAAAACCTAATTCCATCTTCCTCATCAATACCAACACCTCCAATTCAATTAGAAGAAAGTCAATATCTCACCACCACCCCTCAAGCACAACAAGCAACCACCTCCCGTAATTCACAACAAAAAAACAAAGTGATCGACAAACACCAATCGCTCCCAATATATCACTGCACGTTCCCAACCTCCCCATAAACGCCACTGCATCACCACCACACTAGAATTTGTGCCAACAAGCCCTCAAACTACACTCTCTCCTACGCCTACGACTGCTACAACTTCGAGACCAACGCTACCTACACTTTTACCAAAACCTAGTGTATCAAATGACGTGACCAAACAGCCTTCCATGACCACCCAAAATGTCTAAAATAGGGATAATGTTCAAAGTGCACCCGCCACAGGCCTAATAGTTACTTGTTATGGCTGCCACTCACACCTTCAACACGCTACGCACCACCAGCATTTAGGCCATCCAGCAATCTAACAGGAAAAACATCAATAACAATTAGAGAGCTGCCCATAAACTGACCAGAAGCTAGAAATGCAGCCACAAGCACCCCTCACCAGCTCTCAAGTGACGCCTGTTAACTTTATTTTCGAAAGGATCTGTAACATGACCAACCTCACGTCAAGGATAAACATTCGTCTCCCAGCTACAATATTGTCCACATCTCTACCATGCATCTTTGCATTACGTATCACCTCGAACTCCACTAACATGTTCGTATGATATGTTTTCTTGTTAACATCGTCAAAACATACGAGACACTTATCAACACTAGTGACCTTCGAAGACGTCTACGGAATGAGTCATCACCATCCACTTTAGTGCTCGTAAAAGACTTTAATAGAGCACCTGATACATGATCAACTCATTGGCTCAAACTTCTACAGCACATTGTTCCTGCCTGCGACAATTCAACAAAGAACACATTTGAGCTCCAGCCACAGTATCGTGACTATTACACAGATGGGGGAACTATTATGCCAACATTAAAAATAGCCTCCATCACCACCACCCCAGCAACCGTGCCAGAAGGTCATAAACACCATCACAACAGAGGCCCAGAACACTTTTCCCGCGCGGAACAGCCTCTGTGCCACCTTTCACCAAATAGAAATGCCTTCTATCACCACCAAAATAGTAGCAGAGCCAGATCAAGCCCTTTTCGCACAGACAACATCAAACAGGACAACGTATAAAAAGTGAACACTATAGCAGGCGACCAAACAGGGATATCAGAACACTGATTCGTCAAGTAAACCTGTGAGGCTTGATACTCGCCAGCTAAGTTCGAGACTGGCACCCCTTGTGATGCTCGATGCTCACCAGCCAAGTTCCATACTGACACTGCTGTGATGTTTGATGCTCACCAGCCAAGTTTCGAGACTGACACCTAAGAAAACAATCACCTCTAAGATTCTTAAAAAAATGTGATATGAAACCGTCCAAGAAGACTAGAACAGCAGAGCATCAGACTATCACCTCTACGACTCTTGAAAGATGTGGCATGAGACCATCCATTAATATCCCAGATCGTGTGACAAAACATAAAGCTCGGTTCACACCTGCACGAATTAACGTCCCGTCCGGCCACGACCAAAAAAATAGGCAGGACGGCATCAATCTGGAGGCCCCATGTGTACACATGCACGAATTAAACATCCCGTCCGTCCCCGACCCCTTTTGCTCGGTTCACACATGCACGAATTAACGTTCCGTCAGTCCCCAACCCCTTAATTCGCCTGCAAATGAGCAGGGACGCCGGCAAAACCGCCTATGATTGGTACACGGACGTGAAGTGTCACCAGCTCACGTGACACGACGGTGTCACATCGCCGACTCTCCTTTCAACGTTTTTTTGCCGCCGTTCTCATCCCATTTGTCGGCGTCTAGACCCCCCAGTTGGCATCTAGACTCCCCTAGTTGGCATCTAGACTCCCCCAGTTGACGTCTAGATGCCGAATGCTCCCATGTGTGTCCCCGCCTGACACGTTTTGTGGCACTTGCCCCGGCCCACACCGACCATTTTATGCATGCAAAATGGTCGCCGCCTCCCGCCCCCCCTCCCGTGTGCTGGCGACACCACACATCCCTGTACCATCCATAGGCGATTTTGCCGGCGTCCTTGCCCGTTTGCAGGCGAATTTAGAGGTCGGGGCCGGATGGGACGTTAATTTGTGTATGTGTGAACCGAGCCTAAGTCCCCACCGTGTACTGTGAGAGAAATATCGCTCAGTCCCCCTCCTACACCCAGAAAAATGACTGAAACAAAGTTAACATAGTAATGTTAATTGTTTCTTCTTGTGACAGTTTATTTTCCCTTCAGGAAAACACTACACGCATTGTTATGCGTCGTTGTAATCCAACTCGCTTAATTATAGATTCTATGACGCTCCCGGTTTAGGATACTTAGAATAAAATCCTGCTCGACAATAACACAACTAGCAATAATAATGATCTTTCTAGATTACTCAATCACGCTATAAACACACAGGGTAATTACACTAGTTTTTATTATATAAACAGTGGTACATAGAAATGGGACATCCGGATCCCAACTATAGAGTATGTGTCAAATGTTGAATAAAAGGTGACTTGGAAAGAGTTAACTAAATTTTACGCTTTCGTGAATAATTATGTCACTTACAAAGCATCAAACATGAAATATACAATTATACAAGATAAACCCATAATATATGATGACAATACATATACGGGTCAAGTGTATATCGAGAGGAATAATTAAGTAATGTGGGTAACTGAGATCATCTACTCAGGTACGCACAGGTAAGCGTGGCTCAAAATACAAATAGGTCGCCAGGTGAGGTAGGCGGCCAAAGCTGCCGCGCGAGAGGTTAAGGTCAAAGGTACTGCGGTCAGGCTGAATAAATACTTGATTTAGTGCAACGTTAGATCAGTAACAAAAGATATGAAATTAGCTTTACTCTTGGTGATAAGATAATTAAATTTGCAATTTAACCTACTAAAGAAAAATTGTGAGTAATCGCTCACACAATACACAACAAATAAATTAAATCGTAAATGAGCTAGAATCACAGTCCAGGAGGAAATCAAATTCACAAAACACGTAGTGAATAAATATAGCGAAACAATTGCTATCTGAACAGTGAGTTTGAATAAATTAACAAACTACTGTAAATAAAATCAGACACAGAACGAAATAGTGACAGTTAATAGCCGAAATGAGGGCTGATGAATTATAATATAAAATATAAACGCAGAACAAAGTAGCGACTATGGATAACCCGAAAACAGGTTAGTAAAGTATAGAATACTATCAAGACACAGAACGACGTAGTGTTTTATAAATAGCCGAATAAAGGTTGATGAATACAGGAATGTATAAGTGGAATTCCCAAACTTGGTTGTGAAAGTATATCATAAACCGCGTAACGTAATGGACCGGATTATTCACAAGAACTAATATAGATTAAGAATCTTGAACATAGATTAATTCAATCTCAACGGAACGAGTTCTTACTTTTAATAATAGTGACTTTGTACTCTAAGTGATCTCTTATAAAAAATGGACTAAGCACTGCCCGGAGTTTGAGATTAAGTTTTAAGACTGAAAACTGCTCTCGTTACACACTTCACTTCGAACTTGGACACGAAATCAATAATAACACAAGTGAATAAAATTTGGGAGCGTTCACTAAGTATTACGAATAATATAGAGTATATAACGTAAGTAAACAATATCTAGATCGATTTCGATGACTTAAATTGGTTAAATCACAAACAGTATATACTGTATATAATTTACCTGCACAGGTGGAAGTTAGGTTCTCGTAATACACGAACAAATTAGGTCAAGGAGAGTCCGGAAAAAGGCCTCTATGATACTATTAATATGAACACGCATATTTTATATTACCTTGACAATAATTCCCAAATCATAGTAACACAGAGACACTTAGGGTATGGATGTAGAGGAGAATTAATATCTATGAGAGAGAATCTGGACGACGTAGGACTCGTAGCTCCTCCATCGATTGGACACCAAAGGGAACTGCCTTTCTCACACACAGCAAGAGACGGTCACTTCTAGTTCTTCTAACACACATATGGGCCGCCACACTCTTTGAACTTTTTATAGGGAAAATGGCTAGCCCTATTCAGAAGTAACCCCGACACTGGTAGATACCCACTAAAAGCTTAGCTAGTGGAAGGTATTGCCTGTGTTTGCCTATCGATCATATATTTCGGTCAGGCTATATTCGGATGATAATTTGAGTCTAATTTAATTCATTTCGGAATAGGGACATGGGGATTTCGATCTTTTAAATATTGTGAAGTTAATAATTGCCTTAAAAATATAATTAACATAGGAATACATGAGTATAGTTATTCTTTACTTCTTAAGATTACACTCATATTTTAGAAAGCTTGCATGGGTGCAGGATAAATGTTTTCCATGTATTTGTCTTTTCCTTGATTTTCAACGTTGCATGCAAGGCTTTCGTTACTCTATTTATCAGCTATTGTTGATATAGGTGATTTTCTGTACTGTAGAGGTGGTAGTAGAGTCATTTTCAGAGCTTCCGTGACTGTGTTTAGGATACCAAAGTTTCTCGGTGAATTTAACAAGGGCAACTGATGCTAAACAAAATAAGCCCCCATACACCTCACCAAAATGACGGGAAAGTTGTTATTTTAGACGTTTTTCAAATTGGCCGCCGCCGTCATCTTAAAATTTGTATAAAGTTCTATTTCTTGAAGTGAATGGCCAAAAATGACAATTTTGATGTCTATTCCCACTAATTTTGGTGTCAGAAAACCAATGGGATGGCATAATTAAATAATAATTAATAACTAATTACCAAATAATTAAGAAAATAAGAAAATAATTAAGAAAATCAATGGGATGGCATAATTCATGATTTAGAGTCCCATTAACCTCAACATCTAAGACAAATATGATGTTAAATCCACTGAGAAACTTTGGTATCCTAAACACGGTCACGGATCCTCTGAAACTTACTCAAATAATATAATATATAATTTAAAATGTATTCCAAGAATGTTGACTGATCAATTCCTTCTTTTTCAGGTTTGTTGCATCGAATTTGGCGTGAAGAATCATAAGCATGGAACGTAGAGGAGTTAGTGATGTGCCTGACCCAGGACCAGGATTAAAATGCATATTATGTCAACATCCCTGTATAGCTGATGATAGTACGGACAAGACATCTGATACAAAGTGGGAGAATCTAAGGAGCAAGTGTTTTCGGTGGAAGGAACTTGATAAATTTCAGCATGCCTATGCAGCAGTGGAGTGGGACAAGGGGCCTAAAGGCTTGTACATGCATAGTAAATGTTACACCCAGATCAGTAGTAATCGCTATATTCAGCAAGCACAGAATCGTAAACGGAAATCTGAACAGGAAGAAGTTCAAGCATCAACTTCAAGTCAACAACTCCCAGGAAATGTGCCTAAAAAGCTTCGTTCTAGTACTGGAGTGGTTCATGATAAGAATCTCTGTGTGTGGTGTATGAAAGGACCACAAAAAACCAGTAATCCTGGCAAGTCAAAACTTTTGCTGTTGTCAACAGTAGACGCATGGAACCGGTTCAAGTTGCATACAGTTTGTCTGTCAGATGAGCCTATAAGAGAAAGATTGAATACCCTACTTTCATCTATCCCAGACAGTCGAACGGCGTTTGGCTTGGAAATTCGTTATCATCGTGAATGTTGGCGCAATTATGTCAGCAACCCTCTGAAGGAGTCTTTTCCTGATGAAAAAACAGAGCATCTGCAACATGTTAATCTTCGAGAGGCCCAAAATATCTTCTTTCATCATGTCCGTCAAGTTATCTTTGAAGATCATGAAATCCGTACACTGCAAGGTCTTGTAAAGGAATACAAAGGCATTACTTCAAATTATGGTTACTATTCCACAGCAAAGTCCAGTTTCGTGAAGGAAATTCTGATCAAGGAATTTGGAGATGACATAGCATTTCATGAACGAGGTCAGAAGAATGTGAGTGAACTGGTATATGATGCAAGAGCTGCAGGTTCATATCTTGAGGCTGCAATATCCTCTCTAGGTGTAAGTGACGATCAGCTGGTGAAGAATGTAGCTGGGCGACTCAGAGATCAGATCATCAAAACAAAAACTGTTCCTTGGCCTCCATACATACATGAGCTAGAAGAATATGAAGACCTGAATGATCTCCTATTGAAGCTCATCACTTGGTTAAAGCACCCCACAAAGTCTGAAGTCGATGACAAGCCCCAAGTCAGATCAATTGCATCTATTTTGACTAGCTACATCACTGGAAGACGTACTGCATTTGAGACAAACCTCGGTGTACTGCTACATGGTATGACAAAGAGCAGAGAAATGGTAGACATATTACATAAGGATGGCCTGGGAATCAGTTACAATGATGTGCTTTTGCTTAGAGATTTCTGGGCAGTTACTGACCTGAAGCATTCAACTGAGTGTCCTTTTGAACTTTCTGAAGGAACACCGGCAATATGTATAGTCGACAACGATGACTTCAAAAGTGACACTTTGACTGGAAGTGGCCAATCACATCGTACAAATGTCATGTTTGTTCAGCCAGACCTACCTAAGCTAAATCTACCTACCCTAGATGATGATAGACCAGTTGCAAATAGCACCTTGCCTTCGTACCTCTCTGATGCGACCATAACTCCGGCTTTTATGGAATAGGCAAGAAAACTATTGTTGACCGTGTAGAAAAATCATTAGAAGCTCGCAACATCCTTAAAAGTTGTGGCACAATCATCCCAGTCACACAGGAAATCATCAATGACTTACAGACATTTGTTATCCGGTACATCTATTGTGACACCAAACACAAGACCCTAGCAGAGGTGAGAGCAGCAAAGTGGTCAGTACTCAAGAAAAAGAAGATCATCAGACTGGTACCTGATTCTGACAGTCTACGACCACACTTAGAGCGCACCAATTACCTCACATATCTGCAGAAGAATTTCAAGCTTCAGAATCATCCATCACCAATTGGCCATGGATGGCACCTTGTAAATGGCTTATGCCTCCCATTACGCTATACCCAACCTGCACTTCCATCATTCCTGGATCTTCTAAAAACTCCAAGTCATCCACAAATGGAGAGCAGCGATGATGAGAGCGGAAGTGATTCTGACAGTTGTGCATCATATTTGTCCTGCAGTGATAGTGCATCTTAATGCAGTAGGTCTCATGTTTTATTAATTTAGGATACCAAAGTTTCTCAGTGGATTTAACAACATCATATTTGTCTTAGATGTTGAGGTTAATGGGACTCTAAATCATGAATTATGCCATCCAATTGATTTTCTTAATTATTTTCTTATTTACTTAATTATTTGGTAATTATTTATTAATTATTTTTTAATTGTGCCATGCCATTGATCTTCTGACACCAAAATTAGTGGGAATAGACACCAAAATTGTCATTTTTGGCCATTCACTTCAAGAAATAGAACTTTATCAATTTTTTAAGATGACGGCGGCGGCCATTTTGAAAAACGTCTAAAATAACAGATTTCACGTCATTTTGGTGAGGTGTATGGGGTCTTATTTTGTTTAGTATCAGTTGCCCTTGTTAAATTCACTGAGAAACTTTGGTATCCTAAACACGGTCACGGAAGCTCTGAAAATGACTCTACTATGGTTCTTTTGGTCACATCTGCTGAAATATGACATTGGATGTTGATGAGGTTTTAGCATAACCTCTTTCTCATTATAATCCAAATCTGGTTCTTGGGTTGGGTACGCCTTTGTCCCGTATCCCGGACCCTGTGATTGGTCCGGAAAGGACCCTTGTGATTGGCCCGGAAATAGGTCATGCTCGATAAGTGGCCCTGCATTTCCTGTAGGCCCCGGTAGAGGGCGTTGATATATGTGGGTAGATTGTTTTGTTTGTTGATCCCATGGAAAACGTAGATTACTTATAATGGACTGCGTTGTTTCTTTCTCGGTCCGGATAAGTGCCCTTCGATTCGTTCTTTTCCTCTCCTTTGTGTTAGCTATCCTGGCTCTGGTTGGTTGAGTCTTTTCTTGGTTATGAGTGCATCTGAGGTGATTGCTAACTTGGCTGCTTGCAACCTCGTCATCTCACACATACTATACTTGACTTCCACTATCTAATATTCTTAGGATTACAGTTGATCAGTTTAGTCTCTACGTAACCAATGACAAATGATAGCAGGAATTAAATATGAAAACAACATCTGTCGTGAAACCTCATAATGTAGTGATTTTAATTATTAGATAATTATTTAAATATTAGAGAATCGGGCTACAGAAGGAAAACAATCTTCAGTATATTAACGCGGGCAGACTAAACTATTGCGTATCTCAATATCCAAGAATAAATATTAATGTTTTCGTAAAGACCATTTTCATGTACAGTACTCTTATTGTACTACGATATTGCATTAATAATATTGTGTTTGTAATTAACCTTTGATTAAGTCTTAACCCAGGAGCTGCGGGAAGACTCTTAAGAGTTTCCCCGGGCGACTGCGGGAAGACTCTTAAGATCCTGGGCCTAAAAAAATCCATTTAAAACACCCCCAAAACCTTGAACCCTTTTTGTTTTGTTTTTTGTTTTTTGCCCCTGGGCCATGCCAAATATCACTCCTCCACATCCCCTCCTTCAATTATCACCTATTTTCCCTGTTATTCCCTTATTCTGTGGTCTATTTTTGTGCTAACATTAGCGAGTTGCTAGCAGGGCGTTGTCATCAGTGTTACCAAGCGTGGGAATTAGGGGAGAAGTCAGGAAGAGAATTGAGAGGTACCTCCAGTGTCTCTCAAAGCTTCATGAGTGGAAGGTTGGCTCACACACACTCTCGCTTTCATTTCGCGATTTTGACCAGCCAAACACTGTTTCCACTTGATTTATTGTTGTAACTGGTTAATATCTTCATATTAATGGTAAAATAGGTGCATATGAATAAGTATTAACGATATTTATGGTAAAATAACGATGTTAGTGATGGGAACAGCTCAAATACGTGCACACAGGCGTGTGGTGTCTCATACCCCCCATGTGCAGCCGAGAGGTTAAGAACCTATGATAGGATATAATATGATAATTACCTCCGCATTGTATTCCGTGCACTCATCTTTGAGTCGCATTCAAGTACATACTTAACTACTGCCCTAACTCAAGTAATCTTGATGTCCATTCAGTATTATTGTACTCTGTGTCTTATTGATTTATATGATCAGAGTACAATATCTCATTGTGTGAGACCTATTCTTGTGCATACATTAAATGTTGTTTTGTACAGTGGCGCTAATAAGTCATGTCTCAGCTGTCCTTACGTTTGGCTCGCTCTGTGCTGTATTAATGTCTGTCAGATGTTGAATAGGGTGGGTAAGTGTAGGAACATGTTTGTATATTTCACTCGATATGAATAAATGAAGCTTAGATATTGCTGATACCAATTATTGATCAAAACATACTTGGTGCCGAGACATCACTTATTAGCCCGACTGTACCTTTAGTATAACTCACCTTACATTCCAGTGTGTATATTTATATATTTAGCTCCTAGTTTCTGCCTGTTAACAAAATGCACAAATACTTGTTCTTGTCTAGTAAAACGATGGTGGCTAGCGCTGGTTCTGAATACGGAGAAAACACAGAGATAATATTTTTAAACAAGTAAAGACATGCAATAGATACCGGTCAAAATGGCACAACGTTCACATATTCTGATTCTAAGATACTATCTACTTCTGCCATAAATATATATTTTCCTTCTATTTAGAAGGAGAATATATACTTATGGCAAGGGAGTAAGTGTATACATAATAATAATAATAATAATAATAATAATAATAATTAAAGTTGCAAGCAACGTTGTCCTGGCTTCGAGCGGTTTTGCATGCAGAGTATTGTGTTGGATACAAGAGCTGTGTCACAGATATCAAAAGATCATTTAACTTATCGGGCATGGAGAAACTACAGAAGGAACAGTAGGCATTTTGGCTGTGGACATTTAGGAGTGTAGCTATTTGGTTGTGGCCGTTGATGAGTGTTGCTGTTTTCTGGTTGTGGCCATGTATAAGTGTGGCCATGAATGTTGTGATTATTTTATAATTCTGACTTTTGTGGCATTAGCCTTATATAATTAGGTTATTACTTCAGCATTACTAAATACAACAATGTACAGTACTTTATTATATGTGTTGAGCACTTTTTACCTAAAGAAACCTAGATATTGTTTGATTATCCAGGAGAAGTCTTAGAAATAAGCAGACATGGAGGTGATTCACTCATGTAGATGTATTATTGGGCTAGGAATAGCTATATTGTGGCCTAGATGTAAAAATATGATCAGGCAGACATTCTTTGCCTTCTTACGCATCAAATCAACCAAGCTACAGACCAACATGGTGAAACACATACAATAGCACTGGATATATCAAAGGCATTTGATAGAGTCTGGCATCAATCCTTATTGTCGAAGATGTCACACTACGGCCTTGCATCATTAGTTCCACTAATTTCTTCTTATCTTCATAACAGAAAAATACGTGTAATGGTAGATGGCCTTTATTCTCAATTTCACTCAATAAATGCTGGTGTTCCCCAGGGATCAGTTCTGGCCCCAACTCTGTTCCTCATTCATATCAATGATCTCATATCTACCACTCATAATCCAATACATTCCTACGCAGATGACTCAACACTCCACAGTTCCTTCACATTTACCAATTCTTTCACCCAACCCGATCTTATAAATTCAAAAATAAACACTGCAATTTCTCTGAACCAGGACCTTTCTAGAATTAATGAATGGGGACAAGAGAATCTAGTTTCCTTTAATGCACAGAAAACCAAGTACATTCAATTTTCTAACCGACAGAATCTCACTGACTCCCATATATTTTTTAATGATGTAAATATTCCCACTTCCCCTAGTATTGACATTCTCGGTGTAACATTAACTACTAACTTGAGCTGGACACATTATGTTAGAAGCATTGCTAAGAATGCCTCTAAAAAACTGGGACTCCTGTACAGAGTTCGAGAATTCTTCACTGACGAGCAGTTGGCCGTAATATATAAAAGTCATGTGCGCTCTCAGATGGATTACTGTTCACCTCTGTGGGGTGGAAGTGGAGTGGTTGCATTGAGGCAGTTGGACAAAATTCAAAATAAAGCTATTAGATTAATCAATAACCCTGCAATCACACAGGACCTTCCTACATTAGCCATACGAAGAAACGTTGCATCCCTTGCATTATTCTACAGATATTTTCACAGCAATTGTTCCGAGGAACTTGCTTCAATTGTGCCGCCTCTCCACATCTTTCCCCGTAGAACTAGGGCAGCTGAGAGCGCCCATGAATTTACACTTTCTCCTCCACAATGCAGAACTTCTGCTTATCAGAATTCATTTATCCCCAGAGCTACTACTCTTTGGAATTCACTTCCCTCGAATTGCTTTCCACAAACTTACAATCAACAAATGTTTAAATCCAGTTGTTACAAACATTTTATGAATGGAGGATGCCTTTAGGCACATGGACCTTTTTGTTTTATCTGTGTTTTTCCTTCCTCCGTTCATTGTCTCTTAAAAAAAAAAAAAAAAAAAAATGTATATAGAAAAGTAGTATAATTTGATCATTACTACATATTGAAAAACACTTAAATTTAAGTAAAGTACATAACATAAATAATGTATAATTATATGAAGGTGACACATTCATGTATATATTTTAAGGCGTAGGTGTAGATAGTTAGGGCAAGTTAACGATTAGGATTGAATATGAAATATGTGGCCATTTTAATTGTGGCTGTTTATGAGTGTGGCAATTTTGGTCATTAAGAAAAGTGGCCACTTTGGTTGTCATCGGTAAAGAGTGTAACTGTTTTAGAGTGTGGACGGTAAGGAGTGTAGACGTTTTGGTTAAGACTGATAAGGTGTATGGCCTTTTAAGAGTGGCAATTCTGGTTGTGACCGATACGGAGTGTAGGCATTTCAGCTATCAATGGATAACTGTACATTTGTAGGTGAGGTGGTGGGTATATATGAAAACATTGGTGTATGGTAAGTATTGTGAGTAAGTAACAAATACCGTTTATGAGATGGGTTGGGTATGAAAGGGATCTGTCTTGTGTGGGCCAGTTGGCTCTCTGCAGAACCCCATTTTATTATGTTCATATTTCTTACAATTGTATCTTGGTTGCAGGTATATGATAACATGGGTGTATAGTAAGTAGTGTAAGTAACAGATAACGTTTATGAGATGAGTTGGGTGTGAAAGGGATCTGCCTTGTGTGGGCCACTTGGCTCTTGCAGACTCCCATTTTATATTGCTTGCATGTGGAAGGGATCTGCCTCATTTGTACCAGTGTGCAAACAAGAGTTACCATGGAGTTACCATAGACCTCCGGAATGTATGGGCTGGCAGGCCCTGGCTGAAGCCTCCATATCTATTCTCAGGAATCTCGCAGAGCCTCCAGACAGACAGACAGAGAGAGAGAGAGAGTTTGGCTGTGTAAGGGCTCTGCCTCTCGTAACAGAGTTGTAGATATGTGAAATAGGCTACCGAGTGCTACAATGGGATCAAGAACAATAAAGAGCTTCAAGATAAAATATGGACGAGATGGGTTGGGTGTGAAAGGGATCTGCCTTTTGTGGACCACTTGTTCCTCAGCAGATTCCCAAATTGCATATGTAAGGGATCTGCCACATTTTTACCGGTGTGCAAACAAACAAGAGCGAGAGAGGGAGAGACTGGCTGTGCTAGGGATCTGACTCTATTTGTTTAGTAATAGAGTTATAGATATGTGGAATAGGCTATCGAGTGCCATAGTGGGATCAAGAACAATAGGGTTCCAACATAAAATTAGATAGGACGAGATGGGTTGCGTATGAAAGGGATCTGCCATGTGTGGGAAAATCGGCTCTCTGCAGGCTCCCGTTTCTTTATTTTTCTTATGTTCTCATTTGTTAGAGAGGGAGAAAGAGAAGCATGGCGAGAGAGAATAGAATGTCGTAAACGTAAAGAAGACAGCGATAAATGAGAGAGAGAGAGAGAGAGAGGGCGCGGGATGGGTTGGGTGTGAAAGGGATCTTCCATGTGTGGGCTAATCGGCTCTCTGCAGACCCCCGTTTTCCTATGTTCTCATTAATTGTTAGAGAGACAGAGAGAGAGAGACTAGGATGTCGTAATCGTAAGGAAGACAGCGATAAATGAGAGAGAGAGAGAGAGAGCGCTGCCTAATATGTACAGGGGTGCAAACAAACAAGAGCAAAAGAGAGTGATTGGCTGTGTAAGGGATTTGCCTCTAATCGTTTGGTAACAGTGTTGTAGATATGTGGAATAGGCTACCGAGTGTCTTCTGTGGGCCAATTGGCTCTCTGCTGACTCCCATTTTCTTATGTTCCTATTTTTTACAATTATATCTTGGTTGCAGGTATATGATAACATTGGTTTATAGTAAGTAGTGTAAGTAACATATAAAGCTTATGAGATGAGTTAGATGTGAATGGGAGCTGCCTTGTGTGGGCCACTTGGCTCTGCTGAATCCCATTTTCATCTTGGTTGCATGTGTAATGGATTTGCCTAATTTGTACAGGTGTGCAAACAAACAAGACCGAGAAAGAGATTGGCTGTGTAAGAGATCTGCTTCTATTCGTATGGTAATAGTTGTAGATATGTGGAATAGGCTACCGAGTGCTATAGTGGGATGAATAACAATAGAGCTTCAACATTAAATATGATAGGACGAGATGGGTTGGGTGTGAAAGGGATCTGCAATGTGTGGGCCAATCGGCTCTCTGCAGACTCCAGTTGTCTTATGTTCTCATTTGTGTGTGAGAAAGGGAGAGAGAGAGAGCATGGCGATAGATAATAGGATGTCGTAAATATATGGAAGACAAAGAGAAAGAGAGCGAGTGCGAGCGGGATGGGTTGCGTGTGAAAGGGATCTACCATGTGTGGGCCAATCGGCTCTCTGTAGACTCCTGTTTACTTATGTTCTCATTTATGTGAGAGAGAGAGAGAGAGGAAGAGTTTATAAGATGGGTTGGGTGTGAAAGGGATCTGTTTTGTATTGGCCAATTGGCTATCTGCCGACTCCAATTTTCTTACGTTCCTATTTCTTACAATTATATCTTGGTTGCAGGTATATGATAACATTGGTGTATAGTAAGTAGTGTAACATATGTGTATGAGATGGGTTGGGTGTGAAAGGGATCTGCCTTGTGTGGCCCACTGGATATCTACAGTCTCCCATTTTCATCTTGGTTGCATGTGTAAGGGATCTGCCTCATTTGTATACCGGTGCGCAAATGAGAGAGAGAGTGAGAGAGATTGGCTGTGTATGGGATCTGCCTCTCATAACAGAGTTGTAGATATGTGAAATAGGCTACCGAGTGAGATGGGTTGGTATCAAGAACAATAGAAAGCTGAAAACTTAAAGATAAAATCAGATAGGGATATGGATGAGATGGGTTGGGTGTGAAAGGGTTCTGCCATGTGTGGGCCACTTGTCTCTCTGCAGGCTCCCATTTTCATCTTGGTTGCATGTGTAAGGGATCTGCCTCATTTGTACCGGTGTGCAAACAAACATGAGAGAGAGAGAGCTATCGAAACGATAACACACTAAACAAAGAGAGAGAGAGAGAGACTCATACTCCACCACCATATCACTTTCCATATGCCATGAGTCCATAAGGCCGAAATTACCGCCCCTCTAGACTGTCCTCACCCCCCCCCCCCCCCTCTCTCTCTCTCTCTCTCTCGTATGCTAACCCCCATATTTACCCTATCATTTCTGTATTATTTACTGTTTATGGCCTAGTTACTAGTGTTCACTCTTCACATAAGTCTCCTGCTACTTCTGCATGCATACATAATAGCATGAAAGTGATCAATACACACGATATGAAGCTATGTATCTTCTAAATGGAAGTGGGTGACTGTCTTGGGATTGGGAGGTGGTGGTTGCAGTGTTGCCAGTTGTACCGCTACATTACCGCTAGATGTAGAGGTATTGACTTCAATCTAGCATCCATTCTTTTACCTCTTGAGACATTTACTAGGGATAATTTGAAAATGTCAGACATTCTAGTCATATTACATTGTAAAATTTGCAAAACAAACAAACCAAAACTCTTTTAAGATTGCGGCATTATTCTAGCATTGTTTGAATATGTAGCAACATGCTAGCGACTTTTGAGAAAGGATCTAGCGGTATTTTGTGGTAACACTTAACTACCCGGCTGAAGTTGGTTCCCCTTTCCCTATTCCCTAATCCTTATTCGTAATACTGTAATGACACTACCTAGGGGATATTATATATATGCATTGACTTGCACCAAATATACTGTATACATCTCATTATAAAGAGTATTCATTAAAATATCGAATGGTATCATTAGATCCATTCTAATAACTTTAAAGTGTTATTATTACGAATAGGGAAACGGAAACCAACTTCAGCTTTTAGGGACAGGGTTAAAATATGAGTCAAACAGGCAATTATCAAAACTTTGAAGGTCAAAATCATTGTTATTAAAGTAAGCATTTGGTAAAGTAAGGAATTGTTAAAAACCTTAGCCAATACTATGCTATTCACCAAAAATTAATTTGAATTATCATTATTATTTGGTAGGGTAGGTATGTATAGGTAGGTTGGTTAAATAATTGGTGGAATTCGTAGGGACTCGAACTATTTTGAGAGAGTTAATTTAACAAAATGTATGGATCTGAATGATGAATCGGAATATTATTAAGCAATACTAGGGGATGCAGGGAAGCCTAGACTGAAGACAGAAAACGTGTGGGTACCGAGTACGGTATTAACCCTTAATTAGCGGCTCACCACATAAGTCGAGTTAAATAAAGCTGGACTATGTGGCGGCGCTCGACATAACTCGAGTGGCAATTTCAGCACGTAATATTGCTGAGAGAGAGAGACAAGTGGTGGCAGGAGAGTAGCGAGTGTATGACTGCTCCAGACCACCGCGGCGAACCTACTGACACGAATCCTACCTCTCTCACTCGCTATATAAGGAATTGTATGGGGAAAGTGCCTAATTACATGCTTTTTGCACTCGCGTTGCACGGTTATTGCAAGAAAACTAGCCATCATAAAAGGATCGTTATGGTGTCATTCGAAAGCTCTGTTTATGCCCTTTCAGGGATAGATACTTGTTTTACGTTCTGGGTCTTATTTAGGCATGAAAATGATCACGTAAACAGCCCTATTTTGGCTAAAAACACCCCGCTGGGCGGTACATATAAATAAACCGCATAGGCCGCTCTTAAGGTGTTAAAGTAATTTCAGAATAGACAGTATTCAATGCTGTGGCCAAACTATTCCACCAATTTATATTCTTTTGGTACCAAAACATTCAGAATTGCGAGCCTCATCCAACTACGTAAACATGGCTTTGATCAGCGTAGTTTTCAAGATATGGATTTTTAAGTGTCAAGTTTTTTCAAGATTGCCGAAAAAAACCCACTTGCAAAGCAAAACCTTTTCCATAAAGTTTGCGGAGCATTAGTAGTGGAGTCCATATGCCAAAGCCCAATCATTTTCTTTGAGTGGGAGAGATGGTATTTAAGTTTTATATTTTATTCGAGAAATGGCTGCCACGGACCTGTTTGGCCGCCATTTTGGATGTTTAGCATATCAAAAGTTGCCCGATACAAAAACGCACCTTGTGTGAATGTTTGGTCCCGATCCAAAAAGCAGTTCCGGATTTATTGCGTAAAAACCGGCGTGGAATAATAATTTGGAAGAATAGAAATATTTAATGATTACAATACGGGTTCCCCGCTAGGGCTCGAACCCCTAATAATAGTTCTTAAAGATAGCACACTCTAAGCCAGCTAAGGATGGCCCAATAAGGCCGATTAGGCGTATTTCCATTGGGGTCCTGTACTACTACCCCTTCATCTTGCTCATGAGGGACGGTAACGACTCAGTGCTTGTGAACAATCTTTACTGCGCCGAGCGTGGGTGCGATCCTGGGACCTTCTGGGTGGAAGTCCAAGACACTAGTCATTACACCGGCGAGCTGAGAGACTGTAGAGAGACCTGGAAACGTGAGAACGAAACAAGATCCGAATACAAAGCATTGAAGAAAGGAATAAAGGACTGCATACGAAAGAAGGTTTGACGGTTAACTAATCTCTTATGTGATTTGTATACGATAGTCATGAATTAAAGCACACGAGAAATTGGTGTACCCTGGGCATTTCAGGATAACCATTTACATATTAACCCTTGTCTATCGGGGCCCGACTTAAGTACGTATCTAAAAATCTGGACTATGCGGCGGGGCCTGACTTAAGTCTGTGTGCAATTTTTGAGCAAGAATGGCTCTGAGAGAGAGACGAGCGACGGGAGGAGCGTAGCTTACCTCATGACCGCTCGGCACGGACCCCGCGCGCCTACTGACATCTACTCCACACACATCCACCCTCCCTACCTCGCCACACAGGGAATTATGTGAGGAAATTACCGTATTTTAGGGTTTTTTCACTCGTGTTGCACGATCGTTGCAAGAGAACGCGTGATCGTAGAAGGATGGTTCTGGTGTCATTGGAAAGCTCAATTTACACCCTTTCAGGGATACATAATTGTATTACGCTCTGGCTCTTGTTTATGCATGAAAAAGAGCATGGAAACAAGGCCATTTAGGGAGAAAAAAAAACCCGCTGGGCGGGTAGTGGAAAAAAAATGACGGGCCCGCTCGTAGTGTGTTAAGCATAGATTGATCTTAATTTGAATAGTTCAGTGGGTTCCTGAACTATCCGGCTAGGACGTATTCTGCCAGTGATAATGCCACGGCCTTCCCTGGTTGTATTGTTACGACCGGGGCTACGAATAAAACAAGGGCACTTAATGATTGGACTAGTAATAGGGCACTATGCAACAACGGTACGCTAGATCCAAACCCCTGAACTTATATGCCGGCTAACAAAAACACCTATACCCTCCAAAGTTAATCTGCGATAACGGGGTATCCTTAACTGGGCATAAATGTACTCTAATTCAGGCTAACCCACACTGGTGTGGCCTGATAACAAACAAGATGCAAGTTACGTTAAAATGCACAAAAGGGAAGCTATGGAAATATAAAAAATATCACTGCAAGATTTAATACAATAAAAAGATGCTTCAATACAGTTACTCTAAACAACAATAAACTCTTCACTCCTATCTGAAAGAAAGTGAAGTCTAGTCCTACAGCATAGACCTGGAAACTTCTGAAGAAAGTCTGATGCTCATAAGATGCTTGTATCTTAAATTATATAAAGGCAGGAGGCAGGACACCATACGTGTAGACTGAATACACTAAAAGATAGGACATATAATGTTAACTGACACGGGAATACTATAAATGCGCAACGGCAGTAATGCTCGACACTAAAAGAAATACTTCCTCATCAACGAAACAGTCTGCTATGGTTGTGCAACTGAACAACAACCTAGACTAATAAATGCCGTGAATAATAATGCATACATATCATAAAGAGTTCATGTCCTAACTAGTGTCTGCTCGGCGAATAAAGTTTAGCTGAGATATCAAGGGTAGGAAACTGTGGCTGAGCAAGACTGGCTCATAGCCTAGCATTGTGCTTAAGGCGGTGTGATTAAAGTTACGTTAATGACGGGGATGCTCTCTTGGTAGATCCAGATCTCAAGTATCTGGTTCTACCCTGGCGATCCCTCTAAAGTCAAGCAAAGAGGCAGCACTGTGTTATAAGGTAGTAGGCAAATGCCCTCTTACAACACAATGCTGCACTCGCAAAAGGCACAACCAAAAGGACAACCTAGGCTACCACAGAAACCGTCGAAGTCGTGTAGGTATAAGCGAACCGTACACACATCGCTGACAATGACAACAGAAGCCTTATCCCAGTCTAGCATTAACCCTTAATTAGCGGCTCACCACATAAGTCGAGTTAAATAAAGCTGGACTATGTGGCGGCGCTCGACATAACTCGAGTGGCAATTTCAGCACGTAATGTTGCTGAGAGAGAGAGATAAGTGGTGGCAGGAGAGTAGCGAGCGTATGACTGCTCCAGACCACCGCGGCGAACATACTGACACGAATCCCAGCTCCCTCCTCCCTCTCTCACTCGCTATATAAGGAATTATATCGGGAAAGTGGCTAATTACATGCTTTTTGCACTCGCGTTGCACGGTTATTGCAAGAAAACTAACTATCCTAAAAGGATCGTTATGGTGTCATTCGAAAGCTCTGTTTATGCCCTTTCAGGGATAGGTACTTGTTTTACGTTCTGGGTTTTATTTAGGCATGAAAATGATCACGTAAACAGCCCTATTTTGGCTAAAAACACCCCGCTGGGCGGTACATATAAATAAACCGCATAGGCCGCTCGTAAGGTGTTAAATAACCCAGCAGAGCACTAAATCAATAATGGAGACACACACCGAGTTCTTAACCTCTACTAACTAAGAACCCTCAAACCTATTCTAAGTACATGTAAATATCTCAGAGAGCGACGCACATTATACGATGGGCCGATATGAAATCGTGTGCAGAACCCCAAGGGAGTGTTGTGACGTTAAAAGATTAGAGGAATGAAAGAGAAGAAGTTGAGGAAGAGAGACAGTATCAGAATGGTGGAGATATGGGGGACAGTGGTAAAAAGGATGTTAGTCATGTGCGTCCCTAGCCTGTTCTACAGAAGGGAGCTCCTCGGGACCCTCAGGATCCCACATAGGCATGGTGGTCGGCCAATCACAGGACGATACGTCACCAGGCAGCAGGCCTCTATGACGCGCCAAGAACCACCCCCCAATCAGAGGCGAGAGAAAGCCCGCGCGCGCGGGAATAACTCCTCCGGGAGGGAGGAGGGAGGAGGGAAGCAACACTCACTACCCCCACGCTGCTCGCTCGCTCTCTCTCAACTTCACTACAATGCATCTTATGTTCTACTCATGATATAAAATACTTCACGTTGTCACAGACGAAAATAAAGACCACCACTGGACTGTCTGTAACAATGCAAGTACTGTGAAAGAAAGAACAACATTCTCTGATAACTGTAGCCCATTTCACTGCCCTGGCAAGCGCTAGTGGCTAACGGGAGGCGATTCTGTCAACGCTGGTAGGCGTCACACCCCGCCCAAGATATGGGACGCTCAACATTAGGCGAGCACCATATCTGACAAGGCAGAATGCCGACAAGATCCGCCACCACCAGCCACTCCGCCAGAAATGAAATGCAAAGTTAATCATAAACCAAACAACATTTTAGCATAAATAAAATCTCATAACCCCTCCCAAACATAATAGTATAATTTTAGCCTGCTATGCTCCCAGAGCGAGCTTCCCAGAGCCCAGCCTACTAAGTGAAAGACAGGTTCAACTCAAGACTTTAGCTATAACATTGGCAACTTACAATTAACTATCAAATGAAAGAGTTTTTATGTGATTTATTTTATTTTATTTTAATGTTGTTTTTGATAGCTGCTCTACAGGGGCAAGCCTGATTTTTCTCCACTCAACCCACACACCTGTGGTGATCTACGTCGGATCCTCCACCCTCGACAAACAGTGTGCAATCATATTCACACAACCGGCAATATGGCGAATGTCTAGACTGTATTCTTGCAACATGAGTGACCAACGTGTCAACCTCATATTCCGGTTGTGGAATTGGTTCAGATATTTAAGAGGGTGGTGGTCGGTGTAAATCACCACGACTGGCCCGTAGGCAGGAACATATACTTCAAAGTGCCTGAGTGCCAACACTATTGCCATCAGTTCTTTCTCTACCACAGAGTAGTTTTTCTGAACGGAATTAAACTTCTTGGAAAAGAAACTGACTGGACCAAACCTTCCTCGTCTGTCTGCATTAAGACGGCACCAGCCCCTACACCGCTAGCATCCGTTGCCAGCTGGAATGGTCTTTCAAAGTCAGGGGCCCTGAGGATTGGGTGAGTGCATAGTAGGTGCTTAACCAGCGAAAAAAAACTTTCACACTCAGGTGCCCACTTGAACTTTTTGTCTTTTGCTAGTAAATCTGTCAGAGGAGCTAACACAGTAGAATAACCCCGAATGAAGCGGCGATAGTAACCGATCATGCCTAAAAATCTCATGATCTGCCGCTTAGTGGACGGCCTGGGGAACTGGTTAATAGCCTGTATCTTGTTTTTGGGGGGGGCACACCTGACCTAATCCGACCACAAACCCAAGATATTGCACAGTTGCCCGGACAAAGTCGCACTTGCCCTGATTAACCACCAAGCTAGCCTCACAAAGCTTCTGAAACAAGGCTTCTATGTGCTCACAGTGACTCTCAAAGTTGTCATCGTATATTATAACGTCATCTAGGTAGACAGTGCAGTTAGGGATGTCAGCTACTAACTCATTCATAAGACTCTGGAAGGTTGCTGGGGCATTTTTAAGACCATACGGCATCACATTGCAACGGTAGGTGTTCCCATCAACCATAAACCCGCATACCCCCTTCGCCTGCTCAAACAAGGGCACCTGCCAGTAGCCTTTCACTAGGTCTACCTTAGTTAGGAACTGTGCCTTACCAATCTTGTCTACGCTATCGTCAACACGGGGAAGGGGATAAGCATTGGTGGGAGTCAGCTCGTTCAATCTTCGAAAGTCAATGCAGAAGCGAACCTTCCCGTCAGGCTTGGGCTTGCAGAGTGACAGGAGATGTCCACCTAACTGCCCCCTTCTCAATCAACCCCTGTTCTAACATATACTCTAACTCCGCTCTGAGGGCTGGGAGTTTAATAGGTGGAATTCTTTAGGGAACTGATTTAAAGGGGGGGGGGGTGATCTCCCACGTCTACATCATGCACCACCCGAGTTGTGAGGCCTGGATGCTCTGCGAACACAGTGGGGTATGAATCAAACAGGCGCTGCACGGCTACACACTGTTGCTCAGGCAGGTGAACTAGAGCCTCATCAGCCACTTGTCTGGAGTTCCCCGCCCACTGGTCAGCAGAGACATGACACTCCCAGTTATCTTCCACCTGAGCTTCACTGTCCCTCACTCCTTCTCCTCCATGACCGCTGCAGGTCAACACAGGGACAGCGAGAGGCTCAGGGGGGCGCCACACAAACTCCTTTACCAGGTTCACATGGCACAGCTGGTTCTTTTTACGCCTATCTGGAGTAGCCACAAGATAGTCTAGGTCAGAGATCTTTTTCACCACCTTATAAGGACCGGCGTACTTGGCAGACAAAGGGTGACCTGGCAGAGGTAACAGAATCAACACCTCTTGCCCCACCTTAAACTCCCGGAGTTTCGCCTTCTCATCGTACCTGTCCTTCATAAGTGCTTGCGACCCTACCAAATTCCTACCTGCCAACTCAAGGCTTCTCAGCATTCTTTCTCTGCTCTCGAGGACATTCTTTAACATTGAACATGGTTTTGCTGTGCCCTCCCAAATTTCTCGAACCATGTTGACCTGATGTCCAAAAACGAGCTCATTGGGACTAAACCCTAGGCTTTCACCAGGTACCTCCCGAGCAGCGAATAATACATAGGGCAACCCAAGATCCCAATCTTTACCATTCTCAGCACAATAACACCGCAGCATGCCCTTGAGAGTTGAGTGCCACCTCTCCAACACCCCTTGACTCTCTGGGTGGTAGGCTGAAGAGACAACGGTACTGACACCGTGCTGCTGCATGGTCTGTTTAAAAAGGTTAGAGGTAAAGTTGGATCCCTGGTCCGACTGTAATTCCTGCGGGTACCCGTACCTAGAGCAGTACAAAAGCAAGTTACGAACAACAGTCTTAGCAGTACCATTTCGCATGGGGTATGCATCCGGATAACGAGTGGCAACATCCATAATGGTGAGGAGGTACTTGTTGCCTGCACTAGTAGGGGGTAGAGGGCCAACCATATCGATTATAACCTTACTGAATGGTGGCCCGATAACAGGAATAGGGTGTAACGGAGCCTTGGGAATACACTGGTTTGGGTTACCTACAGTCTGACAGGTACTGCACATTGCCACCCATGACGCAACATGTGCCTTCATCCCTGGCCACCAAAACAATTTCGCCAATGCTGATACCGTCTTACGTACACCCAAATGCCCTGCCAACGGTACGTCATGTGCCAACCTCAGTAGGCTATCCCGGTACACACGAGGTACTACCAACTGGTCAACCACTCTCGACCCCCCCTCCCAACTCCGTCTGGGATCTAGAAAACGCCTGTACAAAATACCCCCTACACGAAAGAAGTCCCCCGGCTTTGCATCCCCGTCCTCCTCCAGTTCGATTGCACCGTTACTACACTTCTGAAGCTCAGGATCACCCAACTGCAGCCGACAGATATCCGAAGGAGCCAATTTATCGAGATGCTCCCGGAGCAACTTATGACCTCCCCAGGTACTAGGCTGTTCGACCCTATCCTGCTTTTGCGAGTAACGGTGCTGTCTCGGAGTTTCCACCCGCCCTTCCTCCCCAACAAGTGTGGCAGGTTCTGGAGCCACACCGGACCTTAACATAGGTGCTAATACTGAGTCACCAAGGAGAGCCGCTGGTTCAAAACTCTCAAAACTTTTCCCAACTTTACCCTTCTCCTTTCGACCGTTCCTTCGCTGGTCTAGAGACTGAGGAATAGGCTGTGACACTTTGGATGCACGAGAACGGGTGACAACACACGCCATCTTCTTTAGTTGACACCTCTCGACCAACTCCTGCCCCTCCCTACTCACGTCGGCCGCCCTCTCGGCAACAACTAAGGGTGGAACTTCAGAAGTAGTCACCGCAAAGTCATTGCCGAGAAGAAGGTCGACGCCCTCTACTGGCAGTTTCTCCACAATTCCGACATCCAACTCTCGTGTTACACCTTCTACCTCCAGCTCCACTCGGACCAACGGGTATGACCGTATAGCATTGATACCCTGCACCACAACTACCCGTGCCGCATTTATAGGTTTGCCTGTAAAGTTTTTCATCAATGTCAAGGAAGCACCCGTATCACGCAAAAGTTCTACTCCATGCTTGCAATCAGCCCAACTCACACAGCCGCGCCCTCTATGGTCACAAAAAGTATCCCGGACAGGTGTCAAGCCTTCCGGACACTTCTTCACTGGCTGTGCTCCAGCATCTGACCGTTTACCCCGGGCAAACGCAGACGACTTCAAAGACACTCCAATGTTGCGAGCCAAAGACACGACTGCTGTAGGTAGCTTGCTAGGACAGGATTGTGCAAAATGCCCCTTTTTGTGACAATGAAAACACTCTAACTCCCCCTTGGGCTTCCCTTGTGGTGGGGAAGGGCCTGGACCCTTCCTAAACGGGACGGTATTATGTTTATGGTCAGACTTAATATCATTGCTCTTGTTTTTATTGTTATATGGTGTATCACTGACTCGGGGGGGTGGAGTGTTGCGCCCCTTGTTAGCTGCATCGTTCCGTTGTGCAGACCCGCACCCACGAATCAGCGATAGCCTAAGGTCAGCCATCTCAGCTGCCTCCTGTAGAGTTTTAGGTTTTTTCTCTTTGAGGTTCAAAGTCAGGTTGCCGCCTGTGCACTTGAAAAATTGCTCTAGAAGGACTAACTGCTCAAGCTCTCCAAACGTCGTCACCTTCTCTGACCTCAGCCAATTTCTCAATGCATCAGACAGTTCCCGGGCATGTTCTAGAAAAGTGCACTCATGACCCTTCGTAATACCCCTGAACTTCAACCTATATGTCTCTGGTTGTAACTCATATGCCCGCAGAACAGCTTCCTTCGGTACCTCATAATCGACGCAAGATTCCAAGGGCAAAGCATCATATGCCTTGAGTCCTTTGCCAACCAACCTAGAGGAAACAAGGGCTGCCCACTTAACCTCAGGCCATTGGTGCTCCCGGCACTTCTTCTCAAAACGCATACAAAATTTGGTGACACCCGGCTCGTCAAATACAGGGACTAACTTAAGAAGGTGCGATAAAGACTGATCAAGACCTCGATTCCCAGAACCGAGACGCTGCCCTGTCGACTCCACCCTAGACTTCTCAAGATCTATGTCTGCACAGTACATGGCCTTTCTCTCCTCAGCCTGAATCTTAGCCATCTCAATGGAAGAGCATATCTACAGTTAAACCTTGAGGAGGAGGAGATGCAACAATTGGAGACCCACCCAAGTGCAAACCACGCTGCCAGTGACTATCGGCCTGCGGGAACGTACTCGGCTCTGGAGCCCGGGGGGGCGCCATGGTAGGAGTCGAGTGGAATGGGGGCTGGGCCGAAGGTGCCCCAGCTCCCGCTCCACCCGAAGCCCCACGCACCCGGCCGAGCACCCAGGCCACCAGGTCACCTCTCGACATGCTGCTAGTGCCCACATGCCCCATGACCGTGGCCAAACACTGGAGACCATACCGATCAATCCCCGACACCCGGTTAGCAGTAATAGGTATCTCCAGAAACTTCCTTGCATCCTCCTCACTAGTTATTACTCTAATACCTTCTAACAAACCCCGCTGCTGCACCTCAGATTCTGCTTCCCGTACTGTGTCCTCACTGTACATTGATCCGTCGTTCGACATAGTGTCCACCGAAAATTCTCAACGTTTATAAAAAAAAGAAGCACCTAAACTCTCATGTAGCACTATTCACTCAAAAATATAAAATGCTCGAAGACAACTCAAGTGCTATACTACGTTGCCATAAAAAAAATCCACGTGTCCAAAATATTCCTCAAAAAACAAATGTCCAACAATCCTGCAATTCTTTCTTAGATACCAGGCAAGGTCACTATTTGGTATTACTGCAATAATCAACAAAGAGATCCTGGTCTCTACTAAAATAAGATACTGGACAAGGTCGCCATTTGTTATCACTGCAATAACACAAATGGATCCTGGCTACTACTAATATAAGATACTAGGCAAGGTCGCCATTTGTTACGACCGGGGCTACAAATAAAACAAGGGCACTTAATGATTGGACTAGTAATAGGGCACTATGCAACAACGGTACGCTAGATCCAAACCCCTGAACTTATATGCCGGCTAACAAAAACACCTATACCCTCCAAAGTTAATCTGCGATAACGGGGTATCCTTAACTGGGCATAAATGTACTCTACTTCAGGCTAACCCACACTGGTATAGCCTGATAACAAACAAGATGCAAGTTACGTTAAAATGCACAAAAGGGAAGCTATGGAAAGATCAATTAAATCACTGCAAGATTTAATACAATAAAAAAGATGCTTCAACACAGTTACTCTAAACAACAATAAACTCTTCACTCCTATCTGAAAGAAAGTGAAGTCTAGTCCTACAGCATAGACCTGGAAACTTCTGAAGAAAGTCTGATGCTCATAAGATGCTTGTATCTTGACACCTAAAGAGCGGCCTAGGCGGTAAATAATATGTAGCCACCAGCGGGGTGTTTTTACCCAAAATAGGGCTGTTTACGTGATAATTTTCATGCCTAAATAAGACCCAGAGCGTAAAACAAGTATCTATCCCTGAAAGGGCATAAACAGAGCTTTCCAATGACACCACAACGATCCTTGTATGACCGCTAGTTTTCTTGCAACAACCGCGCAACACGAGTGCAAAAACCATGTAATTCCGTACTTTCCCCTTACAATTCACTATGTAGCGAGTGTGAGAGGGTGGAGGAGGGTGGGATTCATGTCAGTTGGTCCACCGTGGTGGTCTGGAGCAGTCATACGCTCGCTACTCTCCTGCCACCACCTGTCTCTCTCTCTCAGCAACATTACGTGCTGAAATTGCCACACGACCTACGTCGCGCGCCGCCACATAGTCCAAATGTATTTCACTCGACTTATGTTGCGCGCCGCCAGTTAAGGGTTAAATTATATAAAGGCAGGAGGCAGGACACCATACGTGTAGACTGAATACACTAAAAGATAGGACATATAATGTTAACTGACACGGGAATACTATAAATGCGCAACGGCAGTAATGCTCGACACTAAAAGAAATACTTCCTCATCAACGAAACAGTCTGCTATGGTTGTGCAACTCAACAACAACCTAGACTAATAAATGCTGTGAATAATAATGCATACATATCATAAAGAGTTCATGTCCTAACTAGTGTCTGCTCGGCGAATAAAGTCTAGCTGGGATATCAAGGTTAGGAAACTGTGGCTGAGCAAGACTGGCTCATAGCCTAGCATTGTCCTTAAGGCGGTATGATTACAGTTACGTTTATGACGGGGATGCTCTCTTGGTAGATCCAGATCTCAAGTATCTGGTTCTACCCTGGCGATCCCTCTAAAGTCAAGCAAAGAGGCAGCACTGTGTTCTAAGGTAGTAGGCAAATGCCCTCTTACAACACGATGCTTCACTCGCAAAAGGCACAACCAAAAGGACAACCTAGGCTACCACAGAAACCGTCGAAGTCGTGTAGGTATAAGCAAACCGTACACACATCGCTGACAACGACAACAGAAGCCTTATCCCAGTCTAGCATTAAATAACCCAGCAGAGCACTAAATCAATAATGGAGACACACACTGAGTTCTTAACCTCTACTAACTAAGAACCCTCAAACCTATTCTAAGTACATGTAAATATCTCAGAGAGCGACGCACATAATATGATGGGCCGATATGAAATCGTGTGCAGAACCCAAAGGGAGTGTTGTGACGTTAACCCTCTCCGACATATGACGCGATTTTGAGCCTATTAGGGATACTTTAAGGCTTTGTTACCGTCAGGAGTATTTAGAAACCTTTAGTTTAGTTACTTCAACCTCTGCAGTTGTCTTTGAGTTAGCTGTGGGCGAAAAATTAATTTTGGAGAGGTAATTATAAGAGTGAGAGAACTCTATTTCTTATTGCTAATATGGCAACCTCTGCGTCATATGTGCGTGAAAGGGTTAAAAGATTAGAGGAATGAAAGAGAAGAAGTTGAGGAAGAGAGACAGTATCAGAATGGTGGAGATATGGGGGACAGTGGTAAAAAAAATGTTAGTCATGTGCGTCCATAGCCTGCTCTACAGAAGGGAGCTCCTCGGGACCCTCAGGATCCCACAAAGGCATGGTGGTCGGCCAATCACAGGATGATACGTCACCAGGCAGCAGACCTCTATGACGCGCCAAGAACCACCCGCCAATCAGAGGCGAGAGAAAGCCCGCGCGCGTGGGAAAAACTCTTCCAGGAGGGAGGAGGGAGGAGGGAAGCAACACTCACTACCCCCACACTGCTCGCTCGCTCTCTCTCAACTTCACTACAATGCATCTTATGTTCTACTCATGATATAAAATACTTCCTGTTGTCACAGACGAAAATAAAGACCACCACTGGACTGTCTGTAACAATGCAAGTACTATGAAAGAAAGAACAACATTCTCTGATAACTGTAGCCCATTTCACTGCCCTGGCGATCGCTAGTGACTAACGGGAGGCGATTCTGCCAATGCTGGTAGGCGTCACAGTATTAATATTATCACAATTTTCTCCTTATCCTCATGATATACTAGAATCTAGATCAAATATACAATATTTGTTTCATTATGCTTTTAATTAAATTATTTGATATTCTCAGAAGTATATCGAATATTCGTTCTAGGCAAAAAAAAATCAATATATTCTTAACCCTGATTGGGTTAAGAATATATCGATAGGACCTAGAACGAATATACGAGTATAAAGTTATTTTGCATAAAAACAGACATTACTCAAAGTGGTATATAATACCTTAACGTACTCTATTAACCCAGGTATTGTTCTGACGTGCATTATAATTTCATGAAGGTAACTAAATAGTGCATATGAAAGGCATCTTCTGATTGGAAGAATTAATGTTTTCCACACTCTCTCTCTCTCTCTCAACTTCTTAATCATCACATACATTTTTCCTACCATTTTCTTCTTGTTCCTAAACCTCTGGTATGCTTGTCTTATCTTTTTCAACCCAACTTGTGCCTTGGCTTTCTTTACCGTATCTGCTGCTAACGTCTGCAATTTCCTTACTTGGTTTCTTACGTCCATATGTTCTTTATCTTTCCAGACTCCAAAACAATATGTATTGTTTTTTCTTTCTGTTTTCACAATATATTTTGAATGACATGTATTATTGTAGATTAGTGTGCGCTCTTTTGACCTGAATACAATAACTGTATAACACTACAGTAGAAGTGCCGCTTTCGCATTTTGAAAAGAAAACGGCATACCCAAGTATGGGTATCTGTTTTGTTTATCTTCACAATTGAATGTTAAACGCATTCTAAACATATTTGTCAGCCATTTGTGATGTTATTTTAACTGAAAATATAATAGCAAAACGGTATACCCCCAGAATATTGTGCACCAATCTATCAATTAACTTAAAAACATTATTAGCATAATAACATATTATGATCTTATGCCTTGATATTTTATATATCTACCTGGAAGTTGGCTGGTATAGCTTTCGAAAAGTCAATAAATAGTAAGCAGAAAACCAACATAATATTGACCTTGAACATTGATCAATATTGAATTTAATGATTCCCTGACCTTTGAATACGAAAGGCTGATGTAAATGTAAGTTTGTATAAGCGTGTATCCTTCAGTTAAGGAAGACAATATAAAACAATCTAATTTTGACCTGGTGTAGTGGATTATAAGTTTGAACACTCGTTCTGAATGTTAGAGGTTCGATCCTAGCTGGGAGTATTTAAATCATTTATTAGCTCACATGTATTTGTGAGATTACTTGATATATATATATATATATATATATATATATATATATATATATATATATATATTATATTATAATATATATACTAACATTAACACAACAAGTTTGTTTAAATATGTATTACAATAATATGCAATTATTGAAATTTGATGTTTGTGCATCAACCTTAAAACTTGAAGTTTGTGCATCAACCTTAAAACTTGAAGTTAATGCATCGACCTTAAAATTTGACCTTGGCCTGTGACCTTGACCTTTGAGTAATAAATAGTTTTGTGTTCTTTCTTTACCTTTGCATACACTTTCTGGATATGTCTGTTACACTTGGTGAGAATCCATGGTAGTTTAGGAGAAATTGAGATTCTATTTTTGACCCTTTTCTTTGTCCTCGGACCTTGAAAATTGAAATGTATTATTTTGTGGTATTTGTTTGAGAAAATATATTTGTAAACAATATTTAGGAGAGCAAAATTGGTGAAAATTCAATTATTTATAACACCATGTTTGATAACGGAACTTTGACCTTGACTTGTGATCTTGACATTTGTAGGACACAAATATATTGCATGACAATTTCATTCACAATCCAAGTTTATATGTAAATGTTGATGACAAATTGTTGATTGGTTTAAGAGAAATTATGATTATGATTGAAAGTGACCTTTGACCTTTATCTTGATCTCTATGGAATATGTCTGATAATTTACAATCATAAATTCAACTATTTCTGCAAACTTTGTGAAATTTGAATACACAATAAAGCATCTGATAGATTAACCTTTAAATTTGACCTTAATCTATGAGATTGACCTTTTAATATTATATTGTTGTATTGGTTGACCTCTGCATATGTATTTTAGATAAATATGCAACGTTTGGCGAAAATCTACCCATTACTTCAGAAGTAATATTAATATTTCTGAATTTGACCTTTTTCCTTGACCTTTCACATTGATAATTGAAACACATACGTGGTAATTATTCAATACATATATATATACTGTACTGTATATATATATATATATATATATATATATATATATATATATATATATATATATATATATTTACAAAGTCTAATAGAGCAATATTGGAGAAGTTCAAATTATATATATTTTTTAATATCTGAAATTTCACCTGGACCTGTGACCTTGACCTTTAAGAAAGGAAATATGTTTGTATTACATGATCACTTTATTGACAATCCCAGTATGTATGCACATGTGAATGACAAATTATAGATTAGTTTAGGAATAATTATGAATATAATTGGAAGTTACCTTTGACCTTTTTCTTGACCTTTGCAAAAAGTGGTGGAAACTTGCAGTTATCATTTGTATACCATGGTCAACCACATTAGTGAAGTTGGTGAACTCTGAATATACCATAAAGAAGTTACTATAATGACTTTAACATTTTACCTTGATTTATGACCTTGACCTTCTAGTATCACCTTAGTTTTGTAAGTCCTTTGTATTGGTGTTTTCAATATTCCTGTAACGTTTGGCTAAAATCTATCCATTAGTTCACAAGTAATATTAATGTATCTGATGTTGACTGTTTTCTTTGACCTTTGACCTTGAAATTTGAAATACATATTTGCTATTTGATCAATAAAATGTTTGTATAAACAACATCTACTATGGGTTTCAGGGGCCGTGTGGCATAGTTTCTCGGGAATAACTTATTAACAAACAGATGGATCAGTATGATATATTGACACAGCTTTTTTCACACTGTCCCCTAATTTTTGTCAATATAGTGCATTATCAAAATTGTAGAAATAAGCCACTTGTCCTTGTGTCATGAGGTTAAAGTCACACATTAATGATTAAGAAACGGACAAGGCTACCGTGGCTTACCGGTGAGAACCACCAAACCAATATTGCTCCTCCATCAAACACGGTAGTTATCAGCCACCACCCAACCCTAGTAACGCCTTTAAATTCAAGTCATCTGTCAATATCAAGTATAAATATACAAAAATACATACCAGGGTCAACCACTTCAGCGAATTTAGTGAAATTTGAATAAACCATAAACAAGTTACAATATTGACCTTAACATTTGACTTTGATCTATGACCTTCACCTTTTAGTAAGACTTTATTCTGTGTTTGTTGACATTTGTATACTGTAGGTGTTTTAGATATATCCTCAATTTTCGGCAATCAATAAATTAGTTTAGAAGTAATACTAATATATCTGATTCTGACCATTTACCTTGACCTTTGACCTTAACCTTAGGAATATTCAATTCAAAGTTGGTCAGTGTGTTTGTCATATATATATATATTGTATATAGCATCTAGCATTGCGAATATTGTCAACATTGAATGAATATTTAACAAGTTTAAAGCTTGACCTTTATGATTGACCTTAATCTTTGAGCGAGGTCAATTTATTTTTTTGACCGACATCCGCACGGCAATCTGAATTCATGTATAGTCATTTTGTAAGCGTCTATAATAAATAAACCCTGGGAGGAGATATTAGACGGGCAGACAGAACGACAGAATGACAGACAAGCTGGCTGGTGATGCACGGTATGCAGGAAATCGCTAGCATTCTGCTTCGCAGAATTGATAATGAAATACCACACAGTAGGGATGGAGATACAACAGTTAGATTTAAGCATTATAATTATAAGATATGCTGCCATGGCTGAACAGAAAAACACATCAAGCACTAACTAGAAGATAATAAAAACGCTGTGACTTACTAAAAGGACTAATTTATTCTACCTTATCTTCACCCGATGTCTTCTTTGCTTAAGTTTATATTCCATTTTAAAAATCTCAGCTCATCTGTCCTCAGGTCTGCACTCGTATATCTGATGGCATAAATGATGGTGGATTCAGCAACGCATTTACCACTATTATACAGGTAGTTGATAAAGTCGATGATAACTGAACTGTATCCCCTTTTCCATAACTCACTGTATCCCCTTTTCCATAACTCATTATGCGCTTATTTAGAACTTAACCATCTCTTCCCTTTATTATTTTGTTGATGAATGTGATATTTATGATGATGGTTGTCAATGGTGACAATGGAAAGAATGAATCTAGACCCGGGAATTTAAGGTAGATGAATCTGAAGTCCGTATTGGACAGTGACTTCATTGAATAGTAAGATGGGTAATGCTAATGCAAACTTTGATTTTGTAATGTGTAAAATACACCAACACAGGTGACCTAGTTCAAATATATTTATGAATAAGTCAATTAAAATGAGGCATGTACAGTCGGCGGAAAAAGTCCTGTCATAGCCTCGATAGCCTTGGCGGGCAACCTATCTAGGGGAAAAAAAACCTACACTAATTACCGATGGGCGACACGCTAATCGGTGCCACTTACAGGTGGCGATTTTTATAACAGATAACAGATAACCTCCTGCCTCACCGTGACCCACTATATCCATAGACTCTAGAGTGTTATGCTCGGTTCACACATGCATGAATTAACATCCCGTCCGTCCCCGACCCCTTAATTCGCCGTGCCTAGGCAGCGTCCTTTTTGTGCATGCATAAAATGGTCCGTGTGGGTCGGGGCAACTGCCAGAAAACATGTTATGTCGAGACACCCACGGGACACACACGGGAGCAGTCGTCGTCTAGACGCAGCCTGGCGGCGTCTAGACAACGACTGGCGGTGTCTAGACGCCGACTAACGGGATGAGAACGGCGGCAAAAAACCGTTGGAACGGCCATCGTGGCCACATGGGGCCTCTAGATTGATGCCGTCCTACCTATTTTCTTGGTCGGGGACGGACGGGACGTTAATTCGTGCATGTGTGAACCGAGCTTTAGGTGTACAAAACGTGCATATTTCTACCACCAGATGGCTCACTGTGAGGTGTGCGGTTGTGAGGGTTGAGGGTGGTCTGGGAGAGGAGGGGTATAGAGCTGTTGGGGGATATAGGGGGACTGAGGAAGCAGTGAAATCTTGTGTAGTTTGATTTATAATTATCAGATATTATATTAAACTCGTACTGAATAGTTGCCAATCCTGTAAATCAGGTGTCAGCAAACCGGAATGTAATGACAGCATTCACTCAATTAATTGTCAATTATGTTATTATTTTAGTTTTAGATTTAGAATAATGTGTGGGTTGCTTGTCCATTTATAACGATAATTGTATTAGACTTACTCATTATTATTAGTACCGAAATTATTACTAATATTATATATTAGAATAACAATAATTAATATAATTAGTTGTGGTAGTTCCCCATCTCATCACTTCTTTCTGTCCGGTGGCTATATCCAAATCCCTGAGTAAGGCACTTCCCATGCTCTAACCACCAATTATATGCTTCTTCCACATGTGTAAGGCCAACTTATCAGCAAATTGCTTCTTGGTTGAGGTATTTCTACATAACTACAAATTCTCAATTCCTAGGTTTATTTTTCCTTTCATGTAAAAGGTATTGAATTAATCCAACATCAATATCGTGAACGAGTAACGATCAAAGCGGTAATCTGTGCCTCAAGATTAACGATATTAGACCAGGATAGATGGCTTTATAATATTTAACCCTCAACAAATGATCTTTATCAATTTAGGAAATATATATTTGGCCGGATTAAACAGTTTTCTTAACCCCTTGAAGATTATGACGCTTTTTGACAGTTTCTTTTGGGTATCATCAGACGATTTTATTCAGAGATGGAAACGGACGTCAGAGGGTTGATTAGGCCAGTCTTTGTTCATATAACTCCCACTGATCATTCCTGACCTATATATTATTGTCTAATGAAAACTAGAATTATATAAGTATCATAATGCATAAAGATCGTCACAGGGTTCATTTCCTGAGGAATATAACCATAACAGGTACTGGATAACACCTTGTAAGTTTTGACACAACAGGAAGTTCACTAATTCATTCCCTACTATACATTCATATGTAAGCCCTATAGTACATGAGTCCTGTTAATTAATTAATTAATTCGAGTACAGGTCTACACTACTTTTCAATAGCTTTTTCCAGACCCATTCTCATATTAACAGTTTGGGAATTATGAGAAATGTTGACAACATATTTTGGCAACTTAGGCAGGCGCTTGGCCCATCAAAATGAAAAAATCTTACTATTAAATATGTTACATTTTATAGCAGATGTATACAAACCATTTTATATGATTCAATACTGATCACAACTACACGTGTGGTGAGCTGGTAAAGAGGAGGAGCGGATGAGTGATGGGGCTGGGTGGTAGGGAGGGAGTCGGTAGGTTGTTTGGTGATTTGCAATGACATATGGAGACTCAGTTATTGACAATAATTAAGTATCTCTATTCATTACAACGAAGCTTTACTTCATATGAAGTGAACTACATGGAAATTGTGTTCAGCTTAGGAAGGATCTGATTTAAGTCAAATGGGTTCAATCAATCTATTTATTCTAGCAGATCGTTTTTTAAGGTTCGTTGATTTAGAAGTAGGCATATAATTATATATTATATATTATATAATTAATATAAAGAAGTGCTGGCTACTGACTGACAGATCGTTCTTTAACGCCTTACGAGCGGGCCCGTCAGTAACTTCTACTACCTGCCAAGCGGGGGGTTATACCCTAAACGAGCTTATTCCCTGCTCTTTTTCATGCATAAACAAGAGCCAGAGCGTAATACAAATATGTATCCCTGAAAGGGCGATAATTGAGCATTCCAATGACATCAGAACCATCCTTCTACGACCACGCGTTCTCTTGCAACGTTCGTGCAAGACAAAGGCCAAATCCCTAAAATACGGTAATTTCCTTTCATAATTCCCTGTGTAGTGAGGTAGTGAGTAAGGATGAGTGTGGAGGGGGCCTCAGTTGTCGCGCGGGAGCCGTGCCGACCGGTCAGAGGGAACCTATGCTCCTCCCACCGCTCGGCTCTCTCTCAGAGCACATTACGTTCTCAAAATTGCATGCGACTATAGCCGGGCCCCGCTCTTTAGGTTGGGGTTCTCTTGTCCGACTATAGCCGGGTGCCGCCAAAGAGGGGTTAAGTCGAATAAAATAGTCTGATATCAACATGAATTAAGTAAAACGCATGTTCTATGATATAAAGAAATGGCTAACAACATATTAATAAGATATTCCGAATGTATTTTAGTATGAATAATGTTGTGAAATATAAAAACATCAGGGTAAGTTACATCATTTTTCATAACTGAAAAATGTCATTACATTACGTTTCATTAACCCGTCCAGTACCTATGCTGTTTGTGGTATTTGGTCTCAGCTAAAAGTAGACGATAATAAAAAGATAAGGACAAATATGTGGCCGCTACGGGGATCAATTTATATAATAAAGAACGTTCAATTTGGTAGACGGCCTTCCGAAACTGAATATAATCGTCATTGTCAGAATATAATATACTAGATGGGTTAACAAACTCTAGTGCCACGCAATACTGAACTAATATGTAAAACGTATTAAGAAGAAGGATGTCCAAATATAACGAAGCAAGTGAATAAGATGAAGGAACGATATGATGGGCCACAGTGGAAAACATTAACCCTTCCAGTACCAGCGATGTATTCTAAACTCTATTTCAGCAATATCGATCCCTTCACTACCAGGACGTCTGTTTACCTTTCATTATGGCTGAAGTTAGACGGTTTAATGCAGTTGACGAAGGACCTACTTAATTCAGAGGGCATGTTGAGATCGTATTTCCACCTGTGAGACCAAGAGTTGCATTAAACAATACAGGAAATCGTCTAACAGTAGCCAGAGTATAACAAAAATAAGTCCTGGTGTTGTGACTAGCGTCTTGGACTTCTACCCAGAAGGCCCAGGATCGCGCCCACGCTCGGCGCATTAAAGATTTTACACAAGCACTGAGCCGTTACTGTCCCTCATGAGCAAGGGGATGGGGTAGTAGTACAGGACCCCAATGGAAATACACCTAATCGGCCTTATTGGGCTATCCTTAGCTGGCTTAGCATACGCTAGCTTTAAGAACTATTATTATTATTATAATAAGGGGATACCGCGGTTTTATGAAAATTAAAAAGGATATGTAGTAGCTAAAAGGATTAACTGACATGGTTCGAGGCCATATCATTGGTATACGTCCTTCCTAAACTAAATAACATAACCTTATAGTAGTTAGAGTATAATGAAACCTTATAGTAGTTAGAGTATAATGAAACCTTATAGTAGTTAGAGTATAATGAAACCTTATAGTAGTTAGAGTATAATGAAACCTTATAGTAGTTAGAGTATAATGAAACCTTATAGTAGTTAGAGTATAATGAAACCTTATAGTAGTTAGAGTATAATGAAACCTTATAGTAGTTAGAGTATAATGAAACCTTATAGTAGTTAGAGTATAATGAAACCTTATAGTAGTTAGAGTATAATGAAACCTTATAGTAGTTAGAGTATAATGAAACCTTATAGTAGTTAGAGTATAATGAAACCTTATAGTAGTTAGAGTATAATGAAAAGGATGTCACCGGTGCTGGATGGGATAACACTATTAAAATCCAAGTGCTAAGCGACGAAAGCCATATAGCAACGACTCTAAGTCAATATTATTCAGAACAAATAAAAACAGAAGGGTAAATCTACAGTTATACTACCCCTCCCCCACTATCACCTCCCACCTCCCACCTTCAAAACACGCCTTTTAGCTTGTTTTTGGATGGTTCAGCAGACGCCGAGACTGAACAAAGAAAAACGGAATTTGTTTATGTTAATGTCACTAATTTTCCCATGGATTTATAGTTTTCTGTGCTAATGTTCATCAATATATAATGTTTGGAAGTAATTACAAGCCTCTGCAAAAATATTTTCACCATGACCCCTCACCCCCCCATGACTTATTGTCATCATATATATTGACAGAAGGGGGCAACAAACAAGTACGCCGCGGCCCAACCGACTGTACACTCAGGTAAACAAACCTCACTTTGCCGAAGGCTTGTAATATTTCAATGTATCTATTTCAAGTCAAATATATATTTCCGCGCATCATCAAACCATACTAAGTTTACTACTAATAATATTAACCTATTAGTACCAACAGAATAGCGACAAAAGAGGGGTAGTATAACAGTAGATTTATCAACAGAAGGTATATATCATCATGGGTTAATACGACAAGGGACCTTACAGTTCGTCGGCCAAGTCTTATTTTTGTAATTGCTAAAAAATATATTTCTCTCCCTTCTAAGATGTTCAGAGTCCATATTTCACAAATTTGTTTACCTGCTCGTCATAGCTCAACAGGTTGGCCGTGAGATCACGACCTATTGAATTATCATCTATTTAGAACGCTAACTGGGAAACCCCTTCTGTACCGGCAACGTCTTTTTAATTTTACTCTAGCTATATTTAGACGATTTTGTGCAGTTTAAGAAGGATCTGTGTTAGTAAAATGGCTTAAGTAAGAATGTTCGAAGTCTGTTATGTTAATTGCTGGAGGCTCTTTTTAAACTCGGTAAATCGTCTAATAATAGCCAGAATAAAGTTACAAGGACAGCACCGGTACAGAAGGGGTAAATAATCATTATGTCCCAAGTGCTTGGCCGTGGGATCCACTCAACACTTCTTCTTCTTCTTCTTGAGTCGGACGACGAGCAGGTAAACAAAGGTGTGGAATGTGGACACTCAGAATTTGATATGGGAGGAAAATATAATTTACGCAATTTCAAAAGTAGCACTTGGCTGCGTAACTGCAAGGTCCCCAGAGTAAGACACTAGCAAAAGAAATTGAGAAGTAACTGTTTTAGTTCTCTAGAATATCCCTTTCTGTACCGGTGACGTTTTTTAACTTTAATCTGGCTACATTCAGACGATTATATTCAGTTTAAAAAGAGCCCTCAATCATTAACAGGCTTCGAACTATCTCCCTTAGCCCTACGACAGATCCTTCTTAAGCTGTACACAATCGTCTAAATACAGTATAGCTAGAATATAACTAAGAAGACGTTCTCGGTACAGAAGAGGTTAACTGCCATATAAGACAGTATCAGAGAGAGAGTTCTAATTCACGGTATTTTGGAATTTAATCATATATTGGCATTGATTGATTGCAAATGTGTTGTGTTTTGATCATGTCGTTTTCCATGTGTTAATCAAAATTTGGATCATTATGATAATATATTTAAAAAAAACTTATGTACACTCACGCGTACTAAAAGTTGCTCAGGGGTGGGTCCTTCCTTCCCTACTCCACCCTGGGCAGGTGGAAGGGGGGAGTTGGGTCCAAGTCTACCCCCAACTTACACCCCCAAACTATCCCCAACTCCCCCACCTTCCTCCTCTAGCTGGCAGTTAGTGATTAGCGACGACTGGGTTTAATTCTAGTTTTACTTACACAGCGAACCCATCAAATTCTATGGCTACTTTAGAGTTGTCATATACCATACTTAATTCCTATATATGTCAGTAGCGGCGGAAATGCATTATAAGGAATTATAGCTACTGTAAAAAAAATGAATATTTTCTCCCCATCTGCGGCACCATAGCTATTACATAATACTAGGATAGGTTAGGTAAGGTTGTTAGGTTAGGCTAATGTCGTTAATGTAGTTTATTATCATTATATTACGTCTTTTACCCAGCAATTTCCCTGATCTTCATAGTTGGTCGGGAAGCTATGCCTTTACAACGGCGCCACCCTTTTGTCGCTGTGTAAGTGAAACTAGAATTGTACCTTTATGAGTTTATAAATACAATATACAGTGTGTTTGTATTCTCAAAATGAGTTTCTATACACAACGTGGGTTATACGAATCTTGTCTGGAGTGGTCTCTCTCTCTCTCTCTCTCAATATGAATACAACACGCAACCATGGCTGGAAATTATAATTGAAAAGGTTCAACACTAGTATTTATGAACACTTTTTTACATATAAGATCTGTTCTACCTGGAACAAACTTCCCTCCGAAGTTGTAAATAGTTCTTCAGTAGAGCAGTTCAAGAGGAGAGTAGACAGTAGTTTGCACACTCTGTAAAGAGTGTAGTGCACTAAACAGTCTCTCTCCTTCCACTTCGAGTATCTCCTCGGAATGGACTGCAAGGTCTCCGAGATATTAATTATACCTTGTAACTCCTTGTAGCTCTCTGCGTGTGTGTGTGTCTCTCTCTCTCTCATTGCACTAATTTCTACGACCAAGACTTAATGTGATTTCAATATAATTATACCGTAATTCAATCCAATCTCATACAGTATTCAGGATATTATGTTCAACATTATTGCAATACACATCAACGTGCCCTCTACGGTCTACTCCTAGGTCCTCAAATTACTTACACAGTCGGTCTTTCATATCATAAAAGGAAAGGACTAAGGCAAAAATTGTCTGTAATAGTTTTGAGACTGTTATTTATTGTGTTGTCTATCATTGCAATAAGTTTCTCCCATTTATGCAATACCATACATACTATTAATGGTATGTATTTACTTATATGTGGCCTATAAACGTTGTTTTTCAATCAATTAAATGTAGATCTCGATACAAATTACTATCAAAGTCGGTGTTAACTTTTAGTAAGGTTTGCGTATAGAGCCCTTGAGTAGCAGGGTTCGCCCTCGCACTCCCCTTTCTCTGTCTCTATCTGTGATCCCAGTCTCTCACCTCTACAAGCCCTCAAATAATGAATAGGATTAGTAGACAGTTTTACCATCAACTGTCCTCTATGTGTATCGAATGCAGGCAACATTCAACACACACACTAATGAAGGGAAATATACCACATTCAGACCCGTTAAATTATGGCTGTAGAAAGTGTGTGCTATGAGAGAGTTACAAGGAGTTACATGGAACAGTCAGTATCTCGAGCACCTTGCTGTCCATTTTGGGGAAATATTAGAAGTGGAAGGAGAGACATTTTTCAGTGCACTACACTCCTTACAGAGTGTGCTAAATACTATCTACTTGTCTTCTTCAACATCTCAACTGAGGAAATGTTTACAATATCTGAGGAAAGTTTGTTCCAGGTAGAACAGATCATAAATGGGAAACCGTTTCCACAAATACTAGTGCTGAACCTTTTCGATTCTAACTGCAAGTCATGGTTGCGTATTGTATTCATATCGAGGCTAAACGTTTTGCTATGATTCACATTATCAAACCCATTACTTATTTTAAAAAATTGAATGAACTGATCTCGTAGTCTGCGTGTTGAGAGAGAGAGAGAGAGAGAGAGCTGATGAGACAGAGACAGATCGAGAGACAGAGAGATTAAACTTATGCGGAGAGAGAGAGAGAGAGAGAGAGATATGACCACTACAGCCGAGATTCTTGTAACCCACGTTGTGTATAGAGACTCATTTTGATAATGCAATTATGCAGTATATTGTATTAATAAATTCCTAATATATTTCAAATGTTAACCATGGTACGCATATGCAATGATGGTTTAACAAAAATGTGTAATACCTGAGAACAGTCGTCGCTAATCACTAACTGCCAACTAGAGGAGGAAGGTGGGATAGTTTGGGGGGTGGAAGATGGGGGTAGACTTGGACCATACCAGGGTGGAGTAGGGGAAGGAAGGACCCATCCCTGAGCAACATTTAGTACGTGTGAGTGTACATAATTATGTTAAACTGTCTTGATAGCGTAATGCATAAATGCGCGGAATCTCGATGTGAGTATCCTAGGTTCGAGTCTTTGGAGTGTAACATATATTTGTTAATTTCATTAATTGAGTTTAGAAGTAAAGTTGGTTGGTGAACAAATATAATAATTTACCTACAAACAAGTTGTCCCCTCATTCCCCCACCTTGCGACCCCTAAAAGCTCTAACCCCTCCTCTCCCCCATCACCTTCTACCCTCACAACCACACACCTCACAGTGTGCCATATGTTGGCAGAAAGATGCACGTTTGTACACCTAAAATGTTCGAGTCTATGAATATCCAGAGTGACGGTGAGGCAGGAGAGGCGACAGGATTTTTGCTGCTGACGGTACTATTGTGGACATAAGCCCTGGTACACCTGCCTGCTAGAGAATCGCGAATTGTGTCGGTAACATTTATCCCCCCCCCCCCCCCCCCCCCCTACCCACACACACACACACACATACTCTATCCCCACCCCTCCACACTCTCTCAACCAAGCCCCTCCTTCCCTCTATCTTGCCTTCTTTCTTGCTTCACGTCTATAAGCTCCTCCTCCGGGTTTGGTTTCCAGTAATAACCTCTCTCTCCCTTCTGTCTCTCTATTTTCCCTCTCTCATCGAATCATTGCATAGTATGTATGCTTTCAAAGCTTCTTCCTATAATGAAATACCATATCGTTAAATTAGCATTAGGTTACGTAGTTCATGTTCATACTAGCTATTATATAACAAACATAGCATAATAAACAGATTTTGAATCCATTCGAAGCTGGAAGTAAATTACCATACTGTATATGTCAGATACATTTGAGACTTAAATTTACTTTTACATTTTCAATTCTCAATTCGGTTATAATTATCTAAGCTCATATATCCCAATGTCTTGAGTATGCATGGATTTCACTGTTAAAGTGTATATAGTATTAAATAATATAATTGACAAACATAAAATAGGTTCTTTGATTCAATTAATTGAATATTTAAAGTTATAAATATATAGTTATGTGTGTATTTTCAATACTAACCTGTCAACCCACCTCCCTCTTAACTTCGGTATACCCACACTTAACTATTCACGTTTCGTAACTAGTTGACTCAAACACACGGCCACATACATTAAATGTGTCTCACATTACACATACTTGCATGTTATTTTCTTACTGGAGGAGATTTGGCGCTGTTCAACTGCCTCAGCGAGTGCTGCTTCCCCGATATTAACACCTTCCGTACCAGGGTTGGGTTTAGTTTTAGTTCAGCAATATTTAGACAATTTCATGCAGCTAAGGAAACATATGTGGTATTTAGAAGAATTAATTGAGCTAGCATGCAGCCTTTCAATTGTTAAACTTCCTTTCTTAACTGAATAAAATCGTATATATATTGCTATACTCCATTCACAAGAACTATGGATCTGGATCCTGACTGGTGTTTGTAAGGGTACTGGTGATGTTCTTGGCATCATATTCTAGTAAATATTATACGATATTATTATCCCCTTCAGTACCAACGACGTCTCTGTATGTTCATTCTTGCTACTATAATACGATTTTAGTCAGTTTATAAAGAGCCTCGAACAACTAACAGGCTTCGGACTACCTATTTACGACCATAAATCCTTCTTAAACTGCACAAACTCGTCTACATGTAGCTAGAATACAATAGAAAACTGCACAAACTCGTCTACATGTAGCTAGAACACAATAGAAAACTGAACAAACTCGTCTACATGTAGCTAGAATACAATAGAAAACTGCACAAACTCGTCTACATGTAGCTAGAATACAATAGAAAACTGCACAAACTCGTCTACATGTAGCTAGAATACAATAGAAAACTGCACAAACTTGTCTACATGTAGCTAGAATACAATAGAAATCTGCACAAACTCGTCTACATGTAGCTAGAACACAATAGAAAACTGCACAAACTCGTCCACATGTAGCTAGAACACTATAGAAAACTGCACAAACTCGTCTACATGTAGCTAGAATACAATAGAAAACTGCACAAACTCGTCTACATGTAGCTAGAATACAATAGAAAACTGCACAAACTCGTCTACATGTAGCTAGAATACAATAGAAAACTGCACAAACTTGTCTACATGTAGCTAGAATACAATAGAAATCTGCACAAACTCGTCTACATGTAGCTAGAACACTATAGAAAACTGCACAAACTCGTCTACATGTAGCTAGAATACAATAGAAAACTGCACAAACTCGTCTACATGTAGCTAGAATACAATAGAAAACTGCACAAACTCGTCTACATGTAGCTAGAATACAATAGAAAACTGCACAAACTTGTCTACATGTAGCTAGAATACAATAGAAATCTGCACAAACTCGTCTACATGTAGCTAGAACACTATAGAAAACTGCACAAACTCGTCTACATGTAGCTAGAATACAATAGAAAACTGCACAAACTCGTCTACATGTAGCTAGAATACAATAGAAAACTGCACAAACTCGTCTACATGTAGCTAGAATACAATAGAAAACTGCACAAACTCGTCTACATGTAGCTGGAATACAATAGAAAACTGCACAAACTCGTCTACATGTAGCTAGAACACAATAGAAAACTGCACAAACTCGTCTACATGTAGCTAGAATACAATAGAAAACTGCACAAACTCGTCTGCATTTAGCTAGAATACAATAGAAAACTGCACAAACTCGTCTACATGTAGCTAGAATACAATAGAAAAATGCACAAACTCGTCTACATGTAGCTAGAATACAATAGAAAACTGCACAAACTCGTCTACATGTAGCTAGAATATAATAGAAAACTGCACAAACTCGTCTACATGTAGCTAGAATACAATAGAAAACTGCACAAACTCGTCTACATGTAGCTAGAATACAATAGAAAACTGCACAAACTCGTCTACATGTAGCTAGAATACAATAGAAAACTGCACAAACTCGTCTACATGTAGCTAGAATACAATAGAAAACTGTACAAACTCGTCTACATGTAGCTAGAACACAATAGAAAGACGTCGCCGATACGGAAGGGACTAAGCTGAAGAAGGATGTCTACTATATATATGAAATGCCACAGCATATCCCAAATAACACCATAACTACCAGTCCCTTCCTAATCTACATAAAATAGTCTGATTATAGTTGTAGTGAATTATGTAATTATGTCCTCGGTACTGGAAGGGTAAATCAAAAGTGTCCAGTCATGCATGGCTAAGGTTCATCCAGGTCCTCCCCTCTATGATATAGAAATTCACCTGCTATACAACGACATCCCTTAACCTACTTCACTCGTCATAAATATAAACATAGAAATGTTATTTCTATAAGTTTGACATAGTTCAAGCATATTTTGTTTACAAATTCTCATTGCTGTATGTTCAACTAATTTATTTGTGTCAAATGTCATACCATATTGGCGTATTATTTTGCCCTATCGTTATGATGCAACAGACTCGAAATGATTATGGTGCAATTATTATATATATGCAATCCAATATATTATTTTATTTAACTGTACTTATGTATTCGTTTATGTTAATCAAATTAACAAGAGGACCCACCCTTTCGGGCCCATCTAACCACTCGGAAGGAGGGAGAACCAAAGCACTCAGTTCACCATTTACAGGTGGCCTTGCCCAACACTTCAACGCCTTACGAGCGGGCCGGTCAGTAACTTCTACTACCCGCCAATCGGGTGGATTTACCCTAAACGACCTTGTTTCCGTGCTCTTTTTCATGCATAAACAAGAGCCAGAGTGTAATACAATTATGTATCCCTGAAAGGGCGATAATTGAGCTTTCCAATGACACCAGCACCATCCTTCTACGACCACGCGTTCTCTTGCAACGATCGTGCAAGTCGAAGGAAAAATCCCTAAAATACGGAAATATCATTACATAATTCCCTGTGTAGCGAGGTAGTGAGTGTGGATGTGTGTGGAGGGGACGGCAGTTGCCGCGCGGGACCCGTGCCGAACGGTCAGAGCCGACCTATGCTCCTCTCACCGCTCGTCTCTCTCTCAGAGCCAATTATTGCTCAAAATTGCACACCGCCTTAAGTCGGTCCCCACCACATAGTACTTTCTTCTCTAGACCGACTTAAGTCCGGTCCCGCCAAGCAAGGGTTAATATCACTTGTGACGTCTACCAGCGTGGGCAGAATCGCCTCTCGTTAGCCACTAGCGCTCGCCAGGGACATCGAAATGGGCTACAGTTGTCCGAGAATGTTGTTCTTTCTTGCCTTGTGCTCGCATTGTCACAGACAGTCCAGTGGTAGTCTTTGTTTTCGTCTGTGGCAATGGGAAGTATTTTTTATCATTAGTAGAATATAAGATGCATGGTGTAAAGTTAAGGAGAAAGAGCGATAGAGGCAGCGTGGTGGTAGTATGTGCATGTGTATGTATGTTGCTGCCTCCCTCGCTCGGTGGAGTTTTCCCGCGCCCTTGATTGGCTGGCGGTTCCTGGCGCGTCTCAGGGGCCTGCTGCCTTGTGACGTATCGGCCCGTGATTGGCCGACCATCGCGCCTTTGCGGGCTCGTGTGTGACTTGCCTCCTGCATGAGGGTCCACAGGAGCTGTTCTCCTCAGGACAGGCTAGGCGCGCATGCTTCTAACATCCCTTTGCAAACTCTCTCCTGATCACCCCCTTTACCACTGTTTCTCTCTCTGAACTTCTTCTTTTCCATTGCTTCTCACCTTTATTCAATTGCTTGTCCCCTTGGGTTCTGCATACGGTTTCCATAGCCGGCCCATTGTATTGTATGCGCCATCCTCTGAGATATTTACATGTACTTAGAATAGGTTTTGAGGGTTCTTAGTTAGTAGAGGTTGGGAACTTTAGTGTGTCTCCATTATTGATTTAGTGTTTCTGCTCTTTTATTTAATGCTAGACTGGGATAAGGTAACTGTAGTCATTGTCTCCGATATGTGTATGGTTCGCTTATACCTACACGACTTCGACCGGTCCTGTGGTAGCCTGTGCTGTCTTTTCGGTTGTGTCCTTTGCGAGTGCAGCATTGTGTTGACTAAGGGTTTTGGCCTGTTCCAGTTCCACACTTTGCTGCCTCTTTGCTTGTCTTTAGAGGGTCGCCAGGGTAGAATCAGATACTTGTGATCTGGATGTATCAAGAGAGCACCCTAGTCAATTAACGTAACTTAACACCTTACGAGCGGCCTATGCGGTTTATTTATGTGTACCGCACAGCGGGGTGTTTTTAGCCAAAATAGGGCTGTTTACGTGATCATTTTCATGCCTAAATAAGACCCAGAACGTAAAACAAGTACCTATCCCTGAAAGGGCATAAACAGAGCTTTCGAATGACACCATAACGATCCTTGTATGATGGATAGTTTTCTTGCAATAACCGTGCAACGCGAGTGCAAAAAGCAGGTAATTCGGTACTTTCAGTACATAATTGAGTATGTAGCGAGTGAGAGAGGGAGGAGGGAGCTGAGATTTGTGTCAGTAGGTTCGCCGCGGTGGTCTGGAGCAGTCATACGCTCGCTAGTCTCCTGCCACCACTTGTCTCTCTCTCTCAGCCACATTACGTGCTGAAATTGCCACTCGAGTTATGTCGAGCGCCGCCACATAGTCCAGCTTTATTTAACTCGACTTATGTTGCTCGCCGCTAAATAAGGGTTAAAGAATGCAGTCTTAAGGACATCGCTAGGCTACGAGCCTGTCTTGCTCAACCACAGTTCCATACCTAGAGTATTCCATTAGAGTATTCCAGCTAGACATTATTAATCGAGTAGACACTTATTAGTATTTAATATAAGCTCTTGATATGTACGCATTATTATTCACAGCATTTATTAGTCTAGGTTGTTGTTGAGTTGCACAACCATAGCAGACTGTTTCGTTGATGAGGAAGTACTTCTTTTAGTGTCGAGCATTACTACCGTTGCGCATTTATAGTATTCTCGTGTCAGTTAACATTATATGTCGTATCTTTTAGTGTATTCCATTTACACGTGTGGTGTCCTGCCTCCTGCCTTTATTTAGTCCAAGATTAGATACGAGCACCTTATGAGCATCAGACTTTCTTCAGAAGTTCCCAGGTCTATGCTGTAGGATTATACTTCACTTTCTTTCAGATAGGAGTGAAGAGTTTATTGTTATTTAGAGTAACTGTATTGAAGCATCTTTTTATTGTATTAAATCTTGCAGTGATTTAATTGATCTTTCCATAGATTCCTTTTTATGCATTTTAACGTAACTTGCATCTTGTTTGTTATCAGGCTATACCAGTGTAGGTTAGCCTGAAGTAGAGTACATTTATGCCCAGTTAAGGATACCCCGCTATGGCAGATTAACTCTGGAGGGTAAAAGTGCTTTGTTCGCCGGCATATAAGTTCGAGGGTTTGGATCTAGCGTACCGTTGTTGCATAGTGCCCTATTACTAGTCCAATCTTTAAGTGCCCTTGTTTTATTTGTAGCCCCGGTCGTAACAAATGGCGACCTTGCCTAGTATCATATCTTCGTCGTCATACCAAATGAACTATGAAATAATTGCAGGATTTTTGGACATTTGTTTTTGGAGGAATATTTTGGACACAGAATTTTGTTTTGGCAACGTAGTATAGCACTTGAGTTGTCTTCAATCATTTTTTAAGTGAATAGTGCTACATGAGAGTTTAGGTACTTTTTGTTTTTATAAACGTTGATAATTTTCGGTGGACACTATGTCGAACGACGGATCAGTGTACAGTGAGGATACAGTACAGGAAGCAGGCGAGGAGGTGGAGAAGGTGGAGGTGTCTAGGAGCGCTTGGGTGGTGAACAGTGAGGAGGATGCTCGGATATTTTTGGAGGATCCTGTGTCAGCGGATCGTGTGTCAGGGCTAGACCGGTACGGACTACAGTGTTTAGCCACGGTCTTAGGGTTTCCCGGTACTAGCGGTTTGTCGAGAAGTGAGCTGGTTACCTGTGCGCTCGGTGGGGTGCGTGGGGCTTCGGGTGGAGCGGGAGCTGGGGCACCTTCTGCCCAGCCCCCATTCCACTCGACTCCTACCATGGCGCCCCCTCGGGCTCCGGAGCCGGGTACGTTCCCGCAGGCCGATGCCCGCTGGCGGTTGGGTATGCCTCTAGGTGATTCACGGGGTGGGTCCCCAATAGTAGCACCCCCTCCTCAAGGTTTTTCTGCCGAGATGTTGTTTCAGCTCGAACTCGCCAAACTTAACCAGCAGGCTGAGCAACGAAAGCATGAATCTGAGATTGAGATGGCTAAGATTCAGCAGCAGTAGCGGGAAACTGAGCTTAAGATTCAGCAGCAGCAGCTGGAAGCTGAGCTTCAGGTTGAGGCTACGAAGTACTGTGCAGACAGAGATCTTGAGAAGTCTCGGGTGGAGTCGACAGGGCAGCCTCTCGGTTCTGGGAATCGAGGTCTTGATCAGTCTTTATCGCACCTTATTAAGTTAGTCCCTGCATTTGATGCGTCGGGTGTCACCGAATTTTTCCTGCGTTTTGAGAAGAAGTGCCGGGAGCACCAATGGCCCGAGGTTAAGGGGGCAGCCCTTGTTTCCTCTAGGTTGGTTGGCAAAGGACTCAAGGCATATGATGCGTTGCCCTTGGAGTCTTGCATCAATTATGAGGTATTGAAGGAAGTTGTTCTGCGGGCGTACGAGTTACAACCAGAGACATATAGGTTGAAGTTTCGGGGTGTTACAAAGGGTCGTGAGTGCACTTTTCTAGAACATGCCCGGGAACTGTCTGATGCTTTGAGAAATTGGCTGAGGTCAGAGAAGGTGACGACGTTCGAAGAGCTTGAACAGTTAGTCCTTCTAGAGCAATTTTTTAAGTGCACAGGCGGCGACCTGCCTTTGAACCTCAAAGAGAAACAGCCTAAAACTCTACAAAAGGCAGCTGAGATGGCTGACCTGAGAATGTCGCTGATTCGTGGGTGCGGGTCTGCACAATGGACCGATGCAGTTAACAAGGGGCGCAACACTCCACCCCCCTGAGTCAGTGATTCAACATTTAATAACGAAAGTAAGAGCAATGATACCAATTTTGATCACAAACCTAAAACCATCCCGTTTAAGAAAAGCCAGGGCCCTTCCCCACCTCAGGGGAAGTCCAAGGGTGAAGTAGAGTGTTTTAAATGTCATAACAAGGGGCATTTTGCACGTTCCTGCCCTAGTAACCAACCTACAGCAGTTGTGTCTTTGGCTAGCAACATTGGGGTGTCTCTGAGGTCTTCTGCATTTACCCGGGGTGATATGTCAGATGCGGGGGCACAGCCAGTGAAGGAGTGTCCGGATGGCTCGAAACCTGTCCGCGATGCTATTTGCGACCATAGAGGGCGTGGCTGCGTGAGTTGGGCTGGTTGCAAGCATGGGTTGGAGTTGTTGCGTGATACAGGTGCATCCCAGACTCTGATGAAAAACTCTACAGGCAAACCTATAAACGCGGCACGGGTAGTTGTGGTGCAGGGTATTAATGCTACAAGGTCTTACCTGTTGGTTCGAGTGGAGCTGGAGGTTGATGGTTTGACACGAGAGATAGATGTTGGAATCGTAGACAAACTACCAGTAGAGGGCGTCGACCTTCTTCTCGGCAACGACTTTGCGGTACCTGCTTCTGAGGTTCCACCCTTAGTCGGTGCCAAGAGGGCGGCCGACGTGAGTAGGGAGGGGCAGGAGTCGGTTGAGAGGTGTCAATCACAGCAGAGGGCGTGTGTTGTCACCCGATCTCGTGCATCTAAGGTATCACAGCCTATTCCTCAGTCTCTAGACCAGCGGAGGAACGGTCGGAAGGAGAAAGCTAATGTTGGGAGTAGTTTTGTGAGTTTTAATCCAGAGGCTCTTCTTGGCGACTCAGTATTAGGACCAGAGGCGAGCTCCGGAGTGGCCCCAGAACCTGTCACCCTTAGTGACATGGCTGGGCGTGATGGCACTCTGCGACAGAGTAGTTCCCAGGTGGAGGAGAGTTGTGGGAACGGGGCTATTGAACACGAGGACGGGGAAACATGTCATGTGAACCTGTTAAAGGAGTTTGTGAGGCAACCACCTGAGCAGCCTACTGTCCCTGCGTTGGTCTTATGATGTGATTGGTATAACAGAATCTTGGCTCAATACAGAAGATAGAGACTTTTTAGCACTTCACTTCCCGGTTATGTAATGTTTGAGAAAAGCCGAATAAATAAAAATGGAGGTGGCATTTTATTTTATATCAAAGAAAGTCCCTCGACCCTCTTGTCAAAACCTCAAATTGTGAACGTCGACACATCTTTTGTGCTAATAAAGAATAATAAAGGTACAAAAATAATACTTGCATTAATATACAGACCTGCAGCTCAATCAGTGCAAACTGACTGAGAAATTTATGAACAAATTGCAGATGTAAATAACTCGCAAGATACCGTATTTTTTGGCGACTTTAATTTACCTGTGACCAAGTGGGGCGATACTCTTACTTCTCACTCTGGACATGACTTGTATGCGAACTTGCAAGAGAGTTCACTCTATCAATTTGTTCGATCGCTGACCCGTGGTAATAATGTTCTTGACCTTGTACTTGCAACAAAAGAAGAATTAATAGAGAATTTGAATGTTGGTGATGAATTCAGTAACAGCGACCATCGTACAATAACTTTCACTTGAAAGTATACTAGTAACGAACCAAATAGCAGCATCGAAAAAGTCCCTAATTTCAAGAAAGCAAACTTTCATAAACTTAGAGCTATGTTCAAAGAAACTGACTGGAGCTTTTTAATTAACAATAACGACATAAATACATCTTGGAAAATATTCGAAACCACTTACCTAAAAGCAGTGCAGGACTGCATACCATCGAAAATACGGCGTCCAGGCCTTAATAATTAGCCCAAATGGTGGAATAAAGATATTTCAAACTGTCTGCTTGCTAAAAAGTTTGCTAATGATAGATTAAAATCCTTACAAAATTACGAAGAACGGGTGAAATTTGTAGAGCTACGACGCAAAGCCAAAAAGTTAATTAAGCAAAGTAAAAAGACCCTAGAGTTACATGTTGCGAATCAAAGTAAAACAAACCCGAAAGAATTCTATAATTATATCAGAAAGAAAAAAGTAGTTACTTCAACTGTTGGACCATTAGTCGATGAAAATGGAGAATACACCAAAGACGAAGTACAAATGAGTCATGCCCTCAATAACTTCTTTGCATCAGTCTTTACAACAGAAGACCTCAATGATATCCCTACACCATCGCCGATTCAGATTGATAATTCAGATGTTCTAAGCAATATCACTGTTACAGAGAGAGAAGTATTGAATTGTTTAGATAAACTCAAGGTAAATAAAACGCCTGGACCTGAAAAAATCTCACCTAGAGTCCTAAAGGAAGCTAAGGATGAGCTCTCCAAACCACTGACATTGCTATTTAATAAATCCTTGCAGTCTGAAAATATGCCTGATCAGTGGAAGCTAGCCAACGTAACACCGATATTCAAAAAAGGCAGCAAATCATTACCCAATAACTATCATCTAATTAGCTTAACCTCAGTTGTATGTAAAATGTTAGAAACACTCATAAGAGACAGACTCGTAAATCACTTAGAGGAAAATAACATACTTAAAGATACTCAACACGGCTTTCGTAAAAAACGTTCCTGTTTAACAAACCTCTTAGACTTCTTCCACGATATCCTCAACCTCTACGATGAGAGTAAATCTGTAGATATTATATACCTTGATTTTCAAAAAGGCCTTTGACAAAGTTCCCCACAAACGTTTACTGCTAAAACTAAAAGTGCATGGAATACAAGATGGTGTGTTGAAATGGATAGAAAATTGGCTCAGCGACAGAAAGCAGAGAGTAGTCATAAACGGTAAGGCATCTAAATGGACCAATGTAAGTAGCGGGGTATCCCAGGGATCGGTACTAGGACCAATTCTCTTTCTAATTTACATCAACGACATAGACGAGGGTCTCACCTGTACAATCTCAAAATTTGCTGACGATACAAAAATTGCAAATAGCGTACTCTCAAAAGAACAAGTTGAAGATATGCAACACAATCTAGATAAGTTGTCATGTTGGGCCCAAATTTGGCAAATGAGTTTCAATGCGGATAAATGTAAAGTACTACATATCGGATACCAAAATGAGAAAGCAAACTATTTGATGAATGGCACTCAGCTTAAGAATGTAAACAGAGAAACCGATCTGGGAGTAACAATATCAAGTAACCTAAAACCGAGCCAACAATGTTCAGAAGTTGTTAAGAAGGCAAAACAAATAATTGGCTTTATAGGCAGGTCATTTGAGCATAAATCCAAAGACGTTATGCTAACCCTTTACAATTCCTTAGTCCGCCCTCTTCTTGAATACTGCGTTCAATCCTGGTGCCCTTATTACCAAAAAGATATAGACAAGCTAGAACGAGTTCAACGTAGTGTTACCAAAATGATACCTAGCCTAAAGAACAAACCATACGAGGAGCGTCTTAGAGAATTAAATCTATTTCCTTTAACCGAGCGGAGATTAACTCCTTGCAACATATATGACGCGACCGCGTCTTATGGACTTATCTCCATTCCTCTCCAATAAGTTTATGACGCGATTTTGCGTCATATGAACTCAGTAAGTCCGATAAGTTAGCTTACGATAAAACCGTTGGTGGCAACCTCAGCTTCCTCCGATAATTCTAACGGCCGCAGTGTTGTTGTGAGTGTAGTGCGAGGCAGTGGCAATGATCCTGGGGCTCCCGCCTCCTCGGACTTATTGGAACATAATATGTCTGAAGGAGTTAAGAGGCGACTTAATTCAAGTGTTCAAAATCATCAAAGGCATCGACAATATGAACTGTAGTAAGTACTTCACTATCGACCAATCTAATTACACGCGGGGAAACGGTTGCAAAAATATTGGTAAATCTTTTAACTCACACGAAGCTAAGAATTTCTTCTTCAATCGAGTTGTCAACTTATGGAATGGGCTTCCCCGAGATGTCATAGACTGCAGCACCGTTGATTCATTTAAATTTCGACTAGACAAATATCTCGCATCAAACCCGCGACTGACTGCGTTTGTAAATGAATAACTTTATTTTATCCTCCCATCAGTTACTAACCCATCTGTCCCCTACTAACTTCCTAATCCTGCCACGGACATTAGTTCCAGGGCAGTAGTTCCCTTTCCAATGTTCCCTTACCCACTCTAAACCACTGTTTGGACACTTGATCCTCAGTGTTTTGGAGGACAAGCAGCCTAGAAGGGTCACTAGACCTATTGTTGCTTGATTTCCTTTGTACTCCTTTGTCTGCAGCGGCCAAGGTGGAGAAGGAGAGGGGGGCAGTGGGGCACAGGTGGAGGAGAGTTGGGATTGTCATGTCTCGGCGGAGCAGTGGGCGGGGGACACGAGTCTGGTGGCTGTGGAAGCGCTAGAGCACCTGCCTGAGCAGCAGTGTGCAGCACTCCAGCACCGGTTCGGTTCATACCCCACTGGTCGTGCCGAGCACCCAGGCCTCACAACTTATGCTGTGAACGATGTTCCGCTGGCAGGTCACTTGAATGTTAGTAGACCGTTAGCCTCGTTGTTTCGGTGGTTCAAGGTGGGCGACGAGGCTTTGGCATGGTTGTCAGGTCAGGGTCGACCCATGGCTGCCAAGGGTGGTGATCAGAATGAGGACATTGAGCAGATTGGTGAGGTTGGCTGTGGAGTGGATGCGCCCGGTCGTCGCATAGCCTCCCAATGCTGCTCTAGTAAGATGCAGCAGCCCTACCATAGACCGACTGTATCTGGCCATGTCGCTGAAGGCGCTGATGTTGCGCAGCCAGATGTAGTCGTAAGGAATGCGGGGGTGCGCATGTACGGTATCGGCTGGGAAGCCTTAGCAATTATGAACTATGGGAGTGACTGCACAGGTGGTACAGATTGTCCCTCTCATGACCTGGCTGTTCTAGGGACGAAGGTGGAGAAGGATGGAGACTATAGTTTAGAAGCTGCGGTCTCGGCTAGGTTGTGGGAGGGCACTAGGCATGTTGTTCTTCGAGATAAGTTGCAACCTCTTGTTCCTGAGCGTCAAGAGAATTTGTTTACTAGGCTGTGGCAGTACGTCTGCATGTTTGTTGCTTCTCCAGGCCTGATGTATGGGGTAGAATCCGACATGGAGGCTGGAGACGGTGCAAGGCTTAAGTTAATTCCCTACCATATAAATCCTGCTCGACAGCCTGTCGTAAAAGTAGAGCTAGACTACATATGGAAAAAGGGTCTGAGGGATAAGGAATGTCGTGAGTGGTCGTTGCCAGTGAAGTTGCAACCTGAGTTGAGTGGCAAGATCCGTGTGTATGTTGATTGGAAGAGTGTGTGTGCATTATCCCTGACAGACGCCTATCCATTACCTAGAGTTGACGACACCATAGACCGCATCGGGGCTGCCTCATTTATCACGAAGGTAGAACTAGTGAAAGGTTATTGGCAGGTCCCGTTGCTGGAAAGAGCGAAGAGAAGTGCCAGTCTTGTGATGAACTGGGCAGTTTATTAGTGCCAGGTGTTGTTTTGCTGCCGGAACACAAGTTGGATGTGTGGCATGTTAAGGGCACTGATAATGTTTTGGCTGATTGTTTGTCACGGGAGGGTATGTTTGCAGGAGAACCCTCACCGTTCAGTCAGTGTGTGTTGAGAGTGGAGAAAAACCAGGCTTGCCCCTGTAGAGCAGCCGTCTAAAACAACATTAAAATTAAATTAACAAATCATATAAAAACTCTTTCTTTTTGATAGTTAATTGTAAGTTGCCAATGTTATAGCTAAGGTCCTAAGTTGAACCTGTCTTTCACTTAGTAGGCTGGGCTCTGTGAAGCTCGCTCAGGGAGCATAGCAGGCTAAATTATACTGTTATGTTTGGGAGGGGTTGTAAGATTTTCTTTATGTTAATATGTTGTTTTATGTAAGAATTGAGCTTTGCATTTAATTTCTGGTGGAGTGGCTATGTGTGACGGGTCTTGTCAGCATTCTGCCTTGTCAGATATGGTGCTCGCCTAATGTTGAGCGTCCTATATCTTGGGCGGGGTGTGACGTCTACCAGCGTGGGCAGAATCGCCTCTCGTTAGCCACTAGCGCTCGCCAGGGACATCGAAATGGGCTACAGTTGTCCGAGAATGTTGTTCCTTCTTTCCTTGTGCTCGCATTGTCACAGACAGTCCAGTGGTGGTCTTTGTTTTCGTCTGTGACTACGGGAATTATTTTATATCATTAGTAGAATATAAGATGCATGGTGTAAAGTTAAGGAGAAAGAGCGATAGAGGCAGCGTGGTGGTAGTATGTGCATGTGTATGTATGTTGCTGCCTCCCTCGCTCGGTGGAGTTTTGCCACGCCCTTGATTGGCTGGCGGATCCTGGCACATCCCAGGGGCCTGCTGCCTTGTGACGAATCGACCCGTGATTGGCCGACCATCGCGCCTTTGTGGGCTCGTGTGTGACTTGCCTCCTGCATGAGGGTCCACAGGAGCTGTTCTCCTCAGGAGAGGCTAGGCGCGCATGCTTCTAACATCCCTTTGCAAACTCTCTCCCGATCACCCCCTTTACCACTGTTTCTCTCTCTGAACTTCTTCTTTTCCATTGCTTCTCACCTTTATTCAATTGCTTGTCCCCTTGGGTTCTGCATACAGATTCCATGGCCAGCCCATTGTATTGTATGCGCCGTCCTCTGAGATATTTACATTTACTTAGAATAGGTTTTGAGGGTTCTTAGTTAGTAGAGGTTGGGAACTTTAGTGTGTCTCCATTATTGATTTAGTGATTCTGCTCTTTTATTTAATGCTAGACTGGGATAAGGTAACTGTAGTCGTTGTCTCCGATGTGTGTATGGTTCGCTTATACCTACATGACTTCGACCGGTCCTGTGGTAGCCTGTTATGTCTTTTCGGTTGTGTCCTTTGCGAGTGCAGCATTGTGTTGACTGAGGGTTTTGGCCTGTTCCAGTTCCACACTTTGCTGCCTCTTTGCTTGTCTTTAGAGGGTCGCCAGGGTAGAACCAGATACTTGTGATCTGGATCTATCAAGAGAGCACCCTAGTCAATTAACGTAACTTAAAGAATGCAGTCTTAAGGACATCGCCAGGCTACGAGCCTGTCTTGCTCAACCACAGTTCCTTACCTAGAGTATTCCAGCTAGATTTTATTAATCGAGTAGACACTTATTAGTATTTAATATAAGCTCTTTGATATGTACGCATTATTATTCACAGCATTTATTAGTCTAGGTTGTTGTTGAGTTGCACAACCATAGCAGACTGTTTCGTTGACGAGGAAGTACTTCTTTTAGTGTCGAGCATTACTACCGTTGCGCATTTATAGTATTCTCATGTCAGTTAACATTATATGTCCTATCTTTTAGTGTATTCCATTTACACGTGTGGTGTCCTGCCTCCTGCCTTTATTTAGTCCAAGATTAGATACGAGCATTTTATGAGAATCAGACTTTCTTCAGAAGTGTCCAGGTCTATGCTGTAGGACTATACTTCACTTTCTTTCAGATAGGAGTGAAGAGTTTATTATTATTTAGAGTAACTGTATTGAAGCATCTATTTATTGTATTAAATCTTGCAGTGATTTAATTGATCTTTCCATAGATTCCTTTTTATGCATTTTAACGTAACTTGCATCTTGTTTGTTATCAGGCTATATCAGTGTAGGTTAACCTGAAGTAGAGTACATTTATGCCCAGTTAAGGATACCCCGCTATCGCAGAATAACTCTGGAGGGTATAAGTGCTTTGTTCGCCGGCATATAAGTTCGAGGGTTTGGATCTAGCGTACCGTTGTTGCATAGTGCCCTATTACTAGTCCAATCTTTAAGTGCCCTTGTTTTATTCGTAGCCCCGGTCGTAACACACCCTCTCCAGTTAATGGAAGATAGCTATATTAGGTTAAGAAGGAAGTGTAACAATAAAATGGCTTAATACAAGCTCAATTATCCATTCTAAATATCACAGATCCTTCCTTGGTTGCATGAAATTGTCTAAATATAGCTGAACTAAAACTAAACCCAACCATGGTATGGAATGGGTTAATCTCGGGGGAATCATCACTCGCTGAGGCAGTTGAACAGCGCCAAAACTCCTCCAGTAAGAAAATAACATGTAAGTATGTGTAATGTGAGACACATTTAATGTCTGTGGCCGTGTGTTTGAGTCAACTAGTTACAAAACGTGAATAGTTAATTGTGGGTATACCGTAGTTAAGAGGGAGGTGGGTTGACAGATTAGTATTGAGAATACACACGTAACTATATATTTATAACTTTTAATATTCAATTAATTGAATCAAGGAACCAATTTTATGTTTGACAATTGTATATTTTAATACTATATAAACTTTAACAGTGAAATCCATGCATACGCAAGACATTGGGATATATATATATATACAGTATATATACAGTATATACTGGGATCGGACTATACGTGCCGATCTCAAATCCAAGAACTTGACAAGTGAAGCAGCCCTTAACACGGTTGCCTGGAACGCCGCCATTAGGACAAGAGACTGAAACTGCATTTATGTGTGGAACACTCAGTCTTAAAATGTTATGTATGTATGTATGTATATATGGGCTTAGCTAATTATAGCTGAATTGAAAAATGAGAGTGCAAAAGTAAATTCAAGTCTCAATTGTATCTATCTTAGATAACATATATGGTTAACAAAGCTCTAACTCCGAATGGATCATATAGTGTGCTAGGTTTATTTAAAATGGCAAATATGAACATGAACTATGTAACTTAATGCTTAACACTCCACGAGCCGCTAGGTCAGTAACATCTACTACCTGCAAAGTGGGTGGTTTTACCCTAAACGAGCTTATTTCCTTGCTTTTTTTCATGCATAAACAAGAGCCAGAGCGCAATACAAGTATGTATCTGTGAAAGGGCGATAATTGAGCTTTCCAATGACACCAGAACCATCCTTCTACAATCACGGGTTCTCTTGCAACGATCGTGCAACCGAAGGGCAAAATCGCTAAAATACGGTAATTTCCTTACATAATTCCCTGTGTAGCGAGGCAGTGAGTGTGGAGTAGGGCCCAGTGCTGGCGTGAGAGCCGTACCGAACGGTCAGAGCAGACCTACGCTCCTCCCACCGCTCGTCTCTCTCTCAGAGCCAAATATTGCTCAGAATTGCACACCGCCTTAAGTCGGTCCCCGCCACATAGTTCTTTCTTCTCTAGGCCGACTTAAGTCGGGCCCCGCTAAACAAGGGTTAATGAACGCTATTATATTTCATTTTAGGAAGATTTGATAAACACGCATACAAAAGCAATGATTCGATTACAGAAGGAGAAATAGAGAGAAGGAAGGGAAAAATATATCATGCCGTGGAAAAAGTGGTGGAAAGTGATCCATGGGAAGGACTTTATATACGTGAAAACAACAAAGAAAGAAAGAAAGAGGGAAGGAGGGGCTTGAATGAGAGCGTGGAAGGGTGGGGATGGAGTGTGTGTGTGTGTGTGTGGGGGTGAGGGGGGTAAGCGATGTTACCAACACAATTCGCGATTCTCTGGCAGGCAGGTGTAGCAGTACTTTTGTCCACAATAGTACAGTGAGCGGCAAAAGTCGTGGTATGGATCTTCAGCCATCCATTAATGCCCTCTGACGGCGATATTCGAAGCAATCCGAGATATATGTTGTTGACTCTCCATAGATGGCTCTGTTCGACACGTCCAGGTAGCGCCAAAATTAACCGATAAACTTCCTGTTTCTTGGTGGATTACGACCAAGCCAACTAGAACACACACACACACATACATACACACACACACACACACACACATACACACACACACACACACATACATACACACACACACACACATACATACTACTCCATTATTTGAATGTATGGAATATAAATGGTAATAGGAAGCGAAATTGCACGGGGTTTCCATAACAGATGTAACAGGCACACATTTCAGAGATAGAAGTGATGTGTGTAATTTTCCTTTATAGGTAATATATAGGTATACATTTCTATATACAGTAGTTTATTCATGCGGATAATAAAACCAATAATGGGTGTGAATAGTATAGGTCGTTAAATGACAGTATTACTAGCGCCAATATGTATAACAAATTGAGATTAGGATACTAACAATGCAACACAAATAATGTAACTGAATATGATATGGTTCATAGGAATGACAACGTGGTGTAACATAACATTAATTAAAACACAAAATATATGAAATTTATATAATGTCGAGGAACAATAGAAGGTAACAATTAAAGGATTACCTATAATAATATTAATATACAGTATATACTGTATTAAAGCAATATTGCGATATATATAATTCCATAATTCCATACAGTAAATTGTGTTGGAGATCCCTCCGCCCAACCTTGGCCTGTATCACACCACCCTTCGATCATCCCGACGACTGATTTATCAACTCTGCGTAAGCAGAGTGGTATTGCCCCCCGTATAGTGGTACATTCAAACCGAAATGTCTGTCTGTCCGTATGTCCGTCTGTCTGTCTGTCCGTCTGTCCGAGAACTCCTCCTAGAGCGTTTGACGGATTTTCACCAAACTTCTCGCGAACCTTGGTGCGTGAATGCGACGTTTTTTTTTTTTTTTTTTTTTAATGTGCAATAGTTATGATTTTAGGTCCAAAATATGGTTTCACCCCCCCTCCCAAAACCAGGAGGAGAGTTAAAGTTTATCAAACGCTCCGAAGCAAAGGAGAACAGAACTATAGCTCTTTCAGTACTTTAGGGCGTAGGGCGATAACGTAAACAACCAATGATTAATAGGTCAAACTAGGTCTGATTAAACCCTTTTCTTCCATGGATACTTTCTAATGATATATAATACATAATAGCTAAAATATAACATGAAATTGATTTAGGGATTACCGAATAAAGTTAAAACAGCTTCCCAGACTGTAATAAAGTAGTTAAGCTATCTGTAAGCGTATAATAATAAACCTAGTTGTATCAATTGACCACTTGCGAGTTTCAGGCTATAAGGAAGTTGAAATCGTAAACATCGATATTAATACGAAATGCAATAACAAGGCAGGTTTATGATGGATAAAAAGTGTGTTAAATTGGGTTTTATACAGGGTGTTCCAGAAAAATGTGCCGAAAATCAGGGGATGTATTCCTGACACATAAGTGAATGTAAATCACTAAATGACCATATAAGCAAATATAAATAGTTGTCGAGTTACAGCACCTAACAGGTCTGCTTGAAGGTGTTTTACTCCGGGAATTGCTTGTAAATGAAACATTTACCAAGGACAACGTGATTTATTAACAAAATAAAACAGTATTTCCAGTATGACAATAAAATTACAGTAAATGTTCAAAATTCCTTGTAAATGAAACATTTAGCAAGGACAACGTGATGTATTAACAAAATAAAACAGTATTTCCAGTATGACAATAACATTTACAGTAAATGTTAAAAATTCCGCCCTCCTTGTTCAATGCACGCTGCAGCCCGTCGCAGAAGTGACTGACGCACACGGTCGAAGACCCCAGAATTGTTTCGTACACGTGCCACGCTGTCCTCCACACGGCGCCACAATTCCTCACGGTTTGGGACGTCTGTAGCGTACACCTCGCCTTTAATGTGTCCCCACAGGTAGAAGTCCAGGGGAGTGATGTCAGGAGACCGGGGTGGCCATGACACTGGGCCGCCTCGCCCAATCCATCGTCCAGGGAACACATAATTTAAGTAATTCCTTGCAATATGGCAATAATGGGCCGGAGCACAATCATGCTGAAACCACATCCTTCTCCGTATTCCAATGGGCACATCCTCCAGCAGCAGTGGTAGTGTGTCCTCACGAAACCTTCTGTATGTTGCACCATTCAGCCTCTGGGGTAGAAGACCTGTTAGGTGCTGTAACTCGACAACTATTGATATTTGCTTATATGGTAATTTAGTGATTTACATTCACTTATGTGTCAGGAATACATCCCCTGATTTTCGGCACATATTTCTGGAACACCCTGTATATAAATAAATGCATCACAACCGTATTTTAGCTGGTCTATCTATCTATCTATATGCTCAGGCCCAATCCCCATTTTGGGGGTAGCCGACTCAAGACAGAGCAAGAACAGGGAAAACACAAAAACAACATAAAACAAAAAATAAACACAGATAAAAAACACAAACTCTCACACATCCAGGTCACCCAGGAGAAGACCCAGAGACCAGGGTTACCAAGGTCGCTCCAGCACTCCCCCGGCCCCTGACCACCCGGTGAGGTTCCGATCTCGGCAGGCAGACATGCAGCGGAGCCAAAGCCACAAGCCCTCCCACCACACTTCCAGGCACACCCTTCATATTAATCGTCTCCCCGGGCCAGGCGCCTGGTGGACTATAGCTGGTAATTCTGCTAAATGTCGATGTCAACAGCTCCAACTTCCTTATAGAACGAAACTCGCAAGTGGTCAATTGTTTATATTATACGGCATACCTCTAATTGTTTAGAGGTTTGATAATCATCGGGCCTCGTCAATATTTGATATGTAATAATTTGTCATAGTAATTATTTTATGCAAGGTTTCATAAGCCATCTCCTCCACATAAAATCCAGTGCCCTCGAGAACTCCTTGACACAATTATTTGTGTTAGGTGTTCTAGTTATGTCTTTGCTTAGCAGGTCAAGCATTCTTTATTTACCAGTTAATACATCTGAATGATAGTAGGCTGTATTGTCTACCATGTTAAGATTATTGGCTTACAAATTAAACTTGTATTTGTAAAATATTTTGTTTTAACTTTCCGCTTATATGAAATCGAAAATATCTTTCCACTATACAGGGCAACTTACCCAGGCTACATTGTTTTTCTTTGACTCTGTTTTTTGTTATTTTTTATTAAAATAGGACTTCAGAGGCTAACAACCCTATTGGCTTATTAAGCCAGCACACTGCAAGTTAAGAATGTCGTCAGGACTGGAGCCTCTCTGCGAGAACTCCAGTCACTCGGATTATTAAGCCAGCACACTGTAAGTCAAGAATAACGTCAGGACTGGAGCATGTCTGCAATAACTCCAGTCCCTTGTCTCTGGGTAATAATATAAGCTGCTTATATAGTATATAACCGCCAAACCGTACAAGCCTCTCTCCCACTTACCTCCCTTCCTTCGCCTCCCACTACCCCCTCCCTTCCACTACCCCCTCCCTCCCTCCACCTCCCACTACCCCCTCCCTCCCTCCACCTCCCACTACTCTTCCCCCCTTCACCTCCCACTACCCCTCCCTCCCTCCACCTCCCGCTACCCCTCTCTCTCTCTCTCTGGCATCGTTAAGTCACTGTGCGAGAATTACGAGTTTGAGGAGAGATACTCATAATGCAATTAATGCTTGAATGGAGAATTTTACTCACCTGGTGGAAAACGATATTTTATTATTTACATGGACGCGGCAACTTTTGACTCTCACAACCGGTCTTCACAGCCCTTCACAACTGAATATAATTCCAAATAGAGCCGAAACTTGGCTTGTCCTTGTAAATAACAACCAGGAACAGTCTATCAAAAGATGTTGGACTGTGACTGGAACCTGGCAACAAGGGCAAAGCGTGGGGATATCCCCCGATAAAACAAACAAATTTATGAGCGTAGTGTGGCCAAGTCTCAGGCGAACCAAGGCAGTCCCCTACCTTCTATTATGAGGGAAAGAACACTATCAGGGAACTATGGTAGGTTTAGTGAAATATAGATTGTTATTAATTTTGTTGTGGACATCCAATCTGCTTGCCACCACTGAAGGTGGAGTTGGGTAACGTTTGATAAATAATCAGATACAGAAATAGGCCACGGCATGATCAAGTAGATTTTTTACGCAAAAGTCATAGAATTACCAATATCCACTAGGTATAATATATTTCTAAAAATGAGTTTAAACTAACTGTATATATAATTCATACATGGAATATGCCTAAAAGATAATAGGTTATAGCCTTGTGTTGCATTCATTTACAAAGTGTTGTATACTGTATTCACTATATACCATTTCCCTAGTAAGCTAGAATACTTGGTGTGCCTTTTATACATTGCTATGTTTGACCATTATTTAACCCACTGAGCACCAGCTAATTAATAATAAAATCACGCTCTGGGACCAGCTGATTTTTTTTTTTTTTTTTTTTTTTTTTTTAATATCTTAAATTGGTGAGAAAAAAAAACTCACCTCGGTCATTCGGGGTCCAAAGGGGGTTGGGAGGGGGGGCGGCCTCATCATGTGTGCCTTCATAGCTCATATATTAGCAACATGTATCACATAATATCATTGTAAGTGAAGTTACAGTGTTAAAAGTGCATAGATTCAAGTTTTATAAGTGTCAACGAGTGGCAAGCCCCCGCACGAGTCCTGGTTATCATGGCGACTGGCGGCCATCTTGGTCCACGACGGACGCACATACACAAGGCTAGCTGACCGACAGCCGATTCCCCATACACTAACTTTCACTTTTATATGACTCTCTCACACACTGTTTATTGATATTATACTTTATTGTATGCTTTATAGTTAGAATATGAGTTTTACACATTGTTTAGGCACTTTTGACTAGAAATATGGGTTTTGACATTGTATTATTAGTTGGGAGACAAGGGTGCTGGTGGTGAAGGCAGGCGTGGGGGTACTGTGGGAGGACCACGTATGCAGCGCTTGTTGTGTACGTAGCAACATGAAACACTCTCTCGTCTCTTCTGACCCCTACGATGATCTGGCGGAATTTTAAGGAATGCCATGGGGTCTGGGTCATGCTCCTCCTCCTCTTCCCCACTTGGTGGGGAGTCAACTATGTCATGGGGAGCATGACTCTATTCCCTTTGTTTCAACATCGCGAGGCGACGAGGTAGGTCCGACACTCGTAAACTAAACAGGACAACTGACGGCCCAGTCCTCCACTCCTCCCTCTCCCCACTCCCCACCGCGGCGGGACTTGGATGTTGCTGAGTATTGCCACTGTTCGGCAATATCCTAAGGAATATCCCATACAAATCTCAAGCCTCTAGCTACCATACGACAAGGGTAAATAAGGTCGAAAGTCGCGGTGAAGTAAGTGGGTAAACAGGCGCCACTCATCCACGCGGCTGGACTTGGGGGATGCCGAGTACCGCCACTGTTCGGCATCCTAAGGAATATCCCAGTCTATTTTCAAGCCTTTATTTACCATAGGAGACGAGTAAACAAGGTCGAAATTGCGGACGCAGGTGCTGCGGAGCTGGGGTTTAGCGTTACATACAGTACATTACCGACGCATCACGTGCGTCGCTGGGGTCCTTTGGGTTAATATTTATTCATTAAAATTCTAAACGGCATCTTAACCCTTTCACGCATTTATGATGCGGAGGTTGCCAGATTAGCAATAAGAAATAGAGTTCTCTCACTCTTATAATTACCTCTCCAAAATTAGTTTTCTGCCCACAGCTAACTCAAAGACAACTGCAGAGGTTGAAGTAACTAAACTAAAGGTTTCTAAATACCCCTGATGGTAACAAAGGCTTTAAAGTATCCCCAATAGGCTCAAAATCGCGTCATATGTCAGAGAGGGTTAATACAGTATTATAATTTATTTATATGTTATTCCTATGCAAGAGTAAAACTCGCATCACTTGATTATACATAAATTATAGTTGTAGAGCATACAAATTGTGGTAAACTATCAATGGAAGTTAAATATTACTAAGCTATAATGAATCAAATAAAATCAATCTAAATAAAAACTACTCTATTTCTAAATTTAATTCAATCTGAAACAAGCTAATTTATATCCAAAGGTCTCACATAATAAATGTATATAATTATAGGGTAAGGTTATAAGGGTTAATATTAGCCAGGAATTAACTCACCAATAGTTCCACGTGGCAATGAGGCAAGGGAGAACGTTTTACCCAATATGGCGGTGGACAATGGGGAACGAGACTTCGGTCCCAAGACACGAGTCAAGTTAAAGAAAGAATAAATGATTACATGGGAATGGACATGATTATTATAATTTATGCTTATCTATCAGTCAGTCATGATGTCGATGAGAGCGTCGTGATGGTGTAGCTGTGTATTGCTGTATGTGTATTGTGATTAGAGGCACAAAAGCACGATCAACTGAGGGCGGAAAATTAGATGTTAACTGGTTGGTGTTCGTGAAGGCTCTGGCGTACCTCAAAAGCACACCTTGCTGCCTTGGCAAACCGCCAGGAGCCCAAATTATCGTACCGCATTTAGGTTGCTCTATACGATAAATTATATTAATATATACGATAAATTCATATATACTACATAAGACCATGGCAATATTGCTTAATAGCATATTAGGCCTTTTATAACTTAACTTATTTACAATCTTATAATATACGATCTACTCGTCCTACGTCGTGCTGTAGGAGAGATCGTGACGTCACAGAGACATACAAGATCACAAAAGAGTCATATTCTATCGTATTTATACGATACAAATATTCCTTTCATTATGATAATGAAGTAGTGTGTACGTGTGTGTGTGTGTTCTAGTTGACATGGTTATAATCCACCAAGAAACAGGAAGTTGCTCGCTTACTTTTGGCGCTACCTAGACGTGTCGAACACAGCCATCTATGGAGAGCAAAAAACATCATATCTCGGATTGCTTCGAATACCGCCGTCAAAGGGCACTAATGGATGGCTGAAGATCCATACCACGAATTTAATCCCAGACTATACAATCGAGGGTATTAAGTGTTGTCATTGATTCCAGTGGTTTTCGCTCAAAAAGTGTTATTGGTATCTTTATATTTACTGGGAAAACTGCTTATTCCTCAAAGTATTAGTCAATGTCCGAAACTTTGTGAAATATTTGACAACACTTATTAACCTTGACCGTACTGTACAGTTGTCGTTGCATACATTTGAATCAGTATCAAACGGAAGCAAGACAAAATCGTGTTTTTATTAAAGTCCAAATGATTCAGAACTAGGCTTTAAAGGTTCAAAGACTCGAACTGGTGTAAACTTAAGTATGCTCACGAGTGTACTATCAACGACAACAGTTCGTTCCCCCAACCTGCCACTGTGTTAATCCAAATCACCTGGGGGTAAAAAACGAAGGATTTGTTGAGTGTAAATGGCACTTCTGTCAGATGCTTCGTTTGTCGACCCACAGGTGTTTCGGATTCACTCAGTGGTTGGTTGGAGGAACACAATTTTGTCGTTAATAGTACTGTACATTAGAGTGTAATTTTCCATTTTAGTTAAACAAAAATAACAGACATGTCAGGAATATTCGTCTTGTGCTGTTCACATTCCTTTGTAAAGTATATCGATTTACATTACTGAAATTTGTATAGAATAGACTTATGTAGGTAAAGATAATTGTATAGTATAGACTTATGTAGGTAAAGATAATTGTATAGTATAGACTTATGTAGGTAAAGATAATTGTATAGTATAGACTTATGCAGGTAAAGATAATTGTATAGTATAGACTTATGTAGGTAAAGATAATTGTATAGTATAGACTTATGTAGGTAAAGATAATTGTATAGTATAGACTTATGCAGGTAAAGATAATTGTATAGTATAGACTTATGCAGGTAAAGATAATTGTATAGTATAAACTTATGTAGGTAAAGATATTTGTTCTTCAAATCTAAACGGGTTTACTTAAAAAACAGAAATTGGTCATGACCATCCTTTCTTCATTGTCTAACAGTATTCTAATACATATTAGTAATAGTAGTGCTAGTACTTGTAATAGAAGTAGTACTAGTGGTAGCAGTCGTTGAATTCATATTTCATCCTAGGCTATAATTCTTGGAAAATATAAAATTTCTCGATTCCTTTGTACACTCGGATGCCATAGTCTCTAGCCCACTCGTAAGAATTTGTGTTATATCTTTATGCAATTATAACCAGCTTGATTGGCATCTAGAAAAAACTTGCTTGTCAATAAATACTGAATAATATAGACTTGTAATTGATTTATAGAAATGTATAGTCATAAAATCGTTTCTAGAGATATACTTCCATAATTAGAAATAGGTGAAAAAAGTCCACACATTTGTAAGAGTGGGCTAGAGACTATTGTACACGAGTGTACATGGTAGCAAAGTATCCTTCCTTTTTGTGGAAGGTCAAAATAAATATTGGCCGCCCTCCTGTTATTAGTTTAACCCGGTGTGTATGTATCACCACTACAATAATAACCCTGATAGAAAACCTGCTCACAAATTTAATTAAACCCAGGAAGAGGCCGCGGTCCACTACATAACCCGAGTTAGTTTTTCTATTTTGCAGAGCCCTACATTACCCCGTTCAGACGATACCAGTCATTTTGCCTACAAGCCAATTGGATAAAATTCTCTTCCTCCACACACAAGTTAGTTTGTCTATATTTTAGAGTCTGGTAGGCTAGGTTAGATCCAAGTACTTTAGGTTAGGGTTAGATCTAAGTAAGTTGTTGTTATGTTGTATAACGTTAGGTGAGGTTAAGTAAGATTAGGTTATTTCAGATAAGGTTATGTTAAGTTAGCCAAATTTAAGCTAGGTATTGCTGAGTCAGGTTAAATTTAGTTTCATAAGGTCGGGTGATGAATATGTACTCTACTTGTAAACGAAGTTCAGTACAATTAGGCGATAAGCCGTAGCCTCACTACATAACCCCAAATTAAGCCGTTTGAATCCACTTTAGCCCAAACTCAAAAGGATGCTTTGGACCCAAACCCATTCACTTACTTAATTAACTCAGGATTGTGTAATGGACGACCAACGAATTTACCGGATTGTCGTTTGAAGATATTGCCCAGCCTGAGCCCAGTCAGTGGATTTGTCCATAACATTTTCCTGTGAGTATGGTGTAGTACGATGCAACCCAATGCAGACCTTATACAATGTAGTTATGAAGATGTTACCTTTCATGACCGCTGCAAAGGTTTTATTTGTATGTTCATTGTAGTCTTGAAAATCTGACAAAGTTATAGGTTACACATTGTTCTTTACACCAAACATGCCAAGCGGTAATGATCCCAGAATCGATTGATAGAATCTACAGAAACAACTGTTATTGCCAACAAATGTATTATATATTTTGTAAATGTAGGAAAACATCTAGCAGAAAACATCGACATAGGCATAACTAACCCAAAATTGAGATCATGCTTTCTAGCAATCAAGCACCACCATTCAGTATCAGTCCCATCACAGAGATTGAACGGAAAGAAGTGAGCATGTTAAATCCCCTTTCCCACATGTGCGACTTCATACGATTTTCATCGCCGACACCCATAAATTGGCACATTCGTGACATGTCGCAAAGAAATCGTATACCCTCGCATAATAATCGTATGCCTCGCAAGGCCTCGCATGGGCCCTCGCGGGTCGTCGCAAATGTTCGGACTGTTCAACATTTTGGAAGAGGACTCACGAGGGTTCGTAGCCCTCGCAAGCATCGTCGAACATCGCAGAAAGATCTGCGAGGCCCTCGGGGATCATCGGCGACATCGGCGAGACATCGCGGAGGGTTTTGCACAAAAACAAATTTGCAACGCTGCACAGATGCTCACCGATGCTCTCAGATGCTCTGCTCGCCGATGCTCGATGATGCTTGCGAGAACATCGACGATGCCAAAGAGCACCTTGAGCACCTTCGGCGAGGTGGGTAAAAAAAAAAAATATTAGGTCTATAGTGAACCTGTCAACCCTTTTTTCTATGCACCTCTCTTGGGGGGTTCACCTGTTTTTGTTTTCTCTTTCTCTCCTTTTCTCTCTTTCTCTAGTTTGTATCCATTCAGCCCCATTCAGCCAACTGTTTTAAGACGTTTATCCCCATCCAAGTATCAATATCTTCCTGGCAAGCGATAGCAAATCAGCATTATATGGAGAAATCCGGCTTCGCCGGACACATTTTTCTATCGAAAAATGTTTTATATATGTTGGCTCGCTACCGCTCACCAGGAAAATATTGAAACCTGGATAGGGGTAAACGTCTTAAAACAGTAGGCTGAACGGGGCCGAACGGATACAACGCAAAGAGAGAGGGAGAGAAAGATAAAAACAAAAAACGAGGAGAGAGGGAGAGAAAGAGAAAACAAAAAAGGCGAGTTGGGCTCAATTAAGCCGTAACGCAAACATTGAGCCCACCTCGCTGTTTTGGTTTTCTCTTTCTCTCCCTCTCTCCTCGTTTTTTTTCTTTCTTTCTCTCCCTCTCTCTCTTTGCCTTGTATCCGTTTGGCCCCGTTCAGCCTACTGTTTTAAGACGTTTATCCCCATCCAAGTATCGATATCTTCCTGGCAAGCGATACTGAACCAGCATTACAGTATATGGAGAAATCCGGCTTCGCCGGAGAAATTTTTCTATCGAAAAATGTACAAATTTAGCTTGCTCTCAACCATTATTGTTATATTTTTTTTTTTTTTTTTTTTTTTTTTTTTTTTGAGACAATGAACGGAGGAAGGAAAAAACACAGATAAAACAAAAAGGTCCATGTGCCTAAAGGCATCCTCCATTCATAAAATGTTTGTAACAACTGGATTTAAACATTTGTAGATTGTAAGTTTGTGGAAAGCAATTCGAGGGAAGTGAATTCCAAAGAGTAGTAGCTCTGGGGATAAATGAATTCTGATAAGCAGAAGTTCTGCATTGTGGAGGAGAAAGTGTAAATTCATGGGCGCTCTCAGCTGCCCTAGTTCTACGGGGAAAGATGTGGAGAGGCGGCACAATTGAAGCAAGTTCCTCGGAACAATTGCTGTGAAAATATCTGTAGAATAATGCAAGGGATGCAACGTTTCTTCGTATGGCTAATGTAGGAAGGTCCTGTGTGATTGCAGGGTTATTGATTAATCTAATAGCTTTATTTTGAATTTTGTGCAACTGCCTCAATGCAACCACTCCACTTCCACCCCACAGAGGTGAACAGTAATCCATCTGAGAGCGCACATGACTTTTATATATTACGGCCAACTGCTCGTCAGTGAAGAATTCTCGAACTCTGTACAGGAGTCCCAGTTTTTTTGAGGCATTCTTAGCAATGCTTCTAACATAATGTGTCCAGCTCAAGTTAGTAGTTAATGTTACACCGAGAATGTCAATACTAGGGGAAGTGGGAATATTTACATCATTAAAAAATATATGGGAGTCAGTGAGATTCTGTCGGTTAGAAAATTGATTGTACTTGGTTTTCTGTGCATTAAAGGAAACTAGATTCTCTTGTCCCCATTCATTAATTCTAGAAAGGTCCTGGTTCAGAGAAATTGCAGTGTTTATTTTTGAATTTATAAGATCGGGTTGGGTGAAAGAATTGGTAAATGTGAAGGAACTGTGGAGTGTTGAGTCATCTGCGTAGGAATGTATTGGATTATGAGTGGTAGATATGAGATCATTGATATGAATGAGGAACAGAGTTGGGGCCAAAACTGATCCCTGGGGAACACCAGCATTTATTGAGTGAAATTGAGAATAAAGGCCATCTACCATTACACGTATTTTTCTGTTATGAAGATAAGAAGAAATTAGTGGAACTAATGATGCAAGGCCGTAGTGTGACATCTTCGACAATAAGGATTGATGCCAGACTCTATCAAATGCCTTTGATATATCCAGTGCTATTGTATGTGTTTCACCATGTTGGTCTGTAGCTTGGTTGATTTGATGCGTAAGAAGGCAAAGAATGTCTGCAGTTGATCGACATCGTCTAAAACCATATTGCCTATCACTGATTCATTTATTATTCTCCAGATGCTTAATTATGTGATTATTTAATATAATTTCAAAAACTTTGCCAAGAGTGGATGTTATAGCTATTGGTCTGTAGTTTGATGGATCTGAAGAGGCACCTTTTTTAGGAACTGGATGGATGTTTGCTTCTTTCCAGGGTACTGGGAAGCATGAGGTATGAGTACACAGACGGAAAAATTTTGCCAATACAGGAGCGAGCACCAAGGAGCAATTCTTAAGTACTATTGGAGGAATTTCATCTGGACCAGGAGCCTTATCTACTGAGAGATTCTGCAAAATAGTATTGACATGTCTGGTGTGGATCTTAAGTGAGGGAATTTCAGGTGAATTAAAATTAAGTACAGGGACATCTTGATTTATTTCATCTAAGGTTGAGTTGGTGGAGAAAATATCCACAAGAAGGTTAGCTTTACCTCGTGGGTCACTTACAAGATTGCCAGTCGGAGATTTTAATGGTGGAATGGATGAAGCAGTAGTGAAGTTGGATTTAAATGAGTTAAGAGTAGACCAAAATATTTTGTTATCATTTGGATTATTTAGAAGTTTATTTGCCTGCTTATGGAGAAAGTTTGATTTAGTTAGGTTTAATACAGTTTTGGCATGATTTCTGATGTTTCTAAAGTAATTAAAGGCTTCATGTGTTTTTGATCTTGTGTATGCATTGTAGGCTATTGCTTTTTGTTCAGTTACTCTAGCACAATTATGGTCAAACCATTTAGGTGAATTAGATCTTTTACTGTACTTTTGATGAGGAATAAAAGTTTCCATTCCAATTTTTACAAAATCTTGTATGTGGCTCAAGGTGGAGTGTGCATCATTAGAAAAGAAAGAGGTCCAGGGAATATCAATAAAGAAACCTTGAAGACCCTCCAAGGCTGCCCTATCGTAATGCCATTTAGTCACCAAAACAGGTTCAGAGTGGGAAGGTGTGGTAAGTGATAGACAGGTGGCCTGTATCAGACAGTGATCAGAAGATCCAAGTGGGGACCTCACTGTAACATCATAATTTTCTGAATTGGTTGTTAAAAATAAGTCCAGTAGGTGGGAATTATGATTAGGATTATCTGGTACACGGGGGGGTTGGTTGACTAGTTGAATGAGATTAAATGAGTCTGCAAATAGCTCACATTCAAGACCAGCATCATCAGTCCTGGCTGAATGAGTGAGCCATTCAACATTATGGACATTAAAATCACCCAACACAGTGATTTCAGAAGAAGCATTTAAGTTGAGGACACTGAGTTGTGAGGACAGAGAATCAAAAAGACTTTGCTCTGGAGGAGTATTTGGGGAACGGTAGATGCAACATATGTATTTAAATTTACCAGCAGAAATTAATTTGGATATAGAATAATCAAAATAGGGACAATTGAAACTAGTAACCTCCTCCAGGGCAATTTCAGATTTTGCGAAGCAACATACACCACCTTTAGGTCTGAAATTTTGGAGCAATTGATAACCTGGAAAATTAAATCTAGATGTGTCAGATGTGGATGTTACTTGAGTCTCTGTCAAAAAAAGGAGAGTAGGGGATTCTGCTTGAAGAAATTGGTGTACAGAATTGATGTTAGAGTGAAGTCCCCTTATATTACTAAAGAAATAGCTGTACTGACAAGCAGCTTTGGGACGTTGCAATGCTCTTGACACAGTCGCATGATGACGACCGGGAGGGCCCTGTGTCAATAACCCAACCCTGCCGGGGGTGGATATCCGAGGGACCACCAGGTTTGCTCTTAACAATTGTACTGCCATATTTATAAGGTAAGTGTATGGTGTTACATGTATGATATGTAGTGGGAAGAGTAGTATTTTATGGATAGAGGATAGCGATGTAGGGCAATGTCGTGAAGTTGGATGTGTATGTTATATAAAGAGGGTTTTCCTGATACCCCTGATGTGTGAGGCAGAAAGATATGTATCCAGCTACCAAGGCCTGGGAGAGAAAATGGAATTCAGGCTATTCCCTGAGTCTCCCGAAACCTTGGCGGTAGTACTTCCCTGGGCGGGGCTGCCTACCCCTACTACCTACAAATATATATATATATATATATGTTGGCTCGCTACCGCTCAACAGGAACATATTGAAACCTGGATGGGGGTAAACGTCTTAAAACAGTAGGCTGAACGGGGCCGAACGGATACAAGGCAAAGAGAGAGGGAGAGAAAGAGAGAAAACAAAAACGAAGAGAGAGGGAGAGACAGAGTAAACAAAAAAGGCGAGGTGGGCTCAATGTTTGCGTTACGGCTGATGAACCCCCCTCGCTTTTTTTGTTTTCTCTTTCTCTCCCTCTCTCCTTTTTCTTGTTTTTCTTTTCTGTTTCTCTCCCTCTCTCTTTGCCTTGTATCCGTTCGGCCCCGTTCAGCCTACTGTTTTAAGATGTTTACCCCCATCCAGGTTTCAATATTTTCCTGGTGAGCAGTAGCGAGCCAACATATATATTTTTTGTTTTGAGAGCAAGCTAAATTTGTAGATTATTTGATAGAAAAATGTCTCCGACGAAGCATTGCCAATTTCCGAATTAAGGGGAGATGGGTTGTTTTTCTGGTCCCCTTCCTTCCTCATGGTTAACCCCATTAGTTTTCATATTTTATGACGTTCGGCCCATTAGTTTGGCGATTTTAAGACATTTCACCCCATTTCGTTGTCAATATTAACACTTTCGTGTCATTGCTTGAATCGCCGAAGACGTCGCAGAACATTCGGGGAGTTTTCTTTCACCATCGCATGATATCGCAAGATATTTTTGAAAATGGGACATTCCTTGCAGAGATCATCGGCGAAACATCGCTCACTACGCCGATAACGTCGCACAAGGCGGCAATTGCGTCGCATTCATCGGCGACATCTTCGCCGAGTGTAATTTGTTATCTGTTTGTAACGGTCAAAATCGTATACGTCACACACGAATCCTTGTGAATTGACAAGACTACGTCCTCGACGTCGAAAATCGTATGAAGTCGCACATGTGGGAAAGGGGCATAAGTAACTAAACAATAGGATATGATGATATCCGTAATAAAACATTAAGAGGTTGTCATAATTTTGTCCCCAGTATTTGTGCACATCTAATTAATCCTTATAAATAGGTGTATTCCCTGACCAACTGAACATGGCTAAAGGTACCCCAATGCTTAAAGCAGGAGATAAGAGATACATCTACCAATTCCTGTACGACCAACAACAAGGTTGGCATAGCGACCCTCTCAGAGGTGAGACAACCTGGCAGTGGCGAGACCAGTAGTAAAAGCTATGCATACTATTGGTCTGTCTGTGGCAAAGGCACACATCTTAATGGGATGGCTTAGGCAATCTTATACTCTATAGCTCTCTAAGTGGTGGGGGTTGCTCCAGTTGATGAACGTATAATGCTGGTGAGACTATATATTTGTTGTTTCTATGTGAGTGAGGGAGACAAAAACAGACACCGAGAATATTAGGAGAAGAAGAAGAAGAGTTAATTTGTATGTTCTTGAAGAGTAAGTCATAGTTTTCTGGAAAAGGGTGACGAGTAGACAAATGGAGAAATGGAGTTTTGGAAGCATTAAAAGTAACAAGGTTTTTCTGTCCCAAATAGAGATAGTAGAGAGATCAGAAGATAGGTGTTATATGGCCATATTACTTAAGTTTTGGAGTTGCTGCTGTGATGTGGAAGGCTAGTTCAATAGTGCAATATAGAGTCGTCAGCATATGAATGAATGGGGTTGAAGGTGTAGTTGAAATTGAAATTAAAATTAAAATGTTTTTGTTATGCGGGGTTGTAATCCAACTGGCTTTAGTATTATATCTTATCAATCCGGGTTTTGGATACTTAGATTTGGACTAGATCTCAACAGGGACACGTCGAACTTAGTAAATATGATAGTTAACTATTCAATCAGGCAAGGATAACACAATAAACACTTATTTATTAAATGGCATGGATATACATAACTAGTAATACTATACTATACTGTTATTAGAACAGCAAGTAAGTATAAAAGTGACTAAGAAAGTGAACTAATTCCACCCTCTAATGAGTTTCAGTTTATCCTTATGTGGTCATGTAAGAGTGGAAATACACAAAGATATACAGATAAATATATACATAAAAAAGAATCATTATAATACATATGTGAGCGAAATGTCTAGCGTGAAGTATTGTGACAAAGAGACGATAGATTTCGGAACTTATCGCTCAGCTGCGTGGCGAGCCTGCGTGGTCGGCAAATGAGGCCGTGCTCAGGTGTGCACATCCAAAGGTGCAGCACTGGACTATAGTCCAGTTGGACTAGTGTCACAGGAAATAACAATTAACTTTAACCCGTGGAGCCCCAGCGACGCGTCTGACGCGTCGGCTATGTATGTAACGCACAGCCCCAGAGACGCGCCTAACGCGTCACCATTATAGCTCCAGTCGTAACTCTCAGAATGGCTCTAGATTTATATGGGAAGTACTTTGGGTGCCAGCAGCCTAATCTCAAACCGTTTTGTCCATACGCGCGCGCGCGCGGGGACGGGAGAGGGCACCCGCCTTCCCACACCTCATGGTCAGTTTACCGCGCACCCTCTCGACTGAAACACCATGTCTCGACGTTATAGTGCCCGCCTTACCCGCCCCTGCAGTACAGAGGAGGTCATGGATATACTGTACGACACTGACAGCCCTGATAGTGACACTGAATCAGCAATGGACGAGTATGCCCCCTCACAAGCCGAAATAAGTGAGCTAGAGGAAGAGCTTGCTCAGATTCCTGTCAGGCCGCACAGGCCGTCACAAAGACAGCAAGGGGCAAGTGCACCTCCCCGCCGCCCACTTCCCCAAGACCCCACTGAATGCTCAGAAAGTGGGGAAGAGGTTGTTGTTGCAGATGAACCTGCTGACCCTCAAAATTACATGCGTGTACCTGGGGAAGAACGAAAGGGATTGAAGAGAAGAAGGGGCGAGTCTGGGAGTGAAGAGGAGGTACCCCCACAACCCCGCCTGCCTTCTCCCCCACTTCGCATAATCTCCCCACTCAAGAAAAATACCCCGGGGAAGTTCTATGGTCGTCATAAACATAGTGACGAACAACAACGTGGTGATGGACAAATAGAACAACCTGGTGATGGAGAAATGGCACAACGTGGTGCGAGACAAGGGCAGTCACATGACCCAAAACGCTCCCTCTTCCCTCCCGACCCAGAGCACGTGGGGAGGGATGAGTCACCACCACCACCACCACTACTACCAGACTCTCCGCCTCGCCATTCTACCCCCCACTATCACCTTCAGGCTCCATCCCGTACACCCCCCCACGAATGTCTCCCTCACCTGAACCAGGCCCCTCCCACGCCACTGCATTATCACCAGCCTCTCCACAACGCCCCGACCTGCCCCAACGCCCTGAAAGCAAACGACGTGGGTGTGTCATATCTCGCGGGCGTGCCACCAGCGGCCGAATGCAGAAGGTGAAGCAAATAAGACGCCCCAGCAACGACTCGAGCTCTAGATCTAGCTCTCGATCAAGTTCGAGGTCTAGCTCCAGACCCAGGTCCACCTCTCGCCCACGCTCCACCCGCACGACCCGCCCCGGTGCCCCTGTCGATGACCCTGATGACCCCAATGCCCCATCTAGCGACGACGAAGGCGCTGATAGGTGGGATTGGGTGGATGGGGAGAACTATCTACCAGGACAATACCACTTTGTGGGGGCAGCTGAGGCCGGCCCTACCATGCCCAATCGTGGACCTGACACCACAAGACTGGGTGTTTTTCTGCAGTTCTTCACTGCCAACCTTGTTGGCTTGATTGTTGACCAGACGAACTGGTACAACTATTATTTTATGGCAGGAAAGGAGCAGAAGAGGAACTCGGCACGTCTCTCATGGGTGGATTTGTCTTCCGATGAGTTCTACTCATTCCTGGCACTGGTCATCCTGATGGGGGTCACCAAGAAGACGTCTCTCAGGAAGTACTGGTCATCTGATCCCCTCATCGCAACCCCCTTCATTGGGAAAGTCATGAGCAGGAATAGATTCACGGCAATCATGGGAAACCTGCACTTTATTGATAGCCTGGCAAGCCACACCAGGAACCAGGATCGCCTCAGGAATACCAAAGACCCGATGGAGAGGATAAGACCTATATTTGAATACCTGAAAACTAAGTTTGCAGCCTCCTTCAAACCTCACCAAAAACTCATCATTGATGAGAGTCTGGTGCTGTGGAGGGGGAATATTAGCATCCGACAGTACATCCCCAGCAAGCGTCACCGTTATGGCCTGAAACTGTTCGTGATGTGCGACTGCAAAACCGGCTACATCCATGACATCATCCTCTACATGGGCAAGGTCACTGAACTGGTGGAGGAGAGGACATATGGGATATCTGGGGCCGTTGTCATCACCATGTTGGAGGGATATTTGGACAGGGGCCACATCTTGTACCTCGACAACTGGTACACCAGCCCTTCCCTTGCCAAATTCCTGTACAGCAGAAACACTGGCGTCTGTGGCACCGTCAGGAGGAATCGTGTCTACATGCCAGAGCTACCCGAAAGGCGGGAGAAGGGCTCCATCATCCACCTCCAGGCAAAATAATATCTTGATGCTCTCGTGGATGGACAATCGTGACGTCAATATCCTCACCAGTATCCACCTGCCCCGCTTAGAGGACACCAAACGCCGTGATAGAGCCACAGGTGAGGCGGTCAAAAAAACAGGTGCAATCATTGACTACAACATCAACATGCGGCTGGTTGACAAGTCAGACTCTGTCATATCGTCAGTCGAGTGTGCCAGGAAGACGATTAGGTGGTATAAAAAACTATTTTTCCACCTACTAGACCGCACCCTCTACAACTGCCACATCCAATATCATGAAATAACAGGTGAAGTTGAGACGATGGAGTCGTACTGCACCGAACTTGCACGGGAGCTTCTGTTCTTCTTCAGGGATGGTCCACGCCGCCAGCAACGTCCCGCAGCTCGTTTTCAAGCACCAGAAGGCCCCGCCAGACTGACACAACGCCACTTTTGCGATTTTGTCCCGCCCAACCAAGTAATCCCCAACCCACGCAGACGGTGTCATGTGTGTCGCAACACAGGCAGACGCACACCCAAACGGACAGACACCCGGACGATGTGTGAAGAATGTGATATCGGACTGTGTATTCCCACCTGCTTCAGGGATTATCACACCCTCGAGCACTTATAAGTGTTCAAAGTGTTCAAAGACTGCGATAAAAGACGCTATAATGTAATACTAACAGTATATAAAAGACGCAAACAGTGAATATAAAACAGTGTGTATATATATATAATTTACAAGTGCAAAGTACCGAACAATATAAAACACTAAGTAAATTCTAAACTTATAATACTGTGTGCAAATAATCATAAGAATACAAGACAATAAGTGCGTAAAACAATGTATATACACCTCATAATCTTAGGTAAAACAATGAACAATTACAAATAATTCAATGAAAAGGAGAGACTGGTGACCTTGAGTGAAAGTGACAGCCAGACAGAGAAAGAAAGAGGGAAGGGTGCTGTGGAATGTGGGTCACTCGGTCCGCTGTCTGGCCGTGTGTTCGTACGTGCGTTTTGTTATTGTCCTGAGCAAAGATGGCCGCCCAAGATGGCCGCCATCACCATGGCAACGGGGACGCTAACACTCGTGCGCACTTGTAATACTTGAATGAAGGCACTTATCACACTACAACTTCAGTTATATTGACATTATGTGATATACAAAGACATTCTATGAACTCTGAAGCGCACTTTATGTCCGAGAGGTGCAAAATAAGTCATGCTGCCTGGCGGCTGGCAACTGGCTGCTGGCGCGGAAGATTTGAAATGGCGCTAAGGCTCCACTGAGGCTGGGGACCCCCACTACCTCCCAGGACCCCCAAATGGCCTAGGTAAGTACTTTTTTCACATTTCTTCAGGTCCATCATTATTTTCTAACACGTTCTGATATATTTATAAAAAAAAAAAAAAAAAAAAATTGCCCGGGTTCTGGTGCGCAACAATAATAAAACCGGCCGGGGCTGTATGGGTTAATGCGATATTAAATCAGGGACTAAAGTTATGCAGTTTATTTTATTCTAGGGGGTAAGATAGTTTAAATCTGAATTCAACTAGCTAAGAGTTATTGCGAATAATCTCCCACACAACAAATAATATTCGATCATGGATGAGGTCAAATCACACAGGTAAAGTAAATCAGATTCACAGTAAATATAGTGACTGAGTTGAAATAGATTAAATATAATTTAAGATAGAATGGAATGAAAAAACCAACTACTTTAAGAAACGCAAGTAAATGAGCACTGGAAGATAGCTTTACAATGAGCTATTTATGAATAAGCGTACACGACGAAGTTGCACTTAGGAAATACCATTGGTGATGGCATAAAAGGAGTTTTGAATAGATTAACACATTCCTAATGGAATGCAGAACTAAACGTAGCGTTGTATTATGTTACGACCGGAACTATGAAATAAACAAGGGCACTTAATAATGGACTAGATGATAGGCTATATCTGCAACAACGGCCATTTGTTATATCTATTACAACGGTACGCTAATTCCAAACCCTCGAACTATTATGCCGGTGAACAAAACACTTAAAACCCTCCAGAGTTAATCTACTGGATAATGGGGTATCAATTAACTGGGTTTTAGAGCACTTCTACAAAGGCTTTCCGGTGACGGCAAAGCCAACTCACAACAGGAGTACTTACGTTACGAAAATGCTCTTAAGTAATAACAATGCTTGAATAAACTATATAAGATTTAATAAAGGAATAAATGCTTACGTTAACTTTAGTGGGAGTCTGTACTCAACACTAAACTCTTCAATGCTCTATGAAAACACTGGAAGTCTAGTCCTACAGGCTACAGCAATCAGATAAGGAATCTTCTGAAAAGGTCTGATGCTCTAAGATGCTCGTTAATATAGAACAGAAATAATGCAGGGGCAGGACACCACAGCGTGTATCTTAAATACACCAATAAGTAGGATACATATATATAACAAGGGAGTGCAACAACTCTGTGACAGCACTAATAATAACCACTCAGAAACAGTACTTCCTTAGCCAACGTAACAGCCAAACTGGGTTGTGCACTATGCATCAACCAAGGCTAAAATAAGGCGTGCATAATTCCTAAAGCATACACAATGAAAGTTAATAAACACAATGCTGTCTTCCTCACTAATAAAGTCTAGCAGTGGCATAAAAGTTACTAGGAAACTAGGCAGAGCGCAAGCATGCTCGTAGCCTACTGTCTCCCCTTGAACAGATTTCCCTTATGTTACGTTATTTGACTTGGTGGCTCTCTTGGTAAGTCCAGATCTCTAGTATCTGGTCTTGCCCTGGCGCTCCACAAAGGTCAACAAAATGAGGTAGCAAGCATACAGATAAGTATAGGCAAAAGCCCTTCACCTGTATACTGCTACACTCGCAAAGGAAAATATGCACAAGGGTTACAGGTTAGCTAGCTTCGTCGATGTTGTACAGGCTCTGACTTGCCACATACATAACTCAGACAACGACCAAAGATACCTTCCACTGTCTAGCATTAAATAATCGGAAAGAACAGCTCAATAATTAGAAGCACCCCAACACTAGGCTACCATATGACTATGACTCTAATAATCCCTAAAACTAGTGCAAACATAAATGTGAGAGCTGGTGCTGGTAATACGACTGGCCGACTATGGAAGTCGTAAGCAGAACCAGAAGGGATAAGTAATTGAATAAAGAGAGAAGTATGAAAACGAAGAAGTTCAGAGAGAGAGAAAGTAGTACAGGGGGTTATATGGGGGACAGATTGCAAAGGACATGTAGGACCAAGGACGCTGCGCCCAGCTCTGAAGGAGACACGAGGGCAGGACCCCTCACCACCGTCCCAGGACAGCGGCCTCCAATCACAGACGACTACGTCATGAGGAGCAAGCGTCCTATGACGTAGGCAGGCCCGCCGGCCAATCACGGGCGTGGGAGACTCCTCCGAGCGAGGGAGGCAAACGTACATACACACGCACATACTACCACCGCGCTGCCTCCTCTGCTCTCTCTCTCCTTAACTTCACACAATGCATCTTATATTCTAGCAATGATATAAAATACTTCCAAGTGTCACAGACAAGAATAAAGACCACCACTGATCTGTCTGTGACAACATGAACTCTATGAAAGAAAGAACATCGTTCTACGATTATTGTAGCCCATATCACTGCCCTGGCGAGCGCTAGCGAGTTACGAGTGCATTCTGGCAAGCTGGCCAGCGTAACAATTATAACGTAAATACGAACATAATCAAGGGATTACTATATCAAGTAATAAATATGATCTAAAGCCAAGTAGTAGGCGGATCGAATCAAGAACTGAACAGTCCGAGTTCCTCGAATGGTGTGGAAAGAATTATATGACCCGAGTAACGTATATGATTAGACTACTCAAAAGAACTAATAGAAATCAGGTATCTTGATTATGAGTTAATTCTAACTCAACGGAAATAGTTCTTTACTTTCAAATAAAAGGATGGTAGTATCAATTATCTGGCGATAATTACACAGATATATAAATCCTAAATTGGGCGTAGGTTCGAGGTATATATTGAATTTAAAAATAGGGAATCACTAAAGCGTCTTCACGTTATAGACTTTCACTTCGACTTGGATACAAAACGAATAATCAACACATATGAATAAAATCTGATCTTATTATAGTTAATTAACATGTGTAAAAATGACTATGTAACGTACATACAATTGAGGTTCTGAAGGATTAACACAATTTATTTAGCAATATCTCGTACTTAATAAAACACTGTACGGATCAAAGTTAGAGAGTTTACACGGGTAGGCACAGATCTATAGTTAAATATAATAGAATACTTGCATATTTTATCCTACCTTCATAACAAAAGCCGCAACTTATAAAACGCAGAGACACTTAGGGTATAGGATAGAGGTGGCCATGAACGAGAGTCTGGACGACGTAGGACTCAGGGTTCTGCTGGGCTGGACGTGGAGGGGAACTGGCCTTTCACTTCAGGTACAGGGCAGCACACTCTCTCGTTCAGGGGGAACAATACCAATCCTATCCCACATCTGGTTGTAGCCAGTGGAAGGAAGCAATAGTATTTGCTAACTTCCTTCAGTTTCAGCCAGGCTATATTCGGGTTATTTTTAGTGTTCAGTTTGGTCTAATTCAATAACATAAGGCCATGTGGATATCGTTGTTTTGGCTATGGTGAAGGTAGTTCTTAAGCTAAAAATACATGGTAGTTATTAATTTACACACACAGAAATTCTTGATCTCTCCATATGCTCCCCTTATTTTTAGAGGGTACTATGGTGACGTAATGGATGATTTTCTGTTCATCGTAATATCTCGCTTTTCTTATTCTACAGGTTATAGTTCTTTCACTGTTCACTTCGGTGGTACTATCCCTAGTCTTCCTGGGAGGTACTGTAGAGGGGGTACTGGGATTCCCATCTAGTCAAGTATTAAGAGGGCTCTTGGTGTTGGATTTGCATAAACAGTTCTTCGTCATAATGCAAGTCAGGCTGGAGTTGGTGATATTCTTTGGTATTTTGTTTCGGTCCTTGCCATTGGAAGAGCTGGGGTCCCTGTGATTGGTTGGGACTCAAACTTCTTTCTGGTGTATTCTGACCTAGTTTCCCGGAAATTAGAGCCTGGGTAGATCCGGGAAACAGGGTAGGCTGACCTATTCCGTCCGGTATTGAAGCCTGGGAAACTGGTCTGGTCTTATTCTGTTTGTCCTTTTCCTTAGGTCGTCTTCTCCTGTTTCTCTGGATCACTGCCATTCTTCCGGGCGTGATTGGGGTGTGGCTGCTCAACCCCATCATTTCAGATTTATTTAGCCATATAATATACAATACATATTTAATTACAGAAACAAATATTGATGCTGCCTGAGCCTTTTGAGAGTAATCTCTCCTAAAAAGCACTTGAATATTGCAAGCTCGATATTATCCTTATTCTAGAATATTAAACTATATTGCACACTTAAGTTTTTGTGAACAATATGACTAAATAATTATATGATTGACTATATGATCAATTATTTACTTAATATTGTATCGAATCATTATGAAATATAACATAATTTGCCTGCGCATATATAATATACAGTAGATAAAGTGCAAACATAAATAAAGTACGGTCATTTGTTATGCTCAAACAAAACATCCAAATTTACACTAATACACATTCATTATCAATTCATACATGATCTATCTACATTTATACATACATTTATTCATACAATCATCTACATACATACATAAATGTGTACATATAATTATATTTATTATACAATCTTAGCAAGCTACATATATTATCAGCTGATATATATAATTATGCAAACACAGACACACATATTATGCATACAAATATTAAAATAACTCTTTAGAACTAGACGCATTCTCAAACAGATACGCATATCTATAACGTTTACACATAACCAATTATATACTTATATACTTACTCATACTTACTATATTCATTTACTGTTAACACATTTATGAGAAACACAAATAAATGTTCCTTACACTTGGAGATACACCCCAATTACGCATATATATAGGAGATACATTTAGTACGGTACATGATAATAAAATATATACCGTAACCGGTATGTTTACTGTGAATAGTGGACAGTGTTTGATTGTAATAAAACATATAAGCCACCAGAAATAATAAGTAAATAAATCCTCACACATGAACATTTCCTTGTAATGCTGCTTGATATTTATTTAGCAAGTAAAATTTAAGAGAACTCTTGAAGCTGGGCAATGTAGTACTTTCTCTAATATTTAATGGCAACTGGTTCCATACCTTTACACCATGATATTTGATTGATATTTGGGTCTGTTTTGAGTTCATTAACGGAATAATTAATGATGCATTGTTTCTAAAGTTATATCTGTTATTTTCGCAGACCCTAAACATGTCATTAGTAGTGAAATTATGGAGTGATTTGTAAACAAACAACGAAGAACATTATATATTTATATAGTTCAATTTTAATAGCGTAAGTTTGACAAACAAATTATCAACTCTGCGAAGCAGAGTGGTATCGCACACACATATCCCACCCGTATACTGTGCACTACAATTCAGTTTGTCCGTCGTCGTCGTCGTCCGTCGTCGTCGTCCGTCGTCGTCGTCGTCCGTCCGTCGTCCGTCCGGAAACTCCTCCTAGACCGTTCGATGGATTTTCACGAAATTTCACAGGTATATTCATTTGGTCAATGCTAAGGTCAGTCAAAAAGAAATTTTCAATTTAACTTAAAGGTTAAGGTCAAAGGTCAAGGTTAAAAATAAGGTCAATATTTCATGTGTCTTAGTTTTTACTCAAATGTCTTCATTTTCACCATATAAGTTACTGGTAACTTCGATATCCTATTGACAAAATTTTAGAGAAATATTCTGAAGGGTAATGTCAAAGGTCAAAAGTCAAAATATTTGTTTTACTAGTATTTCTTATATTAACTGTTAGATTCTCACTAAACTTACCATGTATATTCGGAATACTTAGGGCAAGGTCATACAAGAAACTAAACAATTCCATGTGAAAGGTCAAGTTCACAGGTCAAGGTCAAATAAAAGGTCAATATGCAAATTTCATTACTTATCATGCAAACTTCACAAAATTTGGCGATATAGTTGCACTTTAAATGAAAAGGAAAATAATAAATGTTGAGACACATATGATGAAGGTCAAGGTCAAGGTCAAATGTCAAGGTCAACTACTCTATAAATACATATGAAACTAACTGATGGGTTTTAATGAAATTAGTCATGCTTATTTGATTTTTCTGGGCAATGTCAATTAAAACTAATTTTACTCTTAGATAAAGGTCAAGGTCACAGGTTATGGTGAAAGGTCAACTTATACTATTTATTTTTAGTTTTTATTCAAATGTGCATTTTCAGTTTACAAGTTACTGGTAACATTAATATCGTATTGCACAAATTTTAGATAAATATTCCAAAGGGTAAGGTCAAACTTGAAGGTCAAAGGTCAAAATAGTATTTTTACTAGTATTTCTCATATTAACTGTTATAGATTCTCACTAGACTTACCATGTATATTCGGAATACCTAGGTCAAGGTCATACAATAAACTATTATATTCTATATGAAAGGTCAAGGTCAAATAAAAGGTCAATACCCTATTTTCTTTACTTTTCATGCAAACTTCACAACATTTGGTGAGATAGCTGCACTTTAAGTGAACAGGAAATTAAATAAATGTTGAGACACATAAATGTCAAGATATAGGTCAAAGGTCAAGGTCTATTCTATTAATATATATGAAACTAACTGATGTGTTTTAATGAAATTAGGCATGCGTATTTGATGTTCATGGGCAATGTCAATTCAAACAAAAATGTACTCATACATAACGGTCACAGGTCAAGGTCAAAGGTCTAACTTTATTATTTAAAAACAAAAATTAGGCTACTCAAATTTTAGAAAACTGGCTGTGTTATGGCTTATTTCTTAAATATAGCCTAATATATATCAAAGTTCACATAAATATTGTAATAGTTAAGGTCAGAGGTCAAGGTAAAAAAAAAGAGTATTTGTAATTTTCCCGAAACTCCTCCTTGACTGTTTAATGTATTGTCATAATATTATACAGGCAAATTCAGTTGGTCAATGCGACGACCATCCAAATATATGCATTTTACTTTTAGTCAAAGGTCAAAGGTCAACGTCACAATATATGATCACTATTTGTAATCAATAAGTTTTTATGCGAATTAGGCTACACCATATTCATAATGTTAGTTAATACGAACATTGCTGTTAAGCTAACTAAATCCTTGATAAGAAATTCTAAGGTCGAAGGTCAGAGGTCAAGGTTAAAGGTCGATATATGATTTTTACTAGTATTTCTTATTTAATGTAACATTCTCATTAGGCATATCATGCATATTCGAAATGCCTAGACCAAGGTCATACCAGAATAAACATAATTCCATTTGATAGGTCAAGTTCACAGGTCAACGTCAAATATAAGGTCAATATGCTAATTTCTTGTAAACTTCACAAAATTTGTTGAGACAGTTGTGCATTAAGGGAAAATTAAAATTTTAAATTTTCAGAGATCATGAAGGTCAAGATGAAGGTCAAAGGTCAAGGTCAACTATTCCTTTAATACCTCAAACTAACTGATGATCTTTAATGAAATTTGACACTTATTTGATTTTCTAGAGTTACATCAAAGCGAACAAAAATATAATTCTACATAAAGGTCAAGTTCACAAGCCTATGGGTTTCAGAGGCCGTGTTACATGGTTTTTCGGGAATAACTTATTAACACAAATTTGGATTAGTATGATATTTTGACACAACTTTATTCACACCCTGCCCTAATTTTCGCCAATATTGTGCATTACCAAAAGTGTAGAATTAAGGTACTTGTCCCTGTGTCATGAGGTTAAAGTCGCACCTGGTCACACCTGGATGATGAGGAAACGAACAAGGTTAGTCACCCCCCCATCTCTCTTTCTTTCCTTCTCGCTCTCTCTCTCTCTCTCTGTCTCTCTCTCTCTCTCTCTCTCTCTCACTTTCTCACACATGGAAACTACGGCCACTGGCGCATTCATTATACATATAAAAGTGAGGATGCAAAATGTGTTAATTTTATATTAATATATGATAGTGACATAAACTGACTGCAAGGGCAACAGTAGGGTAGGGTGGTGGGTATAAAACGAGCGTGTGTGATGGAAGAGCAGTGGTTTGGTGGTTTCCAGGTGTTGTGTGGTTTTGTGTTGGCATGATATTGCATCTACTGTAAGGTGTAATATGGTCATCGTATCGTCAGGTTGTGTTGGATGTCAGGTGGGATGGGTCAGTTGACGCTTGGTCATTAATTACGGGTTGGGTAGGGGTTGGAAAGGCGTGAGGATGGGAAAATGTTTGGGGAGGAAGGGTAGTGTAGGGTAAGTAAGTACAGTCACTTATACAAAATCGTGGACCGGTACGATTTTCGTTATGCAATTACTACCTGGGTTGATTATTGGCTGGGACTTGCTTTACAATCAATGGTATATGTAGGTTCGTAATTGATGTATAGAAAATCATATTCGTAAATCCGTTTGTAGAGATATACTTCCATAATTAGAAAAAAGGTGAGGTCCATGAATTGTTATGAGTGATGGTACGTTGAGGAAGATGCTGCCGACAATAAAACAAACAATACAAAACAAATACGAAGGAGAAGGGTGGGACAATGGGACATTTATACAAAGTGTATAGGAATGTGCAGGGGTGAGTGTGGCCAGGTTTTATTAATAGGTCATTTTATACAACGAAAGGAAGCGGAGACATGAAGGGTGGACAAATGATTGGACAAGCCGATTGGCGGCTTTCTCCCTGCTGTATATGTAGTAAAGACGCATGACAAATGCGTTTTTACACCCACGCGGACAATGACGCAACATGGTTGCCATAATTTGCCTTGCTGGAGCCAATGTCACGTATGGCTGACTGTCTACGACTGCTGCCGTAAGCCCATGGCACCCGACGAAAACACACAACACCCGGAAACAACCGAACCATTGCTCATCGATGAAACACGGTCGTTATATACCCAGCACCCTACCATACTCTTGTCCTTACATTCACGTTATGTCACTATACAATATAAATATAAAATTAACACATTTTGCATACCTAATTTTTATATGTATAATGCATGCGCCAGTGGCCGTAGTTTCCATGTGTGAGAAAGTGAGAGAGAGAGAGAGAGAGCGAGCGAGAGAGAGAGAGAGAGAGAGAGCGAGAGGGAAAGAAAGAGAGATGGGGGGGTGACTAACCTTGTTCGTTTCCTCATCATCCAGGTGTGACCAGGTGCGACTTTAACCTCATGACACAGGGACAAGTACCTTAATTCTACACTTTTGGTAATGCAAGATATTGGCGAAAATTAGGGCAGGGTGTGAATAAAGTTGTGTCAAAATATCATACTAATCCAAATTTGTGTTAATAAGTTATTCCCGAAAAACCATGTAACACGGCCTCTGAAACCCATAGTAGGTCATAAGTTAACCTTCATCATAAAAACATTCAATTTACGATAAGCTGACAACTGTTAGTTGCATTTTACTTAAATAACATATATTTCAATCATATACTGTATATATATATATATATATATATATATATATATATATATATTATAATACTTAAGGTTAAAGATCAAGGTCAAAGAACAAAAGAAGAGTGTTGATAATTGTCTTTAAACTCTTCCTAGACTGTTTAACCCTTTGTGTACCGGTGACGTCTTTTTTATTATATTCTAGCTATAATTAGACGATTTTGTGGAGCTTATGAAGGATCTGTGGTAGTAAAAAGGGTTAAGATAGTTGAAAGCCTGATAATTTTACGGAGGCCCTTCATAAACTAAATAATATCATCATAGTATCCAGTATGAAATGAAACTGACACAACTGTACTGAATGGGTTATGTATTGTCACCAAATTTTGCTGGCAAATTTGGTTGGTCAATGCAACGATTGTCCCATTTTTTTTTTTTTTATTTAAAGGTCAAGGTGAATGGTTAAGGTCACAGATTATGGCCACTATTTCTTTCATATACATATTTTATATATATATATAGGTGTGGTGGAGTGGTCTTGCCACTGGCCTGGTAATCCAAAGGTCCCGGGTTCAAATCCCGATGTATCAATGGGAAGATATTATTGGGATGGAGTTTGTGCTGTACCTGGTATCAGTGCATTATCACAAGCCCACCGAAACGTCAATAAAATACCCTAATTTTTCCCTGATTAAATAGCACTGTATGAATATTCCCATATTCAAAATATGCTATAGGGGTGCAATGCCTGGTGAGTTATCTGCTCAACAGGTGGCGTTGTGTGTGTGTAAGTGTGAGAATCCGAGTGTAGGGGATGAGACAGTGAAGCACGGGAACGAGGTGGCTTCAGAGATGGGGTCGTTTCGGGCCATGAGTGAGCACCGTGCCTCATGTGAAGGCAAGATGGCAGGTGCTCGTACTCTACGTGCTTCACGTGTCTCACTCCCTAGACTGGAACAAGACCTCACGGGCTTCACTGTTCATTGTAAAGCGGTGAATGTTAAGGCTCTCAGCCTATGCCCGAGAGGAAGTAAGTTGGAATATAAAAAAAAAAAAAAAATAAAAATATATATATATATTTATATATATATATATATATATATATATATATATATATCGGTATATATATATACTGTATATAAACCTATTTTTCCTAAGAGATTCAATACTACTTGCAGAATTATAGGTCGCAGAGTTGCGTATGCAGTTTTTATTTTTATTTTTTTTGTTTGGGTAGTGCGAAAACTGCACACCTACTTTATTTGTATGTTCATACCTTCATTGAGAAGTTATTGTCCTCATTATGCGTGTCTGGGCTGTTACCAATGGTCGTTTTTTGTTTTTTTCCTGCAGTACCCCATACTGAATTGCAATAATATAATATGTTGGGATATACTAATGAATAATAAACTTGTTTCAAAGCTTTGGAAGTTAGTAAAGGGGGTGTTAATTTAATTATACCACATTGTTTGCTTATTGTATTCCTTACATGCTGAATATGTCCACTCCATAATAGTTTTTTATCAATCATAGCTCCGAAAATTTTTCCTTTCTACTTCTTCCAAAGTTGAATTACCAAATGTTAATGATACTGCATGGGGAGGAACATTTTTGTTCCTGTTAAAGTTCATATAATTTGTTTTACTGACATTAATAGTGAGTCTGTTACATTTTACCCATTTATCTATGTTGATTAACTCATTATTTGTTTGGCATATGAGGGTGGGGAGGTCATGATGGCTGGCATACAGAGTCCTGTCGTCTGCAAATAATATGAACTTCAATAACCTACTAGAATTGACAAAATCATTTATATGCAATAGAAAAAAGTAGAGGTCACAAATCCCGATGTTGATCCCTGGGGTACACCATAGGATATGACTTGTGTATCTGATTGATGATCATTATAATGGACATACTGCTTACGGTTGGTTAGGTACGATTTAAACCAGGAGTTTTCTGTGTGTTTTATGGCATAATTTCTAGTTTAAGTATAAGGATATGATGGTCAACTGTATCAAAGGCCTTTGAACAATCTAGGAATGTCGCTATTGTGCTATTGTATATAATTTACTGTCAAATGATGTCAAAATTTCATTAGACAAATTTATAAGGGCAGATTCTGTCAATTTTCCCTGTCTGAAACCATACTGAGAGGGTGTTTTTTAGAATATGGTTGTCCTGACAGAAGTGTGTAAGTTTGTTGTACATATACATTTTGTTCTCATATTTTACTAAGAGTAGGAAGAACTGATACAGGTCGATAATTCTTAAATTCTCTCTTATCCCCCCGATTTGAATATTGGCGTCACTTTAGCAATCTTCAATTGATCAGGAAATATACCAGTGGAGAAGGATGAGTTACACAGATGCAAGAGAACAGGATACATGACTGATACTACATCCTTAATGATGCTGATAGGAACACCATCACAACCAGGTGAAGAGTCTGGCAATTGAAATTGAACTTCCTTTAACTCGTTTTCTGTGATGTGACGCATTTTGAATGTTTTAGTCAGGTGGATTAGCGATATTTTCGTTACACTGCTGATAAAAGCACCAAATTTGGTATGAACCTTCCTTAGGGTCTATAAATGAATTTTAGAAGGGGTGCCCTGAGGAAAATTTAAGATAATATATAAAAACCTTATATTGAAGTTGGAAAAATAGCAATTTTCTCAAATCGTATAAATCATAATTAAACGATATTGGTTGAAGATACATTACATTTGATACCACAGTTATGAAAGGAAATTTAAGTTTGCATTTTTTTTTATTTAATGCACGTTTTGTATTTGATTCACCGTTTACGAGATATTAGTTTTTTTTTAGCTAATTTCTTTTAATTGTAATAACACGATATTGGTTAAAGATACATTACATTTGAGACCACACTTTAGAAAGGAAATTAAATTTTGCATCTGTTTCATTCGTGACACTTGTTGTATCTGTTTCACCGTTTAGGAGATATTGAGGGTTTTTCCATTTTTTTATTACTTTGTTTTTTTGTAAAATTTACAAATGTTTAAGAATAGTATCATTATAGGCATTACATGGATAGGACATTGTATTCTATACTTTAATATTATATTGTTATTGAACAAATCAATGAAAAATATATATTTTCACAACAAATTTAGTCAGGTGGCTTAGCGGAAAATGTAGCCATTATCGTTACACGGCGGATAAAGGCACCAAATTGTGTATGAGGCTTCCTTAGGGTCTAATAATGAATTTTAGAAGGGGCGCCCTCCAGAAAATTCAAGAGAACATATAAAAAACACATATTGAAGATGGAAAAATAACATTTTGCTTTAATCATAAAAAGTGTAATTAGACGGTATCGGTTGAAGATATATTAAATTTGATACCCCACTTATGAAAGGAAATGTAATTTTGCATAATTTTTATTCTATCCACTTTTTTAATTGATTCATCATTTATGAGATATTGATTTTTTTTAGTTTTGAGCTAATGTATTTTGATTGTCATAAAAACTATATTGGTTAAAGATACATCACATTTGAGATCACACTTAAGAAAGGAAATTAAATGTTGCATCTTTTTCATGTGTGACACTTTTTTTATTTGCTTCACCGTTTAGGAGATATTGAGGGTTTTTAAATTTTTGAGTATTATTTTGTTTTTAATTTACCAATTTGTAAGAATAATATAATTATAGGCATTACATGCCTATAATTATATTATTCTTAGACATTGGTAAATTTTACAAACAAAAGTATTCAACTTTTTAAAAACCCTCAATATCTCCAAAACGGTGAATCAGATAACAAAAGTGTCACGAATGAAAAAGATGCAAAACTTAATGCCCTTTCTTAAACGTAGTTAATGTATCTTTAAGCAATATAGTGTTATGACAATTAAAAAACATTAGCTCAAAAACTATAAAAAACTCAATATCTCGTAAATGGTGAATCAGATAAAAAAGTGCATAGAAAAAAAATTATGCAAAATTATATTTCCTTTCACAACTGCGGTATCAAATTTAATGTATCTTCAACCAATATCGTCTAATTACGATGTGTATGCTTTAAACAAAACAAATCCACCTTCAATATAGGGTTTTTATATAAATTATGCTCTTAAATTTTCTGGAGGGTGGGGTACCCCTTCTAAAATTCATTATTAGACCCTAAGGAAGCCTCATACAAATTGTGCTGCTTTTATCCGCCGTGTAACGATAAGGGCAATATTTGCCGCTAAGCCACCTGACTACAACTTATGACTGTATATTTGTTATGAAATTATGTATTTGTTCATGGATTTGTTCAATAATAATATGTTATTAAAGTATAAAATACAATTTCCTATCCATGTAATGCCTATAATATATGTTTTTCATAAACATTGGTAAATTTTACAAATCCAATTACTCAACAATGGAAAAAACTCTCAATATCTCCTAAACGGTGAATCAGATATAAAAAGTGTCACAAATGAAAAAGATACAAAATATAATTTCCTTTCTTAAGTGTGGTCTCAAATTTAATGTATCTTTAACCAATATCGTGTTATTACAATTACAAACATTTAGCTCAAATATACACAAAACTCAACCCTCATATAACGATGAATCAGATACAAAAGTGCATAGAATAAAAAAGATGCAAAATATAATTTCCTTTCATAAGTGAAGTATCAAATGTAATGTATCTTCAATCAATACCGTATAATTACGATGTTTATGATTTGAGAAAAATGCAACTTTTCCACCTTCAATATAGGATTTTTATATATTATCTTAAATTTTCTGGAGGGCACCCCTTCTAAAATTCATTATTAGACCCTAAGGAAGCCTCATACAAACTGTGGTACTTTTATCCGCCGTGTAATGATAATGGCAATATTTGCCGCTAAGCCACCTGACTATTTCTGTTTGTCTGTTCATCAGATATGACATAAAGTTTGTATTAGATGTTTCTACATGTTCTGCTAATTGCTTTGGGACATTAATGAAGTCATTGTTAAAATGTCTTGCTATGTAATCTTGCCTTGTGGTTTCAATATTATTAATATGAAAAGTGTCACTAATTTTAGAATATTTTTGTCTGGTAAGAAGAGTGTTGATTATCTTCCATGTTTTCCTACTGTTTCCCGTGCTTTCTTTTAGTTTGTTCTGGTGATAATCAGATTTAGCTTGTTTCATTTTTAGTGTGACCTTGTTACGCAACTTACGAAAGTCTTCACCATAAGTTATGGGCCTTTTAGCATATTTCCTGTACAATTTATTTTTCTCTCTTATCATATTCATTATGTATGATGTTATGTAGGGTTTAGAGAGGTACTTAACCCACTGAGTACAAGCTAAATATTTATAAATGTACCACCCAGGACCGGCTGATTCTGATTGTTTTTTTTATTCCAGAAACAATAGCGAATGGGTTAGGAATGAAGGAAAAAACACGAAAAACCGATCAAAAAGCTCAAAAAATGGTCCTACAGAGCCCCCGAAAACGGATTTTACAAGAGTAAAAAATTGAAGGCAATTTCCCCAAAAAAACATGTTTTTGCGCGCTCACGCGCACGCGGTTGGACTTTGAGAGTGTTCAACCATCGGCATGGGTGCGTGGGATACTTACACAGTTCCCATACAAATCTGAGCCCTCTAGGTGGAATAGGACCGGAGTAATTGGGACCGGACCGGCCAGGACGCAAACCATGCGTCGCTGGGGTTTAGCGTTACATACATTGTGGACGCAAACCCTGCGTCGCTGGGGCTCAGTGGGTTAATTTTGTTGTCTTCTTTACTATATTACGGAAGCATTTATTAAAACAAGCATTACTAATACTTTGAATATTTGTATACACTGTGTTTGGATTATTTGAGGCAAATACCAACTCCCAGGAAATATTTTCTAAGCATTGTTTGAATGTTGCAATATTAACAGGGCTAACATGTATATACCTCGATACCACGCAATCGTTCTCCTCAACATTCATTTGAGAGAAAAACAGCGAAAACGGGAAAGTGATCAGACATGTTATTGTGAATAATACCAATAATACAATTTTGAGAATAGTTATTCGACCATATGTGATCAATGATTGAGGCTGATGTTGAAGTTACCCTCGTAAGTTTCATTTTTATGCAATAAACTTCCATCCTGATTACCGAGCCTAGAAGAAGCTCTCCTCCTAGCCTACACCCCAGGGTAACTCAGTTCGAATGGCAGATGGCACAGTAGCTTTGGATGATAATGATGGTAGGTCCCGTTGGGCAGAGAAATTTTAGCAGTTGTCTTAACTGGTGTTTGTATCGACGCTTATGATTGGCTATCTTATCAGTACCATAGCTCACTGCCCAATAAGAGTGACAGAACTGATAATGCATTTAGTATTATCTTTATTGTTCCTTATTTATTCATTAATCTAGATACGTTTAATACATTTAATGATTTCTAAATAAATTACAATGTTATCCGATTCTAAAGAGCTATTAAATATCACATCTATCTATCTATATATATGTTCAGGCCCAATCCCCACTTTTCCTATGACATCAAATGAAACACAATAATACCGTATATATCATAAAGTAAACAGAAGCGAGTATAAGTGATAAACGCAAGAAGTAAGCGAGAGGTGAAAACTGACTAACTCGGCCCACGCTACTTAGCCAATCACAGGCCGTGCTTTGCTTGTTACACAATTAAAATAGGCAGTGACGGCATTTATACCCTTGCTTGTGTATACTGTATTATATCTACGATTTTATGTGTTCCATGTGCTATTGTATAGCTCTTAAGGTTTGGAAATCACCTAGCACATTATCAGAATCACTAAAACTTATCTAGTAAATAATAATATATGGAATAATAAAGGAAAGTTTAATTAATTCATTCAATATTATGATAATACTCGTCCACTCGTCGTGTCTCTCTACTTCATCGTCTATCGAGGAATCTAATTCTAGTTCAGATCCAAAGTTAAACTTCCCGGTATATCAGGGTTGCTAAAGACTGGCAGGCCACCATCAGGAATGCTCATATTTCCTGTCTTCTGGATAGGAAGTTTCTCCGTCACTCATCAGTCTGGGTTTCCCTTTCCTTTTCACTCATCTTGTCCTCGCTCCATTCATCTGGCATGTTACATAGACATGTGGAAATGTTACGATTATTGATAAAATATATATCATCTGATTGTATTAAAATATATGTATAGCAAATTGTAATGCATGGTAGATCCAAATTATATTTGAAGAATCAAGACCGAAAATATTTGCCTGACAATGGGCGTGTATTATATATTGCATACCCACAGTTTACCACATTGTGTTTTGAGCCTGGGTCAGGTCGCTGAGTTTAACAGGTAGTCCCCAAAGTTGACACCTTAATCCACTCCACCACATAATTGCTGAAATAAGAGAAAGAGAGAGAGAGAGAGTGAGATAGAGCACTTACCTACACTAGATCATAATGTAGATGTTGACTTCTCAAAAATATATTCATGTTCATTAATGCATACATGTCATTTTCCACATGGCCCAAAGTTCAATCATATGGCTACATGACCTAAAGTGTGCTCACATGTCCCAAAGTTTGCCTGTGCCACCTTGAGCTTGCCTGCACAGCCCAATATTCGACTGTGCACCCTAAAGTTCAACCGCTTGTACAGCCTAAAGTCCGTGTAATGAAAAGTGCGGTAGGGTGGCCAAAAGTTCAGTCGTCCATTGAACTTTGATATGTAGACAATTTTATTTATCATAACACTAATATTACATGTTAGATTCAGTAATTATTATAGAAATCATTATTTCAACACTTATATATTTTTAAGGTGATTTACTTACAGTGGTCTATGTACATCTCGGAGGTGGAGTCAATGCGACTTCTTGGTTTGTGTTCCTTAGTCAGACCTTACACTCACACTTTTGATCTCAGCAGGCACTATTCATGTGACCGGAAGTTAACATCACATGTTAGGTGTGTGTGTAGGGAGGTAAGAAGAGAAGGAGGAGGGAAGGTTTGAGAGGACTTGGACATGAGCTATGGGGACGATCACAACCCTGGGAGATTCCCTCCAGACTTAGGGAATTCTCTTTGTAATATTTTAACCCCTGTCAAACGGGGATGTTTGTAACTTCTACTACCTGCCTGGCGGGCATAATTACCCTAAACGAGCTAATTTCCATGCTCTTTTTCATGCATAAACAAGAGCCACAGCGTAATACAATTATGTATCCGTGAAAGGGCGATAATAGAGCTTTCCAACGACACCTGAATCATCCTTGTACGACCACAGGTTCTCTTGCAACGATCGTGCAACACGAGGGCAAAAACCCTAAAATATGGTAAACTCCCTAGTTTTTCCTTGGTCTCGCAAGGCCTGGGGTGTGGGTTGGTGCAGAGGTTACGTCAGTGGCAGGACTAGGTCCATGCCGAGCGGTCAGAGCCCGCCTATCGTCCTCCCAACGCATGGACTCTCTCTCAGAGCCGTGGCTGGATTCAAAATTTCCTTTACCTAAATATGGGAGAGTAGAGGATGGTGGCGGTGTATCTATCACATCTATTTTATTTATCTACCTATCTACAAAAGAGCAGAGCAGGACGCAGAGCAGAGAATCTACAGTATACCTCAATCAACCTAAACTACATTAAACCAGATCTATAAATCCATAAAGGAGACTTACTAACGTCTTCCTAACTTGGAGTTAACCCCTTCATAACATTGGCACTAAACGCCTTTGTTACAAGGTGGCAACGACTTTGCTACAGTAATGCTTTTGAAAAAAGGTATGGAAATAAAACCGGTTATCAAGATATACTGACGTCCACTCACCAACTCTCCGCAATCTCTCTCTCTTCGCCGCAATGTTGCATCTCTCTCTCTATTCTATCGCTACTACAATATTTAATGTTCTTCAGAGCATACTCTGTGCAACTCTCCAACCCAAAAGTGAAACATTGTTCTCAGTCTTTCTTCTATTCAACTGTTGAGCTCTGGAACTCTCTCCCAGAATCAGTCTTTCCCTCTTCCTATGACTTAAATTGCTTCAAACTCTGTGTGTCCAGGCATTTTGGCTCGAACGTCCCTTGATTTTGGCCCTGTCACTCTTTCAACTCTAATGGAGGCACTTGTTACGGACAGTTCTGCTTTTTGTCTCCCTCACTCACATAGAAAAAAAAAAAAAAAGTAAACCAGGAAGAAAATGGTTCCTAATGAAGGGAAAGGGAAGCTATAGCCCCTTGACAAGTGATAAGGAACATTTGTTTATGTTGTTTTATGTGGATGAGGGAGACAAAAGGCAAAACTGCCTGTGACAACTGCCTCTGCCAGAGTTGAAAGAGTGATAAGCCCAAAAAATAAGGAATGTCCGAGCCAAAATGTCTGCACACTCGGAGTTTGAAGTAATTTAAGTCATAGGATTAGGGAAAGATGGATTCAGTGAGAGTTCCAGAGCCCTACCATACATGTAAAGCCCCCATTATACAGGCGGAACATTTCCCCTTAGGGGGGGGGGGGGGGGGGGGGAGCGCACATACCTCTCGAAATTCGATAGGTATTTTTTTTTTTTTTTTTTTATATATTCCAACTACTAGTACCCTCTTGGCCATAGGCTGATAGCCTTTACACTCAACCGCTGAACACGGAGAAGCTCCAGTCTAGGGAGTGAGACATGCGAAGCTTCACGGCTCGAAGCAACTCCATCTTTGAAGCCGCCTCGCCTCTGCGCTTCACAGTCTCACCCCCACAGACTCGGACCCTCACTCTTAGAACGCCACCTATTGAGCAATTAACTCACTAGGCATTGCCCCCCTGTAGCATATTTTTGAATATGGGAATATTCATACAATGCTATTTAATCAGGGAATAATGAGGCTTTTTTTTGGCATTTAGACAGTCTTTAGACAGAAAAACACTTTAATGAAGGTTGGAGAAGATCGAACACATATAAATTTGGATCGACATAGCTATACACAAAAATCATACCTTCCTTCATCAAGAGTTATGTAATTAATATGCCAACTTTTACTAGAGATAGTTGTATTCTCTATACTGTCTGTCACAGGTCCTGATGTGCCAAGGTGTTGAGAGAATACAAGTGCCAGGTGTACAAGTTTATTATTTAGTTGGGTAGGTTGATATGCATATATATTAGTATTCATAAATACAAGGACAATGCATAGGTAAAGATCAACATAATATTAACCTCTGGACTGCGGCCAGTCTCTTAATAGGTTCTACTGGGCGAATGCGGGCAGACTCTTAAGATCCAAGGCCTAAACAAAAAAACGTTTAAAACACCCCAGTAGCACTCAAAACAAAGTAATTTGTGATTAGGTGAGATAATACCCCTCCATTACTTTCTACCACTCCTACTCATGTGTCCCCCCCCCCCCCCCCCCCCTTTCCCCCCCTCCTAAATTATCAGGTATTTTCTCTATTATTCCCAATATTTATCGAGTATTTTCATGCGAAGACGGGTGGAGAGAGAGGGGTGGTGGAGGAGTGTATTTCCAACCCGCCAAGCTAGTCTAAGAGCTCTCCTTGTCTCTCAGTACCATCCGAGACAAGAGAGAGGGAGGATGTTTGTTTCTCACCGCTCAAGGTCAGATTACGACCACGGGAGAAAATATACAATTTTCACCAGCTAATTGCTGTTACCACTTGTTTTATTGCTTTTCGATGTTCATATGTTCATATTAAAAGTAAAATAGGCGCATATGGATAAGTATTAATTATATATATGGTAAATTGACGATTTTAGTCAGGAATGAATCAGAATACCTTCGCATGGCGGGCACTTTCAAATACCATAGCTGCGTAGCTTATGAGTTAAGGTAAAATACAAGTATAAATATCAATAGGACACACAAGGATATATATACAGTATCATAGACTATAGTAGGTCTCGACTGGACATGAAAATAGAACTTTGCAGTAAGGGACCAAAAATCGAAGAACGAACCCCTAAGTTCAAACCTCGAAAACGCGAATAAATCAAATGTTCACGGTTTGGAGGTTCGAAATTGGGAGTTCGTTCTCCGATTTTGGGTCCCTTACTGCAAAGTTCCATTTTCGTGTACAGACCAGATCTACTGTAGTCTATGACAGTATATATATATATATATATATATATATATATATATATATATATATATATATATATATACTGTATATATTATATACATATATATATATATATATATATATATATATATATATATATGTACATACATAGATAGAGAGAGAGAGAGAGAGAGATTAATAATGAACTCCTAGTTAGACTCAATTATGTGAGTGAATCCCTAGCTGGAGTTTAGTGTAAGTGTGTGTGTGGCAGAGCTCTCCACCTGTATGTATACAGCGGTCTGGTAACTTAGAGGTTAATCAAACATGTAACAATATACACATAGATGAATAATTACGCTATGGATAGTGTGCGAGGGTTTTAATTTGTCAACTGATATTAATTAATTAATTAATGTAAAGGGGGCCTCAAAGCCAGGTCTTGTCTGTCAAAATGTGTTTCTTGAATAGCAGTAATAGCTTTATTATTAAGCTACCAAGAAACCGGAGAGCATTCTAGGTTCTAGACCCAGGAAGTATCTAGATCCTTACTTGGCCGGGATTCGCCGTTGCAAGTGGAGTAGGTGAAGAGCTTAAGCTAGGTCGGGCCAGGGAGCACCTTTGGAACCAGGAATTGCGTCCAGATTTCAAGAGGGGATGTCTAGATAACCTCTCCTACCTGGCCTGGATACCTATCCATTTTCTAGGTACTCCTAGTTTTGTTTGTTTTATTTCTGGAGGGTCTTAATGGCAGGACTGTACTATTTGGGGCCGTTCTCCTTGATGGTTTCCCACGTTATTTTGGAGGGGGGTAATTGAACCATTTGGTTGAAGTGAGGCCTTCTGTTGTGGTATAACAATAATATTAGTGTGTAGGGGGTAAGCTAGAATCATGAAAAAATCGAATCTTGTATTTCAATACTATTGTTTTAAGGGTGTATGATACACTTATCAACAACAATCTAAACTATTTGGAGTTAAGACTTGAAACTTTGCAGATTAATAGGCACCTATGTTGACTACATTGTGTGTGAAAAAGAACGATATATATATATACGTATATGTATACATATACATATGCATACAGTATATGTATAATGACTCTTTAAATTTCATAGCGGCATTAATACTTAACCATTTTTGTTTTAATGCTTTGGCTGTGAATATTCATTTGATATATTTTCAGCCCTATGCAAAACAAATTTAAGATTTCCCATACACTATGGAATGTCGCCATGTCATTATATCACGTATGCCTGACGTAACATAAAATCAGGGTTTTTGGTGACAAAAAAATATTTCATATTCCCCCTGCTAAAGATCGATCCCCCCGAACACCCTTTGCACGATATATCACAGAATCAGAGATTCACTGGGATTATTATTATTATTATAGAAGCTGTCTAAGCCTCCCAACAGGGTGCAGATACACCTATAAAAGATGAATCCCCACAAAATACCCATAAGCACTGGAGAGAGACTAAGACAACTAAGAAAAAGGAAAAGGGCTACAATAGTTAGAGAGCCCAGAAGAAAATATCAGTTTGTCAATTAAAACACCATTCTAAAAAGAATAAAAGCAAATCATGATTAAAACAAAAATTTACTGCTGTAATAAAACATTAACTCTGGACTTAAAAGCTGAGATATGGGTTGACTGTACAACCTCGTTTGGCAAATGATTCCAAAAGGGAATCATTGAAGGAATAAAACACCGAGAAAACTGAGATGTAGAAACATTAATTGGAGTCATGGCAAGGTCATTAAGACTCCTCGTAAATCTTGTTGCGCGAATTGGAATAAAAGGTTCTGGTAAAACACTATGCAATGGATGCAATGGGAATATAGTTTATGATAGGAGCTAGCACCCTATGTTAAGATATTGTCGAAAATGTGAAGGAGTTGAGCATAATAGGGGAAAAAGTCACCAAAAACCCTGATTTTATGTTACGTCAGGCATACGTGATATAATGACATGGCGACATTCCATAGTGTATGGGAAATCTTAAATTTGTTTTGCATAGGGCTGAAAATATATCAAATGAATATTCACAGCCAAAGCATTAAAACAAAAATGGTTAAGTATTAATGCCGCTATGAAATTTAAAGAGTCATTATACATATACTGTATGCATATGTATATGTATACATATACGTATATATATATATCGTTCTTTTTCACACACAATGTAGTCAACATAGGTGCCTATTAATCTGCAAAGTTTCAAGTCTTAACTCCAAATAGTTTAGATTGTTGTTGATAAGTGTATCATACACCCTTAAAACAATAGTATTGAAATACAAGATTCGATTTTTTCATGATTCTAGCTTACCCCCTACACACTAATATTATTGTTATACCACAACAGAAGGCCTCACTTCAACCAAATGGTTCAATTACCCCCCTCCAAAATAACGTGGGAAACCATCAAGGAGAACGGCCCCAAAATAGTACAGTCCTGCCATTAAGACCCTCCAGAAATAAAACAAACAAAACTAGGAGTACCTAGAAAATGGATAGGTATCCAGGCCAGGTAGGAGAGGTTATCTAGACATCCCCTCTTGAAATCTGGACGCAATTCCTGGTTCCAAAGGTGCTCCCTGGCCCGACCTAGCTCAAGCTCTTCACCTACTCCACTTGCAACGGCGAATCCCGGCCAAGTAAGGATCTAGATACTTCCTGGGTCTAGAACCTAGAATGCTCTCCGGTTTCTTGGTAGCTTAATAATAAAGCTATTACTGCTATTCAAGAAACACATTTTGACAGACAAGACCTGGCTTTGAGGCCCCCTTTACATTAATTAATTAATTAATATCAGTTGACAAATTAAAACCCTCGCACACTATCCATAGCGTAATTATTCATCTATGTGTATATTGTTACATGTTTGATTAACCTCTAAGTTACCAGACCGCTGTATACATACAGGTGGAGAGCTCTGCCACACACACACTTACACTAAACTCCAGCTAGGGATTCACTCACATAATTGAGTCTAACTAGGAGTTCATTATTAATCTCTCTCTCTCTCTCTCTCTATCTATGTATGTACATATATATATATATATATATATATATATATATATATATATATATATATATTTATTTATATATAATATATACAGTATATATATATATATACAGTATATATATATATATATATATATATATATATATACTGTCATAGACTACAGTAGATCTGGTCTGTACACGAAAATGGAACTTTGCAGTAAGGGACCCCAAAACGGAGAACGAACTCCCAATTTCGAACCTCCAAACCGTGAACATTTGATTTATTCGCGTTTTCGAGGTTTGAACTTAGGGGTTCGTTCTTCGATTTTTGGTCCCTTACTGCAAAGTTCTATTTTCATGTCCAGTCGAGACCTACTATAGTCTATGATACTGTATATATCCTTGTGTGTCCTATTGATATTTATACTTGTATTTTACCTTAACTCATAAGCTACGCAGCTATGGTATTTGAAAGTGCCCGCCATGCGAAGGTATTCTGATTCATTCCTGACTAAAATCGTCAATTTACCATATATATAATTAATACTTATCCATATGCGCCTATTTTACTTTTAATATGAACATATGAACATCGAAAAGCAATAAAACAAGTGGTAACAGCAATTAGCTGGTGAAAATTGTATATTTTCTCCCGTGGTCGTAATCTGACCTTGAGCGGTGAGAAACAAACATCCTCCCTCTCTCTTGTCTCGGATGGTACTGAGAGACAAGGAGAGCTCTTAGACTAGCTTGGCAGGTTGGAAATACACTCCTCCACCACCCCTCTCTCTCCACCCGTCTTCGCATGAAAATACTCGATAAATATTGGGAATAATAGAGAAAATACCTGATAATTTAGGAGGGGGGGAAAGGGGGGGGGGGGGGGGGCGGGACACATGAGTAGGAGTGGTAGAAAGTAATGGAGGGGTATTATCTCACCTAATCACAAATTACTTTGTTTTGAGTGCTACTGGGGTGTTTTAAACGTTTTTTTGTTTAGGCCTTGGATCTTAAGAGTCTGCCCGCATTCGCCCAGTAGAACCTATTAAGAGACTGGCCGCAGTCCAGAGGTTAATATTATGTTGATCTTTACCTATGCATTGTCCTTGTATTTATGAATACTAATATATATGCATATCAACCTACCCAACTAAATAATAAACTTGTACACCTGGCACTTGTATTCTCTCAACACCTTGGCACATCAGGACCTGTGACAGACAGTATAGAGAATACAACTATCTCTAGTAAAAGTTGGCATATTAATTACATAACTCTTGATGAAGGAAGGTATGATTTTTGTGTATAGCTATGTCGATCCAAATTTGTATGTGTTCGATCTTCTCCAACCTTCATTAAAGTGTTTTTCTGTCTAAAGACTGTTTAACCCTTATTTAGCGGCGAGCAACATAAGTCGAGTTAAATAAAGCTGGACTATGTGGCGGCGCTCGACATAACTCGAGTGGCAATTTCAGCACGTAATGTGGCTGAGAGAGAGAGACAAGTGGTGGCAGGAGACTAGCGAGCGTATGACTGCTCCAGACCACCGCGGCGAACCTACTGACACAAATCTCAGCTCCCTCCTCCCTCTCGCACTCGCTACATACTCAATTATGTACTGAAAGTACCGAATTACCTGCTTTTTGCACTCGCGTTGCACGGTTATTGCAAGAAAACTATCCATCATACAAGGATCGTTATGGTGTCATTCGAAAGCTCTGTTTATGCCCTTTCAGGGATAGGTACTTGTTTTACGTTCTGGGTCTTATTTAGGCATGAAAATGATCACGTAAACAGCCCTATTTTGGCTAAAAACACCCCGCTGTGCGGTACACATAAATAAACCGCATAGGCCGCTCGTAAGGTGTTAAATGCCAAAAAAAAGCCTCATTATTCCCTGATTAAATAGCATTGTATGAATATTCCCATATTCAAAAATATGCTACAGGGGGGCAATGCCTAGTGAGTTAATTGCTCAATAGGTGGCGTTCTAAGAGTGAGGGTCCGAGTCTGTGGGGGTGAGACTGTGAAGCGCAGAGGCGAGGCGGCTTCAAAGATGGAGTTGCTTCGAGCCGTGAAGCTTCGCATGTCTCACTCCCTAGACTGGAGCTTCTCCGTGTTCAGCGGTTGAGTGTAAAGGCTATCAGCCTATGGCCAAGTACGTCCCCGCCATAGCGAGTTATAACAAAAAAATGTCTTCCGACGCGTCCGATTCCCGGCAGCCTCCTGTGCAACCCACTGCTACCCCGCTAGCTACGTCGACGCCTGTTGCAAGCGAGAAAAAGCCACAACGTAAGAAACCAAAGGTTTTATTGAGTGATAGTGCGATTGAGAGAGAACTTTTTGCCATCGAAGAAAGCAGTGGCGAAAGCTTGATCGACAAAGAACAATTTATTAGTACAAGTGAAGAGGATGATTTTGTGGAGTTTGAGGGTGATGACAATGTTGATTTGTTTGAGGGAGGAGACTGTAGTGATGACCCTGATGTAGAAGTGGTGAATGAAGGTGAAGTAGGAAATCCGAGTGTACTTGAGCCTAGGCCTACCCCGCCGCTATTGCTTGGTCAGCCTAGGCCTACCCCGGGAACTTCCCCTTCCCCTTTGCCTGCCCGTACGCCCTTGAAAGTGGGCAAATATTTTTATAAGCAAACATTGGTGAAAAATGAAGCCAAGAAAGCATGCAGGGCAGCAGAAAAAGCAAGGGAAGGCGATGACAGTGATAGTGACACCGAACCTGGTCTAGCGACCACCCGCATTCCTTTGTCCCGATGCCTTAACCCGGGAAGCAGCGTGGGTCACCCACAGCCCTCGGCTTCATCTCTCCCTCAGGATGAGCAAAGGGCCTCTACAAGTGGTACTAGTGGTGCAGCATTGTCCTCCCACAGTGTGCCACCACAGCCCTCACATCGAAGAACATTATTTGGAGCGGAGAAGCCCTCGGCTCCCCGCAAAAGGAGTCCAACTCCCAAGGCTGAGGCTCCCATTGTTCCACCGCCCGCAGCCTCCCGCCCCCCATGCCGCCGACGCCCGGTCACTTCTTCGCCAGAATTGTCCCCCGAAGAAGATGTTGACGACCCCAACATTGCCCCAGATGACCTGACATCACCTGAGGAGGAGGAGGAGGACAAAGAGGATGTGGAAGAAGAGGAAATCCCAACACGACGAGTTCGAGGGCGAGGTCATGGGCGTGCGGCTCAGCCTGCCGACGCCGCTGCCGCTGCCCCTGGGCATGAGCGTGGGCGTGGGCGTCCGCCTGGGCATGGGCGTGTGCCGGGGCATGTGCCTACGCGTGCGCGCTCATTGGACTTTTTTTTCTGGACAGATGGGGCATATTTCGAGCCAGATTGTCCTGATTTTGACGAGGAGCAGCTTGGCTCAGGGGTGACAGCAGCATATCCCTGTGACCCAGATGCTACACCCAGTAAACTTTTTTGTGGCTTCTATGACAACGAGGTCATGGAATACCTCGTCGAGGAAACTAATAATCACCATGAAATCTGTGCTAATTTTCTTGGCAGGAAGACCAGTGCTAAGATGGTGGCATGGCGAGTTGTCACTGTGGCAGAAATGTATGTTTTTCTGGCACTAACTATGCTGATGACACACATCAGGAAACATGCACTGGCTGATAATTGGATAACTGCCGACCTCATCACAACTCCAGCATTCGGAAAATTCATGTCCAGGGACAGGTATTTTGACATCCTGTCGTATCTCCACCAAACCAACAACATGCATGTCCACCGCTATGGAAAATCAGGAAGCTGTATGACATGATATGTCATCGGTTTACCACCTACCTGATTCCATTCCAGAAGATGTGCCTCGACGAGTCTCTGGTCCTGTTCCGTGGTAGGCTGCATTTCCGACAGTACATCCCGTCGAAGAGACACCGTTTCGGCATCAAGCTCTTCGTCCTCTGCGACTGCAAGACGGGGTATGTGCTGTACTTTGTGGTCTACAGCGGCAGTGGTGGCGAAATCGTAACTAACCCCGACATTGGATTTGGCGGCGCTGTCATACAGAAGATGATGGAGAAACACTTCCACAAGAACCACATCCTGTACACAGATAATTATTATACGTCGCCAATCCTAACCAAGTACCTCCATGACCACAAGACCGGAACTGTCGGCACAGTCAAGGCCAAGAGGAACGGCATGCCAGTGTACCCGACCAAGACCAAGAAGACGGAGATCTTTCCACAAGAAGAGTGGCCCCATCCTCTCCATCCACTGGCATGACCAGCGGAAGGTCAACCTCCTCACCACATGCCACAAAGCCGAGATGGTCGCCACAGGGAAGGTGGACAGTAAGACCAAAAACCCTGTCCAGAAACCAGCTGCTGTTCTGGACTATAATCTCAACATGCGTCTCATCGATAAGTCAGACATGCAGATGGGCTTCATCGACTGCCTGCGAACATCTTGCAGGTGGTACAAGAAGTTTGTTCTACATACGGTAGATATGTCGGCCCTTAATGCCTACAATATCTACCAACTGAATACTCCAGTAGCCAAGAAGTACAAGTCCCTGCGCAAGTTCCACAAGCAGGTGATACTTGAGCTCCTGGAAAAACATGCTACAGCCGGGAGACCACTACAAGGACCAGGCCGGCTGGACCGCACGGCATGTGCAGACTACTTCAGGAAGCACCAGCTGCACCCCCTTCCACCCAAAGTACCAGGTGGTAGAGCTAGGAGTCAGAAGAGGTGCCATGTGTGTAGCCAAACAACTCACAGACCCCGTAAACCCACAAAAACCACATGGGAATGCCTCGAGTGTGAAGTGGCACTGTGCGCTGGACAGTGCTTCAACGAGTTTCACACTCTAGTCCAATATTGTAGTGCCCGTGACAATGACAGTGAAAGTGACACTAAAATGTAGGCTAATAATAATATAAAATAATGAGTAAACATGAAAGAGACACAAATAACTAATAATAAGTGCTTTCATAACAATATGAACAAGTGGAAGTGACACTAAAATATATATTATAGCTTACCTAACAATAAATAAGTGAATATTACACTATCAAGTATCTTGGTCCAGTGAAAGTGACACTATAATACTAATAAAACTGAGTAAAAGTGAAAGAGACACAAATAACTAATAATAAGTGCCTACATAATAATATGAACAAGTGAAAGTGACACTAAAATATATATTATAGATTACCTAGCAATACATAAAAGTGAAACTGACACTATCAATTAGCATAGTCCAGTGAAAGTGACACTAAGAATATAATAACAATAAAAGTACTAGTGAGACACAAAAATAACTTCATAAAAATAACTTTATTGAGTGAAAATAACATAATAATTATAATAAATGGCAGAATAAACAATAAAAACTCTCAAATCGCTTCCCGGCATAATTGCGGGTGGGGCGACGAGTGCAATAGTGCGTCGTAGCCGGGGCCGCAGTTGAGTGTTCGGACGCGTCTAGGTAAATACGCGCCAAAAGTTACCTCCACTAACATCGCCATAACTCCGGAACAAGTTAAGCTAGAGAGCTCTACTCAACGCCAGTCTACACGGCAAGGTAAGGAGTACATTATGACATTTGCTTAATCAGTAGTAGCTATTGTATTAACGGAGATAGGACTTTGTTTACAAGTGTTGTTTTCAGCCAGATCACCCGGATACGAGCGCTGTCATCTAGAAAGGCTGCCCGGGCAAGAAAGTTTAAAGTATAGTCAGATAAAGAACAGCAGGGCTGCGAGCATGAGAGTGTACTGAGAAAAAAAAGGGGGGCATCCTCCCCTCCCCTCCCTTCCTCCTCCACTAATTGTAAGGTGCTTTTGCTGGATCCGGTTGTGTACCTCCTCTTCTCTTATATAATTACATAGATATAGAATATATTTGCTAATGATGGATGGTCCCTGAGCGCTGCCATTGCCTCCACGATAATGAGGAGGAGTAATGGTGTGGTGTGTTTGTTTATGTGAGGTATGAGTGTATTATGATGTTGGATGTCGAGGGTTGACACTTAGTCCTAGCTGTCACCAAATTTCCATATGTATCCCATCTTTACCGCAATTTATTGACTGCCTTTGAAAATCACGTTTCTGTGAGGCCTATCGTCATCCATCAAAATAGCCTCATATGAGGCATATTGCATTTTCCAGGTTAACAAGCCACTATCATCAAATTTTCATCTAGTGTGAGCTTCCACATTCTTTAAGAAAACCCAATACAGAAAAAGGTAATTAAGGGGTTAGCCAATACATAAGTATTCAGGTCTAGTCAAATTGAACTAATAATTTTAGCTGCTGATGAACTGCAAACATCATATAACACATAAACGGTAACAACAGTGGCACATCTAGTTAGTGTGTAATATTAGGTTTGTTTGTTTTGATTGAGGCCGTATTTCGGGCCTTTAGAACCTATTTATGATGCATATTAATAATTAGTTATATAATATTGACAATATATTCAAAATATAGCTTAGCAGACGTAGGCTACCATAAATATGTCAAATGATCAAATTAATGAGTTTACACACAATAGTTTCTGTTTGGCATCATTTGAATTAAAGCTTAATAGATAGATTGCCCCCTTATGCAATCTACCTTCATGCTAGTTGCCAATACCAGAACGTAAGAGACTTGGAATATTGATTGTCGATTTTGTCTAGAAAATCACTTGTGTGATTTGGCCTAAAATCAATATGTGAATCAGACACTGATAAAACTAGGCACTGATAAAACCAGAAGCTGATAAAACCAGACACTGATAAAACCAGACACTGATAACACCTAACCATGATAAAACCAGACACTGATAAAACCAGAAGCTGATGTGACGTCTACCAACGTGGGCCGAATCGCCTCTCGTTAGCCACTAGCGCTCGCCAGGGACATCGAAATGGGCTACAGTTATCCGAGAATATTGTTCATTCTTTACTTGTGCTCGCATTGTCACAGCCAGTCCAGTGGTGGTCTTTGTTTTCGTCTGTGACAACGTGAAGTATTTTATATCATTAGTAGAATATAAGATGCATGGTGTAAAGTTAAGGAGAAAGAGCGATAGAGGCAGCGTGGTGGTAATATGTGCGTGTGTATGTATGTTGCTGCCTCCCTCACTCGGTGGAGTTTTCCCGCCCGCGCACGGGCTTTCCCGCACCCTTGATTGGCTGGCTGTTCCTGGCGCGTCCCAGGGGCCTGCTGCCTTGTGACGTATCGGCCCGTGATTGGCCGACCATCGCGCCTTTGTGGGCTCCTGTGTGACTTGCCTCCTGCATGAGGGTCCACGGGAGCTGTTCTCCTCAGGACAGGACAGGCTAGGCGCGCATGCTTCTAACATCCCTTTGCAAACTCTCTCCCGATCACCCCCTTTACCACTGTTTCTCTCTCTGAACTTCTTCTTTTCCATTGCTTCTCACCTTTATTTAATTACTTGTCCCCTTGGGTTCTGCATACGATTTCCAAAGCCGGCCCATTGTATTGTATGCGCCGTCCTCTGAGATATTTACATGTACTTAGAATAGGTTTTGAAGGTTCTTAGTTAGTAGAGGTTGGGAACTTTAGTGTGTCTCCATTATTGATTTAGTGTTTCTGCTCTTTTATTTAATGCTAGACTGGGATAAGGTAACTGTAGTCGTTGTCTCCGATGTGTGTATGGTTCGCTTATACTTACACGACTTTGACCGGTCCTGTGGTAGCCTGTGCTGTCTTTTCGGTTGTGTCCTTTGCGAGTGCAGCATTGTGTTGACTGAGGGTTTTGGCTTGTTCCAGTTCCACACTTTGCTGCCTCTTTGCTTGTCTTTAGAGGGTCGCCAGGGTAGAACCAGCTACTTGTGATCTGGATCTATCAAGAGAGCACCCTAGTCAATTAACGTAACTGAAAGGATGCAGTCTTAAGGACATCGCTAGGCTACGAGCCTGTCTTGCTCAACCACAGTTCCTTACCTAGAGTATTCCAGCTGGACATTATTAATCGAGTAGACACTTATTAGTATTTAATATAAGCTCTTTGATATGTACGCATTATTATTCACAGCATTTATTAGTCTAGGTTTTTGTTGAGTTGCACAACCACAGCAGACTGTTTCGTTGATGAGGAAGTACTTGTTTTAGTGTCGAGCATTACTACCGTTGCGCATTTATAGTATTCTCGTGTCAGTTAACATTATATGTCCTATCTTTTAGTGTATTCCATTTACACGTGTGGTGTCCTGCTTCCTGCCTTTATTTAGTCCAAGATTAGATACGAGCATCTTATGAGCATCAGACTTTTTTCAGAAGTTTCCAGGTCTATGCTGTCGGACTATACTTCACTTTCTTTCAGATAGGAGTGAAGAGTTTATTGTTATTTAGAGTAACTGTATTGGAGCATCTTTTTATTGTATTAAATCTTGCAGTGATTTAATTGATCTTTCCATAGATTCCTTTTTATGCATTTTAACGTAACTTGCATCTTGTTTGTTATCAGGCTATACCAGTGTAGGTTAGCCTGAAGTACAGTACATTTATGCCCAGTTAAGGGTACCCCGCTATCCCAGATTAACTCTGGAGGGTATAAGTGTTTTGTTCGCCGGCATATAAGTTCGAGGGTTTGGATCTAGCATACCGTTGTTGCATAGTGCCCTATTACTAGTCCAATCTTTAAGTGCCCTTGTTTTATTCGTAGCCCCGGTTGTAACACTGATAAAACCAGACACTGATAAAACCAGACACTGATAACACCTAACCATGATAAAACCAGACACTGATAAAACCAGACACTGATAACACCTAACCATGATAAAACCAGACACTGATAAAGCCTGGCATGGATAAAACGAGACACTGATAAAACCAGACACTGATAAAACCAAACACTGATAAAACCAGACACCGACTAGCCCAAACGAACATTAACAACATTGGTATAATCGTCCGTGTGACATTAACGTTAAAGCTTCAGTCTCAGGCTTGGATGATCCTTATTTGCCTCTTTTTCCTCCTAATAGTTCTACTCTTTTTCTTTCTCTTCGTCTTCCTTCTCATTCCAACTCTTTCCCGTCTTTCACCATCTCCTTTTAACTCTGTGTTGTTATTTTGAGTCATCTGTTTTCCATGTCCATTTCTTCTATTCCCATCCTTTCTATTTTTCCCACTGTTTTGCTTCTCCTCCATAATATCTTCTCCTTTCTTCTCGACTCATTCCTTCCTCTCCATCTGATATTTATCAACATGCTATTCCGTCATCTCTTGTTCTTCTTCCCTTACATTTCTCCTGCTCTTTCTTACCCTTTCCCCCCTATATTTGCGTTCCTCCCTACCCCCTTCCTCCGTCCTCTTCTACTTCTTCCTTCTCCTCCACCTGCATCTCTTTCTCCTCCTCCACATCATCCACTCTCACACGATCCTGGTCTCATCATCTTTCTATTGTCGCCTCATATCTTTTCCGCACAATTGAATCGGTGCTCCCTTGGTTCTTTGGGCTTTCTGCCTGCATGTATGTTTGTTTGCATGGTCGTATTTGTACCTGTCTGTCTATTTTGATTGTCTATCTGTCTTAGTTCTGACTTCCTGCCGATTCGTTTGTCTGCCTACTGTCAACCTGTGTGCATGTACGTTTTCGATATTATTTGTGTAGGTGCTTGCTTTACCCCAGTACCACATAAGCACTTGTTCCTCCAACATTCACCTTGAACGCGGTTCTGACAACGTTTGAAGTCAAACAAATTTAAATAATGATGTCACCTAACTTATGAAGAAACACTGTAAAATACTTATAGACGTACTGACTTGTTGTTCTCTCTCTCTCTCTCTCTCTCTCTCTCTCTCTCTCTCTCTCTCTCTCTCTCTCTCTCTCTTGTGCGAACAAGAGAAGGTACTGTATGTGGACAATTGGACCACCTTTGAAGGGAACTCGTCCCAGTACAGCGGAGATGGAATTAATTTATCAGAAAAAGGCGTTCAGCACATGAGTGACACCCTAAATCAAGCAACCTACATTGCCCATGAAAACAACGCCAGTCAGGACCGAGAGATAACTATGCTAATAGACTCCTCTGAGTATTGACATCGCTACCCCCGGAAAAGCCCTCCCACAACCTCACCCAATCAAACTCCACCCGCACAGTTAAGAGAAATAAATAACCCCGCCCAACTCTTCCAAGTCCATCACAACCATTTAAACGAAACCATCAACCCCAATGGCCCACAAGTTGCGAAAATGTACCTACCTGAACCACAAAACAAACTAAACAACCCCACCCAAGCCAACCCAACCAACTGAATGAATTTGACAACCCGCCGCGGCTTCAAGTCACAACCCCAAACCCATCCCCACCAATAAGAAAAACAAATCCAGCGCATGCTGAGAGAAATTATATAAAAATAATATCCATAAATGCCTGCTCAATAAGAAACAAAATAGACGAACTCAAATGTCTGTTATTAAATGAGAAAGTTGACGTTATTTGTATAACGGAAACACATCTGAACCTTAAAAGTAAAGATCTACTTCATGAATATCACATAGAGCCATATAAATTTTTTCATAAAGACCGTAACAATGGAAAACAAAGAGGGGGGGTTGCAATGTACGTTGCAACCTACTTAAACCCAGTTGAGGTGACTCTCCCCGAAAGTAATGCAGAAATAGTGTGCGTCAAAATAAATACTAAAAACATGAACTTAAATATCACTACAGCGTACCGACCACCGAGACTAACTGTTGCCGATGATACCATTTTTTATGAAATACTAGAGGAAACCCTTAATTCCGACGAAACAGTTTTACTAGGTGACTATAACCTCCCCCTAATTGACTGGAATACCCTGACCGGAAAAAATGCTGAGTCACGCCTAATGACAAGCTTCATCCAGGACAATTTTTTGACTAACACGTAAAACAGCCGACGCGAGACAGGAATATATTAGACCTCGTAATCACTACCCAAGAAAATCTATTATCAAACCTGGATGTAGGTGAACATCTGGCAACGTCCGATCATAAAATCTTAAGAATCAACGTTATAAGCAAATATTCCTCAGTAAAAACAACAGGAATGGTTTCGGACTTCAAAAACGCAAATTATGACGGACTTAAGGAATCGCTATCAAATTTACACTCAAACGTCATAAATATAAACGAAGTAAATGAACTATGGGGACATTTTAAGTCTACAATTACAGAAGCGCATAAACAATTTGTACCCATGAAACCAAAACGTAATACGAAATCAAGTATGCCCCCTTGGTACAGTAGAGACATTGGCAAGGCAATAAGGAAAAGGAATCAACTCCACAAACTTGTAAAAAATAACACAAACACTGAAGTAATTAAAAACTTGTACAAAAATAGTAGAAGGGAAGTGAAAAAAATAATTAGGGCGAACAAACAAAATTACGAAATGACTATTGCCAGAGAAAGTGCCACAAACCCCAACAAATTCTACAGTTACGTAAATAAAAATAAACAGATCAAAAGCGGAATCGGACTGCTAATAGAAGATGGCCAGACAATAACAGGTGACACAAATATTTTGGCTCAGTTTTCACAGAAGAAATTATCGATCATACCCCTGAAAATAACACCTCAACTCATGTGATAGGAGATTTCACCATCAGTGTTAGCGAAGTACAAAGCAAACTGAGTAATTTAAATGTAAATAAGACCCCGGGACCCGACATGCTCCACCCGAAAATAATTTAGAATGTTAAGGACCAAATAACAAAACCCCTGACACAACTATTTAACTTATCATTACTACAGGGGATTGTACCGAATGATTGGAAAGATGCGAACATTACGCCGATATACAAGAAGGGTAGCAAGGCCAAAGCGAGTAATTACAGACCAATTAGTCTAACTTCAATTGTAGGAAAAATCATGGAAAAAATCCTTAGAGAACAGATAGTAGATTACCTCGAATCAAACAACCTAATCAAAAATAGTCAACACGGCTTTAGATCAAATAAGTCATGCCTAACAAATTTGATTGAATTTTATAACAAACTATTCACATACAACGACATGACGAAATCACTAGATATAATCTTCTTGGACTTTCAAAAAGCTGTCGACAAGGTGCCTCACCGAAAACTATTGGCTAAACTGGAGAGGATAGGTATCAAAGGTGAAATTCATTCTTGGATAAAAAATTGGCTTACAGACAGAAGACAGAAAGTGGTGATAAATGGAGTGGAATCGGAGTGGGAGCCTGTCACTAGTGGAGTTCGACAGGGTTCAGTCCTTGGACGGGTCCTGTTTCTCATTTACATTAACGATATTGATGTAGGGGTAAACAACACCATTTCCAAATTCGCCGACGATACAAAAATAGGAAATACAGTCCTGAACGAAGATGATAGAAATGCGTTGCAATCTGATTTAAACAAGATATCAGAGTGGTCGAAAAAATGGCAGATGCCCTTCAATGTCGATAAATGTCAGGTGCTGCAGGTTGGTAGCAGAAATATGAAATACAAATACGAAATGAATGGCAAACAAATAAAAACCGCAACGGTAGTAAAAGACCTAGGGGTACTAATATCTGAAAACCTAAAAACTTCCGACCAATGTATAGCAGCTGCAAATAAGGCAAACATAGCATTGGGCTTTATTAAACGAAAATTTACATATAAACATGAAAACGTAATAGTGCCACTGTTCAAAAGTATGGTGAGGCCCCACCTTGAATATGGTGTGCAGTTCTGGTCACCTTATCTGATCAAGGACATTGTAAGACTCGAATCAGTACAGCGTAGAGCGACGAAGATGATACCCTCATTAAGAAATAAACCATATGAAGAAAGACTTAAACGATTGAACCTGTTCTCATTAAAAAAGAGGAGGTTGAGGGGTCAGCTTATTGAGTGCTTTAAGATACAAAAAGGTTTCGACAAAGTCGATGTAAATGCACTATTCACATTAAACAATACTAATCAAACTCGCGGAAATGGAATGAAATTAAAAACCAAAAAGGCAAACCTAGATGTCACAAAGAGTTTCTTCACCTACAGTGTGGCGACAGAGTGGAATAAACTACCAGCGAGAGTGGTGGAGAGCGACACAATAAACTCTTTCAAGGGAAGGCTTGACCTCTATCTGCAGAGGGCTGGGGTGATATGGAAAAAATAAATAAAAAATAAAATGTATGTATGTGTATGTGTGTTTACTGTACAGTATGTATATATATACTGTATATATATGTATGTATGTGTGTATGTATGTATGTGTATGTGTGTGTATGTGTGTATATGTATGTACCGGTGTATGTATATATATATATATATATATATATATATATATGCATATATACATATATAGTTTGTAAGGCCAGACTGCCTAGTAAGGACCTTGAGGTCTGTGTGGTCTGTGTATCTATGTAGCTCTATGTAGCTGTATGTAGCTCTCTCTGAATGAATCAGTTGGTAAATGTAAATTCCCTTTCAGACTAATTTCTTTCTATACTCAATTTCTGAACCCATAAGGTTACAATTCCTCCTCTTTTTCCGATACGGCTATTTGGCCGAAGGGTGGGGAGAGAGTCTTCTAATGTGCTGTCCTATTCTTCTACTATAAACTGTTCCTGTCTAGTATAATTAAGGCCGGACCACCTAGCAGGGACCGCACAGTCTGTGTGGTCTGAGTAGCTATGTAACTATGTGTAACTATCTGCTCCCCATCATCACTGGGTCCGGTACATTTTATCTCCTCATAACTCATCGTTCCCACTTCCTCTACTCTGCCTACTGCTCCCCCCTCCCCCCTCCCCCACCACACACACACACACTTTTTCTCTCTTTCTCCGTATTGATTTACGTTGTAATATGGTCTCCACTCTCAATCTCGATCTTGTGTTCATAATTGTCCTCCTCTTTTTAACAATTTTCCCTCTACTGTAGATATTGTGTATCAATGTCGTGATGAATACATTAGTTTGAAATGAGGCACAGGTATTCATCAGGAGACAACATCAAAGTGAAGAAACAGTTTTGGGATGATGAAAATTATCCCTAGTAAGAGTTTGGACGATCACATTGCTCAGTAATGGATCATACAATGTGGACACAATGTCGGAGGAAGTGACTTAACATGAGCGTCCCTATGAGTTGTTAGTATTACTAACCACGAATGAGCATGTTCAGTTATGATATCTGGCCAGGGCAGCTTACACCCAGTGAATGCAGCTAGTTAATATGTCTGTGTCGGGTAGATTGCCATCACCAAATAGTCGAATATCAGTGTGCAGCCAAATATTGCCAATGGGTCAGATTTCTCCAAACAGTTGAATATCATTGAGGCATCTTTTAAATCTAATCCGGGCCAACATAACACTAACTAGTAGAACAGTGAAAAGTGAAGATGGCGGGTGCCCAATCCCGAAAGGGGTTGAAATTGGGGAGATATCCCCCCACCAAAGGCGGCTTTCTAGGGCCTTTCCTAGCTGTTGCTGAGAGGATTGGGTTCTAGTCATGTGGTGATGGGCTGGTCTATCAGAGTGAGAACTGAGCGATCTCTGCCATACCCATAGCTTACTCTGACTGTTCCTTTTACTTATATATTTTCTAGATCTCAAGTGACGGCGTCTCTTCCGTGGATTGACCTTCCAATCTGCCAGCCTAGAGGTTGGCAGATTGGAAGCCAAAGAGTCACATTTTTCCTTTGCCCCTCAACTTTCTCTTCATAATTGCTGAGGGGCACAGGGCCCTGGGTGGGGCTCTGATATCCCGGGCGTTTCCGCACCCGCACCCAATTCAATAAATCCTTGCAGTCTGGAACTATGCCTGATCAGTGGAAGCTAGCCAACGTAACACCGATATTCAAAAAAGGCAGCAAATCCCTACCCAGTAACTATCGTCCAATTAGCTTAACCTCTGTTGTATGTAAAATGCTAGAAACGGTCATACGAGACAGACTCGTAAATCACTTAGAGGAAAATAACATACTTAAAGATACTCAACACGGCTTTCGTAAAAAACGTTCCTGTTTAACAAACCTCTTAGACTTCTTCCACGATATTCTCAACCTCTACGATGAGAGTAAAGCTGTAGATATTATATACCTTGATTTTCAAAAGGCCTTTGACAAAGTTCCCACAAACGTTTACTGCTAAAACTAAAAGCGCATGGAATACAAGACGGTGTGTTGAAATGGATAGAAAATTGGCTCAGCGACAGAAAGCAAAGAGTAGTCATAAACGGTAAGGCATCTAAATGGACCAATGTAAGTAGCGGGGTACCCCAGGGATCGGTACTAGGACCAATTATCTTTCTAATTTACATCAACGACATAGATGAGGGTCTCACCTGTACAATCTCAAAATTTGCTGACGATACAAAAATTGCAAATAGCGTACTCTCAAAAGAACAAGTTGACGATATGCAACACAATATAGATAAATTGTCATGTTGGGCCCAAATTTGGCAAATGAGTTTCAATGCGGATAAATGTAAAGTACTACATATCGGATACCTAAATGAGAAAGCAAACTATTCGATGAATGGCACTCAGCTTAAGAATGTAAACAGAGAAACCGATCTGGGAGTAACAATATCGAGTAATCTAAAACCGAGTCAACAATGTTCAGAAGTTGTTAAGAAGGCAAACAAAATAATTGGCTTTATAGGCAGGTCATTTGAGCATAAATCCAAAGAAGTTATCCTAACCCTTTACAATTCCTTAGTCGGCCCTCTTCTGGAATACTGCGTTCAATCCTGGTACCCTTATTACCAAAAAGATATAAACAAGCTCGAACGAGTTCAACGTAGAGTTACCAAAATGATACCTAGCCTAAAGAACAAACCATACGAAGAGCGTCTTAGAGAATTAAATCTATTTCCTTTAACCCAGCGCAGATTAAGAGGTGACTTAATTCAAGTGTTCAAAATCATCAAAGGCATCGACAATATGAACTGTAGTAAGTACTTCACTATCGACCAATCTAATTACACGCGGGGGAAACGGTTGCAAAATTATTGGTAAATCTTTTAACTCACACGAATCTAAGAATTTCTTCTTCAATCGAGTTGTCAACTTGTGGAATGGGTTTCCCGAAACGTTATAGACTGCATCACCGTTGATTCATTTAAACTCCGCGTAGACAAATATCTCGCATCAAACCCGCGACTGACTGCGTTTGTAAATGAATAACTTTATTTTATCCCCCCCTCAGTTACTAACCCATCTGTCCCTTACTAACTTCCTAATCCTGCCACGGACATTAGTTCCAGAGCAGTAATTCCCTTTCCAATGTTCCCTTACCCACTCTAAACCACTGTTTGGACACTTGATCCTCAGTGTTTTGGAGGACAAGCAACCTAGAAGGGTCACTAGATATGTTGTTGCTTGATTTCCTTTGTACTCCTTTGTACCCTCCTCAGCTCCCCGCCATGGAGTGGCTTCGGTCACCCAGGCTTTATTGTGGTAGGCAGGGAGGGTTCTGTGGGGGTGCTCAGTTATGGCCTTGGCCTTGCTCGGGGCCTTGGGGCTGTTCGGCCAGGCAGCTTGGGGAACAGCAACAACAGTGAAAAGATCAGTGCTACGCGGCCATTTGCCTTATACTACCATGAATATTTTTAGTAAACATAATAACACTAGCAAAGATAGCTGTGGATTACGAGGTGAAGTATGCATTCTACTACCATGACAATCTGAGTATTTGTGATCCTTTGAAGGTTAAAACAGTGTAGTCAATATTATTATAAACAGATTATACTGAAGGTTTTTATTATTCAATCATTTGCCAATAACATTTATTAATATAACTTGCATTTAATTAAGGAGCGGCACTGATAATCCCCTTGCAATTTTGGTTAAATTACTGAAATATTTCTCTGTTACTACACACAACTAAATTGATTACAAACAACACATTAAAGTCTCTTTCACCAGTGTTTGTTTAAATACTAAGCTTTATTATACTAAAAATAACTACTTCGGTAAAATAGTGATATTTACACTGAAATTTGTTAATTAAATACTGAATACGTCTCGCTATTCTATGGCTACTACAATAATCAATGTTCCTCAGAGCTTTCCCAGTGTAGGCCTATACCACCTCCTTTACGTAGGGAATGTGTCTTGCAACACAGTATCACCCCTCTCCAACCCAAGAGTGAAACGTTATTTTCAGTCATTGTTCTATTCAACTGCTGAGTTCTGGAACTCTCTCCTATAATCAGTCTTTCCCTCTTCCTATGACTTAAATGGCTTCAAACTCTGTGTGTCCAGGCATTTTGGCTCGAACGTCCCTTGATGTTGGCCCTGTCACTCTTTCAACTGTGGGGAAGGCACTCGATAGAGGCAGTTCTGCCTTTTGTCTCCCTCACTCACATAGACACAAAATAAAAAATAAAAATATACATACCTGCACCATAAATATGCCAACACAAATGTTTACATTGTACTGTACACACACGAAACAAAATATCATATCCAAATGCTGACTGCCTTCTGAGTTGGCAAAAACATCCACTGCCCTCATAGAGACTCACATTCAAATGTATCTGCACAGACCCTAAGTGAAACCCCCACTATAGTCTCCACAACCACTAACCCTGCTTCTCCTAAAACATACAAACAAACTACTTTCCATGTACGAAATGGCGAAAAACTAGCAAAAAACAAACGATTGAGTGACAATTTCTAATAAGTTCCAAATTCTTCAGGTGATGATGTAGAGGATGCGCCAAATGACATGTCATTACTGGGACGCTCTTATCATTTGCGGTCAGCGGGTGGAGTTCTGTGGCAGAGTCCCAAGCAAACGGAAGTGGTTTAGTATCCCGGTTGGCGGTGTACTGTAAATGTTGTTCTAACATCAAAAGAAGAGTTTGTTGCCGAAGCAACAAAAAACACCCTCTACTGTATGTCCTACAGTATATGCAGAGGTTACAAAGAGTGCCAGCAACACAGATCGGAGGCACAGGTAGATTAATATCAGAAGCTAAGCAAACAATTCAAGAATATATTCCCAATTATGATGCTTTCGGGAGTCCTTCCAAGAATCAACGGTAAGAGGAGCTTCTATGACTGATCCTTTAGCCTGCTCACTGGAGGGAATTACTACATTAACCTCTGGGATAGCTTTTATGAAAAAAAGACTTGTTCACAGGTGATGGTCTGCATCTGAACCCAGTTAGATATGCAAGTCTTGACCAGCTCCTTAACACTTATGCTACGGCCTAAGGAATATATTATTTTGTGCTCCCTCACATGGACATTTTCGCAATCTCGTGAGTGATGGCCGTCCTGGATCACCGGTATGGAATGGTCAGAAAGGAAATTGAGATAAACGCACTGTCAGGGAAAAAAAATACTATTTTGTTATATTTTTCGTTCACCTCAGTAAACTTATATTACGTGTGAGGCTGAGTGAGCTGGTGCTTCGGGAATGTGAGCGGATCGAGAGAGGGTGAGCTAGTGATAGTGCCTGATTGACTGTACCGAGTGAGATAGGCGGAATGAATGAATGAAGCTTTTTTTTTGGTTCCGTAGTTAAATTTTCAGGCCTGCCTCTCCACCAAGTTGCATTTGTCCCCCAGCAGCACAGCAGGCAGCACCTCAGTACCCCAGTGGTGAGTTTAAATTTATTGTGTAAGTTTATTGTTTCAGTTTATTATTGGTTTGCTGTTCGGTTGAGTATTATACTATATATTCCTTAGTGATAGTAAATATTGATTTAGTCCATTTATACCGTACAGTAAGGTAAATTAGTCTTATCATGACGGTAGTGTGCGTAGTGTTACACGTTGTCTCGGTGACGTCATGCCACAGCCGGGCCCTCTGAGTGGCTGGCCGCCTTACCACTCTCCTGCCGCGTCAGGAAGTGGTCCCCCCGCACTCCCTGCTGCCTTGTGTCTTCCTTGGTCAGAGCTTGCCTGACCAGCATACCCTTCACACCTCCCTTGCTACCTGCCCCCGACTTCTACCTATAGAACACTTTCTCTCTCTCTCAACTTCTTACCTCTCATTCTTCCAATCTATTTAATATCATAACTCCCCTATGGTTCTGCACGATTTCATATATCGGCCATCGTATTATATGCTGAAGCTCTCAGATATTCCATGTCTAGTTAGACATTTTTGGAGGGGTTAACATTTTGTCTGTAGAGGTTCGACACACTCGCGGTGTCTCCCTACCTTTTGCTTGGTTTTCTGCTGGGCTATTTAATGCAAGACTGGGGTGAGGCTATTGTTATTGTGATGTCCGATGTGTACCAGGTTTTGTTGAACTTGTACAATCGCAACGGATACGTGGGAAGCCTAGGTTGTCTTTCTGACTGTGTACCTTGTGAGTTTAGCACTGTATTGCGAGTGAGGGCTTTTGCCTCTGCCACCCAACACTGTGCTAACTCGTTTTGCTTTGACTTTGAGAGGGTCGCCAGGAGAGGACCAGATACTAGCGATCTGGATCTCTTAAGAGAGCACCCCGTTATTTAATGTAATTTGGCCATACAGTCTTAAGGACCTCGCTAGGCTACGAGCCGCTTGCTCAGCCATTGTTTCCTAGCCTACTACATCCCAGCTAGACTTTATTCGCCTAGCAGACACCCTATTAGGATTATAAACTCTTATGTTATGTATGCAGCATTTTTATTCACGTTGATTGTAAGCCTTGGTTGTTGTTGTGTTGCACAACCCGAGCAGGTTTTTGCGTTGCCTGAGGAAGTACTTCTTTTGTTGTTGGAGATAATACTATTGTGCATTTATCGTTATTCCCGTGCCAGTTAACACTGTATGTCCATACACTTATCATATCTTGTCCCTGCTTTATATAACAGTTCAAAATCTGATTCGATCATCTTAAGCAGCATCAGACTTTCTTCAGAAGATTCCTGTTCGATGCTTTAGGACTTTCATTCACTTTCTTTAATATAGGAGTGACTGCTTATTATTGTTTAGAGTAACTTTAATTATACCTTCTTCTTGTTTGCATTAAATCATTCCAGTGATTTAATTAAGCTCTCTTTCTTTTTCCTTGTATACATTATTAACGTAATTGTATGTTGTTGTGATCAGGCTGTATCAGAGATCATCAGCCTGTAGTATTAGTGCATTTATACCGAGTTATAGGATACCCCGCTATCGCAGATTTAACTCTGGAGGGTATAGGTGTTTTTGTGCGCCGGCATTATAAGTTCGAGGGTTGGATCTAGTGTTACTCTTGTGGCTGTGTGCCTTTCTAGTCCAATGATTAAGAGCCCTTGTTTTATACGAGTCACGGTCGTAACACCCTGAGGAGTGGGATCGCTACATTCCTGCAGTGTTATTTGCATACAGGGAGATTCCAAATGATTCTCCCTTCGAGTTGTTGTATGGTGAAATGTGCAGGGCCCTTTGACTATTTTGCATGAGATCTGGTCGAATGAGGAACTAGATAATGACTTGAGATTGTCTTATAATCATGTCTAGAACTCAGAAATAGGTTGGAGAGGTCAGCCACCCATGCCGAAGGCAGCAGTGGGCGCTATAAGGAGTATTTCGACAAGAAGGCGAAACCACGGAAGTTATCCATAGGTGATGAGGTGTTATTGTTGTTACCAACTAATAATAATAAGTTGCTGATGCAGTGGAAGGGTCCATATAAGGTAACTGAGGTTAGGAATAAAGCAAACTATGTAATCAATGTTAGAGGAAAGTCAAAGTTGTATCACATCAATATGTTAATAAAATATTATCGGAGGAGTGAAGATGAAACTCACCAGGCTGTAGTATCACTGGCTACTGCAGCCCCTCCTGGGTTCTTCTGCAATGCTGTTTCGGTAGGTGTTGTACAGACAGAGGAGCCATGCATCGAAGGGGATATCCAGTGCTTTGATCCTATGCAGACATCTGAACTAAATGTTAACCCGGCACTTTCAGATTTGCAGAAGGAGGACCTGAGGAAGCTAGCGGAGGAGTTTCCCAATGTAATATCTAGTTTGCCTGGTAAAACTGATACTGTAGTACATAGAATTAGACTAAGTTCCCATACCCCAGTTCATAAGAAACCTTACCCTGTGCCTTACCATTTGAAGACAGTGTTCAACGAAGAGGAGTCAGGTTCGCTGTGTACCTGAAATGTGGTCCCGTGGGAATTGCGTGCCAAAAGCGATATTAATGTTTAAATGGCATCTATAGGGTCTTAGTAGACAGAAAAACTTGGGTGGCAATTTTACTTTTGGGAATTTGGGTTTTTGTGGGGGCTTAAAGGGGGGTAACGTCATTTCGCAGTTTATCGCTCGAAATGAAAGCGCTAATATTGTTATAACTATTTTTATCTCTTAAAATATTAATAGGAAAATTATGAAACAAATCAGGTGTCTTCCTCATATCATCATTCATTTATGTACCAAATATTTAGGTGATATCTGGAATTGATAATTGTTAATTATTTCCAGATATGCACTTATGAAGAAGTTCACCCGTTTCGAAGCGAGGCCTATTGAGATTCAACTAACGGACGTGACAATGAACTCACTCACCTGCATCATTTGCGATAAAGGCAAGCGGAAGGGCTACATCTTTGTACAGAATGTTACATCAGATTCTATTGGTAACATAAAGAATTTTGCCGAGAAGCGAGCACAGTATGGAGAAACGCAGTATGCACCTCTGGCTGAAAATCTGTCAAAGTTGTCTGCATCTGATACGGAAAACATCCATTACCACAAAGAATGCTACAAACTCGTAGTGCACAAAGGCATGCTGGAGAGAGCCGAAAAGAGATTTTGTGGAACATCATCTGGTGAATCACAAATGCGACCAGCTAAACTTGGACGTCCATCCTTGGCACATGATGAGGATTCTGTCAGACGTGTTCGCAGGTGTCGCCCAATGGAGCCAAAGACCAAGTCCTGTGCGTTTCTCTGTGACAATCCGACAGATGGAGAGTTGCATCTTGTCCTGACAGATACGATGGGGACCCGGTTTCTGGACATAAAAGCGAACACACGTGAAGACAAAGTCCGAGCAAACCTGTCACTGTTGCAGGAAGTTGGTGATGCCACTGCATATGAAATGTGGTATCACAGAGATTGCTTACGAAATGTTGAACGCCAATGCTATTCCTTCAGATTTGATTATATTGGGGTCGATGATAATATCACCAAGCATATGTGTGACATTGAAATTGTAAATGCAGTCAAATGTTCGTTCTCGTCTGGTGCTGTTCTAAGTATGAATGATGTTAATGATGAGTATATGTCAACTTTGACTGAACATGATGTTAGTGTGGATAGTTTCGACTTCAAACCTAAAAAGTTTGATAACAGAAAATACCAGTACTGCTAAATTTGTCAGGCACCATCGACTCAATGAAAGTGACCATATCATCAGTAGTAAAACCCTTTCAGTTGCTGTTGATAAAGTAGTACCCCAAGATTCAGAGGAAATACTTAGCGACATTGTTGGAGTTGCTAAGTTGCTTCGTGATGAGTTGTTGAATTGCAAAGATAAGTGGCACTTCACTGGTAGCATGTCGTTTGAAAATCCACCAATGGTAGCTTTCTTTCTGAAGCAGCTACTCTTTGGCACAAATGCACACTCTGTTTCTAGTAAGCGGGATGGAGCCATAAAGAACACCGTCAGCATTGTATCACAAGTACTTGTGCAAAATGTGAAGAGCGCCAAGCAAGTTCGCCATAAGCCGAAGTCAGATTTTGGATTTGTGTCGCACACAGAGACGCGAAGCACTCTCAAACCTCACATACAACGTGCCAACCTGATGTCCAAAAGAGACAAAACCTACTAAGAACCAAGGCCAAAGAACCTGCTCCCCGAGATCAATGGATGGAAACTAAATGACGACAAAAACCTTATACCAGTACAATGTCTCGAAAAGCCAGCACCACGTGCAGTACTTGAACTAGTTAGGTGTGGATGCAAAGGTGCGTGCAAGGAGAAAGTGAACTGTTCATGCCATAAAAATCGCCTGCCATGCACAGCATTATGCAAATGCACCGACTGTGGAAACGTGAAAGACTACAGTATTTGTGACGAAGATGACATGTAGCCAATCAGTTAGCCAATGTATTAAGAGCACCAAATGACCCCATAAGATGCATTTAAGATTTTACATTCATTTAGTCTATTGTTAATATTCATCTAGATGTTGAGTGGAGTTTACTGGTGGTAAAGGGTGTTATGAATGTGTGATGATTACAGAAAAGTATATTTTTATTTCCTTTATTTGTATCAGTGCTATGAAGTCATGTCATGAATATTACATGTTTTATCATACATTTGTTGTTTTCTTCTTGTATATATAAACATACACAATCATATCGTGTAAATATCACAGTATATGCCTAAATAATAGTCAGGTTCACGGTGTCATGCCGTGGGAATTGCGTGCCAAAAGCGATTTTATTGTTTAAATGCCATCTATAGGGTGTTGATAAACACATTCCCAAAAGTAAAATTGCCACCCAAGTTTTTCTGTTTATTAACACCCTATAGATGGCATTTAAACAATAATATCGCTTTTGGCATGCAATTCCCACGGCATGACACGGTGAACCTGACTATGTATTGATTACAGGGCTCTCAATGATACAACAGTATTTGATGCAGAACCCATGCCAACCCGAGAGGAGAATCTGGATAAGTTTGTTGATGCTAAATTAATTTCAGAGCTGGATTTGTGTAAGGGTTATTGGCAAATCCCTATGGACCCAGAATCTAAAGTGTATACAGCTTTTGCTACTGACCATGGTTTGATGCAGTTTACACGCATGCCTTTTGGATTGAAAACTGCCTGTGCTAACTTTGTAAGATTGATGAGAAAGGTAACCAAAGATCTCCCTAACTCTAGTTGCTATTTTGATAATTTAGTGATCTATAGTAAGGATTGGAACTCTCCCTTGAAACATCTCAGTGATGCCCTTCTCAGGTTACGCAAACATAATCTCACGGTAGGTCCGAAGAAGTGTTTCCTGGGTTACAGTGAGATAAATTTCCTTGGTTATACTTTGGGAACTAATTAGTTAAAACCTTTTGAGGCCAGAGTTCAAACTATTCAGGAATTGTCTCTCCCACAGACTAAATCTCAACTTAGGTCTTTCATGGGGACGATGAACTTCTACAGGCAATTCATCCCTGGATTTGCAGAACTGGCTGCACCTTTGACAGATTTGCTGAGCAAAGGGTGCCCTAACCAAATCAGATGGACTGAGGGTTTGCAGCTGAACTTCCAGGCTTTGCGAGGGACGCTCACAGCTTCTCCCATTCTCCGGTTGCCTGACATGACTAAACCATTTTCTCTTTGTACGGATGCAAGTATGGTGGGTTTAGGTGCAGTCCTGCTCCAGGAGACTGATGGAGTCCTTTTACCTGTGAGTTATGCTAGTAGAAAACTTCTGGACCGTGAGAAAAACTAATCTACTATTGAACGTGAAGGCCTTGCAGTCGTGTGGGGGATTCAGCACTTCCGTAGGTATTTGTTTGGTACAATGTTTGTTCTCCAAACTGATCATCAGCCATTGACGTACATCAGGAACATGCAGATTGACAATGGCCGCTTGATGAGGTGGGCGTTGATACTCCAATCCTACGACTTCAGGATAGAATATCTACGAGGTAAGGACAATGTCATTGCAGATCTCCTGAGCAGGCCATAGGTGGTTTCTAGAGAATTCTTTTTCCTGTTTCTTGCTATGTTTTGGAAACATAGTTGGTGAGGGGGATGTCAGGGAAAAGAATTACTATGTTGTTATATTTTTCGTTCACCTCAGTAAACTTATATTACGTGTGAGGCTGAGTGAGCTGGTGCTTCGGGAATGTGAGCGGGTCGAGAGAGGGTGAGCTAGTGATAGTGCCTGATTGACTGTACCGAGTCGGTCGAGATAGGCGGAATGAATGAATGAAGCTTTTTTTTTTGGTTCCGTAGTTAAATTTTCAGGCCTGCCTCTCCACCAAGTTGCATTTGTCCCCCAGCAGCACAGCAGGCAGCACCTCAGTACCCCAGTGGTGAGTTAAGTTTATTGTTTAAGTTTATGTTGTTGTTGTTGTTGTTCCCCAAGCTGCCTGGCCGAACAGCCCCAAGGCCCCGAGCAATTCCAAGGCCATAACCGAGCGCCCCCACAGAACCCTCCCCGCCGACCACAATAAAGCCTGGGTGACCGAAGCCACTCCATGGCGGGGAGCTGAGGAGGGTGCGGAAACGCCCGGGAAACCAAAGCCCCACCCAGGGCTCTGTGCCCCTCAGCAATTATGAAGAGAAATTTGAGGGGCAAAGGGAAAAATGTGACGCTTTGGCTTCCAATCTTGGTAGATTGTGAGGTCAATCCACGGAAAAGACGCCGTCACTTGAGATCTAGAAAATATATAAGTTAAAGGAACAGTCAGAGTAAGCTATGGGTATGGCAGAGATCACTCAGTTCTCACTCTGATAGACCAGCCCATCACCACATGACTAGAACCCAATCCTCTCAGCATCAGCTAGGAAAGGCCCTAGAAAGCCGCCTTTGGCAGGGGGATAGCTCCCCTATTTCAACCCCTTTCGGGGTCGGGCACCCGCCTAAAGTTTATTGTTTAAGTTTATTATTGGTTTGCAGTTCGGTTGAGTATTATACTATCTATTCCTTAGTGATAGTAAATATTGATTTAGTCCATTTATACCGTACAGTAAGGTAAATTAGTCTTATCATTGGTTTGATGTACAGTAATTATATATTCTATTTCTTAGTGATATTATTGATTTAGAACATTTGTACTGTACCTCAGGGTAAACTTGTTAATTTGCGTTCGTACCATTACCATTGTATTGTTGTACTATACAGTGGAGTGACTGAGTGAATTGTTTTGTTTCATGGTACTGTACAGTCGTGGGAATTAATATCTTGTTATTGGATAGAGCATTGTATTGAACCGGAGTACTGTACAGTCATAATCATTAGTACCTATTTTGTTATAGGCATTAGGTGTGGGGATTCTGTGTAACAAGTGCGTTTATAGTACTAGGTTGGCGATGTGGACGCTGGGTTTTGGGTCCGGGACTGGTGACTGTGACTGTGGCCAGTGATCTTCCCGTGATGGCCCCTAGTCCTCTGTGGTGGCCAGTGATGGACAGTGACTGTGGCCAGTGATCTTCCTGTGATGGCCCCTGGTCCTCTGTGGTGGCCAGTGATGGACTGTGACTGTGGCCAGTGATCTTCCTGTGGTGGCCCCTGGTCTTCTGTGGTAGCTGGTGATCTTCCCAAGATGGCCCGTGGTCCTCTGTGGTGGCCAGTGGTGATACCGTCGTGTAGTTACCTGCGTGTCCTGACCGACCACTCTATCTTGGAAGACCCATACAGACTTTTATTAATCCCATGGTCCTGTGAAGAAATGTGGAGATACAAGGACCAGTAGAGTTATCAGAGCATTGGTGTGGAGTTGTGCTAAGCGCCCATTTATATTAATTAGTGTTACCTTGGATAGGTCTTTCATAAGCTGTTTTGATTGGGCTACGTATCAGAATCCTAACCTATGCAGTCATCATCTTTGTTTCTTTGTAAATATATGTAAATATACTAGCATTCTTATGTCTGAGTTTATATGTTGTCCTATTGGTTGGGAAGGGTATCTTGGAGATTCAAATTATATAAATAAGGATAGCTTCATAGCCGCACTAGAACCTACTTTAAATTAGTAGCGGTGCTAGTTCCCTGACAGGCACAGATAAATGAATAGAAACCAAAAGGATGGTAGTTTACAAACAAGGGATTTGTGTCAGACACTATTGAAGGCATTATATATTATTATGTTTCCTCCACCAACCGACTTTACTCCTAAACTTAACTAATGAAATCATCAAATACATGTGGCAGTCTAGGGATTCGAACCTAGGATGATCACACCGAAATTCAGTGCATTTATCCATTGCGCTACGAAGACAGTTTAGTCCAATAGAAAAGGTCTTGCCGAAGTCCCAAAAAGAGGATGACCAAGAGTTAGTAAGCGAGAAAAGAAGATCTTCAGTAGAGCGGTGCTTAAAGAAACCATACTGGTGGCCTGGAACTACATTAGGGAAAGACAAATACTTAAGAATTTTTGAATAAAGAATATATTAAACATCATTAGAGATGTATTCTATATGACAGCAATTGGACAATAGTTGGAGGCTGGAGAGCGGTCACCCTTCTTTAGGATAGGTTGAATAAGATCACATTTCCAGCAAGAAAGGAAGATATTTGAGGAAAGACAGACAGAAAAGTTTGGCTAGTCAGGGTGTCAGATGGAAGAACGATGTGGTCTTAACACCTTCTTAGTATTTAGCTCCCAGGGAACAGAAAGTACATACTTAGAAGATATTTAAATATCTGGCATAAGTAACAGGGAGGTGGAGAGGGAGGAATAGGACCGGAATCATCCAAGGTAGAGATTTTATCTGAGCAATAGCGAAGACTTAAGCTTTGTCAGAGGAAGAAGTGACGGTAGTGCCATCAGAGTAGAACAGTGAAGGTAAAGACGAGGACACAAATTGTTTGAGATATTTGTGGTTAGATGTCAGATAGTCATCGTTCTATTAAGCGTTAATGGCGAACTTTATTTATATATATTAATAGCCTCTACCATATCTGACAATTCAAAATATTTCAATAATACCATTATAACCTCTGTGGACATCACAGACATTTTTAATTTCACGCTCACAGCTGACCACAGACCAATTAGAGTTGAGAATCAATGTTTAGCTATCATGTCGTCAACTCTACTACATCATAATAATAAGTGATCAAATTACAAACACTATCAACTTGAAGTATCAACTGAATGCACCCCAATTACAGTGATAACATAGAGTTAATACAGATAGGTTTGAGGAATGATCAAGATTTTGGGTGCACTGTTTACTAATTGATAGTAACATGCTATTTGGCAGAATAATAATATCTACATTTAAAGACTTCTGATATGGATACAAGTTACTATCCATATTATCTGATGCTGGCATTCATAAGAGTTCTTTCTTAATTATACAGGACAATGCCTAAGCTGAGTGCTATTTCACACACTGATCCCATCTTGGGTGGATGGGACTTGTTAGTCTTGATCAGCAACCAATCTAGGGGAGACCTTACACAATCCGGGTGAACAGGACTCGTCGGCCGTGGTCGGCAACTTGTCTAGGGAAGCAAACCCTGCACAAACTGCTCTACCGGCTGCTTTGTAGGTTAAGCCCGTCGGGCAAAGGTTAGGCCCACAGCCAACAACTGTGATTGGAGGCTAACAGAGCAGGCACCCCAGTAAAATATGCTGGAGGGACCTACCTCAGGCCCAACTCTGGCCCCCTGGAGGTGCATCTTGGCCAGGATGACCAAATGTGCTTAGGGCATAGCGTTTTACAGACTGGCACTTTCCGCCTAGCAGCACAGGGGCCCGAACCCAGAGGTAGCACACCGGGAGGCTGCCCTTTCACTAGGCGCATAATACCGGGCCAGCCATATAGCCGTGTACGCCCACGGATTGAGTCCCTGCAGTTGGTTCTGGTGGGAAGTCCCGAGGCCCCTAGGTCCCACCCTAATAAAGATCTTGAGATGGCCTCTGGGTGACGACCACCCAGGGTAGCCTGGAGCTAGATACCTGGGGATAGTGACCTCCAACGCAGGCAACCTATAACGAACATGACATATAAGAACCATCGCAAGTCTGTTAATACAAAATCACAAAAGGCTCGGAACTGTGAATGTCGGCACAATGAGAGAAAGAACGGGTGAGATTGAGGAAATGCTAAAGAAATGCAGAGTGAATGTATATTTTGCCCAGGAGACCCGGTTGAGAGGGGGGCATGGGAGGTTGGTAACTAGAAAGAATTAACGTTATAGGTTCTTCTGGAAGGGAATGTAATGTGGCGCAGGAGAGGTGGGTTTTCTGGTGGTGGAGAGGTGGGTGGATTGTGTGATAGAAGTTAAAAGGTTTAATGAAAGACTGATTTTGCTAAAGGTGAAAATAGGAGCTAGAGTTTTAGATGTTATATCAGCATATGCCCCCCAAGTAGGCTTAAGTAGAGCTGTTAAAGAGGTGTTTTGGAATGAAATACTAGGGGCTGGTTACCAGATGTAAGGAAGGGGAGGTAGTAATTGTGGGAGGGGACTTGAATGGGCATGTTGGGGCATAAGCTGATGGATATAAAGGCGTGTATGGAGGACCTGGAAGGTGAATACATGCTGGAGCTCTGTGCTGCTACGGAGATGGTGGTGTGTAACACTATGTTCAGGAAGAGAGAGAGAGGAAGTGCCATCTGATGACATATGAATCAGGTGGCCTACTGTAGCCAGATAGACTACTTCCTGATCAGCAAATCTGACAGGAAATGGGTTAGAGATACTAAGATTATACCGAGTGAAGAATGCATCCTCCAACACAAGCTCCTAGTGTGTAATATGTGCCTAAGTAGAGTTCCTGTGAGAAAGAAAATATATTTAACAAAAAGGAAAGTATGGTTGTTAGAAAAAGAGTACAGAGACATATTCCACAACGAAATTAAAGAAATTGAAAGAAGTGTGGGCGCTAGGTCAGCTGACGTTTGACAGCCAATGGAACTTTAAAAAATGCTGCCTCCTCGATGCCAAACCCAGGACACCCAGAGATACGTTCATCTGGAGGTGGAACAACGATGTTGAAGCTGTTGTCGTGAATCCTAGCTGGTATATATACCGTAGTTTGAATTTCCCAGGTTCACGACAGCTGGTTCCTTTTTGTTTATACAAATTACTTTATTTATCTTTGTGGATAAATATTACTGTGGTTGCACCAATTATATCTTAGTTTATTTTCCCTTATTATTTAATCACGGGAGACAATATAGAACCCTTAAATATATTTATATTGTTACAATGAAAGGGTATCTCAGTACACTTCACACAGAGACTTCGTCCCGTACACAACAACCACCAGTTGCTGCCACATAACAACAAAACTTCACTAAACTACACCTACCGACATGTCCATCACCTAACCTACACTCTTATCATCACAGCTAAGTTCCTTTAATACTAGAAGTACTTCATAGATATTACTGGGACTACCACAGATAACCTACACATACATGTTTACAAGTAAGTCAAACGCCGACCCGGTATCATATTTATAGCCTAGGCCATTTCATCTTCCCAGGTCTAATTATTTACTTTATATCCGTTTCCCCTCTAACCCCTAGGAATAATATTCAGGATATAATTGGTGCCGTGTGACCAGGATACTGGGCCATCTGTTATATATTGATAGTAATTGGGGGGGTATTAGGCCTGACTTGTCTGCCTTTGTGTAGAGCTGGGCGATCCAGTGGACAAATGTTGAGGGGCGCATAGGCTAGGCCTATGTCCGGGATTTTCCGCTGGACCGTCCAGTGCAGTGCCCTACTTTTGTTTTGTTAAGCAGTTCTATAGACCAGGGGCAAGGGTGGACACTGTCAGGCAGACCTCAGCCTGGGTTAGATGTGCCAGGGAGCCGGAAGGTATTAGATAGGCTACTGAACAGAGTGCATGCCTTCTTTGAGAAGAAGGACAGGGCCGGGGAGGAGCAGTCGAGGCAATAGGCTAGATCTCAAGACTATGATGATGGCTGCGGCTGTTCCTCCTTCAGAGGAGTCATGATCCTTCTTTCTCTTTCTTTTTCTTTCTTTTTCTTGTAATTTGTTAATATTTAATATAGCCTAGTAAAGTAAATATTGTAAAGTAGAGTAATATGACATAGGGTAATTTTCCTTTTCTTTGATCATTTGTAAATTAACAGGGGGCACGCGATCTGCATGCTTCAATTTGCTTGGTTGCTGTCGTCATCAATGTAAGTAGGTTAGCCTAGGCTTAGAATAGATTAGAATAGGTTAGCCTACAGTGACGATTAGTATTGTTGTTCCTTAACACCTTACGAGCGGCCTATGCGGTTTATTTATATGTACCGCACAGCGGGGTGTTTTTAGCCAAAATAGGGCTGTTTACGTGATCATTTTCATGCCTAAATAAGACCCAGAACGTAAAACAAGTACCTATCCCTGAAAGGGCATAAACAGAGCTTTCGAATGACACCATAACGATCCTTGTATGATGGATAGTTTTCTTGCAATAACCGTGCAACGCGAGTGCAAAAAGCAGGTAATTCGGTAGTTTCGGTACATAATTGAGTATGTAGCGAGTGAGAGAGGGAGGAGGGAGCTGAGATTTGTGTCAGTAGGTTCGCCGCGGTGGTCTGGAGCAGTCATACGCTCGCTAGTCTCCTGCCACCACTTGTCTCTCTCTCTCAGCCACATTACGTGCTGAAATTGCCACTCGACCTATGTCGAGCGCCGCCACATAGTCCAGCTTTATTTAACTCGACTTATGTTGCTCGCCGCTAATTAAGGGTGCTTTAGTTACCGTAAACTTTTAAGAATGGAGGATAAAATAAAGTCATTGCGGCGGTTCAGGGCCGCCAAGAAGGGAGGGATTACTAAGCTTACCTCTAATCTGTCTGAATTTATTGAACATGCTGCTACACTGCATGATGTAAGGGGTGTGAAAATCACTTTAGAAAAGGCCCTAGCTGATATCGAGTCATATAGCATAGAGTTGTATAGCTTATATTCAGATGATCAGTTAGAGGATGAGATGGTGAAAGATATGCAGTATGTTAATCAAGTAAACAGTCAGTTAGCTGAGTTAGATAGTGCTCTCCAGACAACCACTACTGGTAGATCTCATGATAGTGCAGCAAGTAGGAAGCAGAAGGGTATTAAGCTACCCTCCCTGAAGTTGCCAGTTTTTGATGGGGATCCAACACAGTGGGTGGGTTTCTGGGAGCTCTTTGATTGTAGTGTTCACTCCCAAACAGACTTAACTGACATTCAGAAATTTACGTATCTAAAGGGACAACTTAGTGGTGAGGCTCTACAAATTGTTGGTGGATTTAGTTTGGTCGCTGCAAGTTATGAACCAGCGGTCACTATATTGAAAAACAGTTATGGTCAAAAGGATCGCATCAAAGCAGCTCACATAGCGAAACTGTGTAATCTCCCACATCCTAGCCAGGAGGTCAGTGCTCTGAAAGATTTGTCCGCGTCATTTGAGTGTGCGTTAGAGTCATTACGCTCTATGGATGTAACAGTAAGTGAAATGTGTGCAGTACTGTTGCATAATAAACTCCCTAGTGCACTCTCTGAAGTGATTAAGCGTGAATTAAAAGACAACTGGCTGGATGTGGATGAATATGTTCGTGTGTTTAAGACTGAAGTGTGCAATCTAGAAAGTAGACATGATCCACTAGAACAGTTTGGGGCGACCGCCACAGCAGCATATGCGGTGTATCAGAAACCCGATACCAAGCAGAAGTAAGGATGTAGGTTGTGATTAAAGACAGGACATTTTTGGGCAAAGTGTGAAAAATACAAGAACAGTCCCACCAAGGCCAAGAGAGCAAGGCAGTTGAAATTGTGCGTCGGGTGCCTGTCGTCAGAACATGGCAGCCAGGGGTGTACTAACCCTAAAATTAGGCCGTGCCGATTCTGCCAACAGAAACATTTTAATTATTTGTGTCCGACGCCACGCCTTGAACAAACTGGACAACCAGTGGCCCCTGAACCAACAGTGACCATGGCTGTGGCTTCGGGCCGTAATGCAGTGTTGTTGCCTACCATTCAGATTCCCTTGACCGACAGAAACGGTCATACCAGTAAAGTAAGAGCTTTGTTGGACCAATGTTCGCAACGTACCTTCATCTTGCGCTCTGCTTTATCGCAGCTTGATTACGTTAGGGTCAGTAAGGAACAGCTAAAGCTCCAGGGATTTACTGGCTCACTTGGTAGTACTGAGTATGAAATAGTAGAGTTAACCTATCATCACAGAAGAAGGGTACGTAATTTGAGAGCCGTTGTGGTGGAGGAGTTACCAGTATACAAGCCAGGGAGGGGATTAGAGATGGAGGTAAATGCTATCAAGGCTCGGGGTTACAAATTAGCCGATCCAGGTATCACTGATGGAGATATGATAGGGTTACTGATTGGGGCGGACTTTTATTATCACTTTGTACATTCAGGCTATGTCAGGGAAGGAAGTATAGTTATGTTACCCACAATTCATGGTTACGCACTGAGTGGCACTTATCAGTCAGATATAGAAGAGATCCATGTAGAGTTAGTCACTGTTCTTAAGTTAGCAGTAGACCCTTTAGTGGAGATACAGGAAGATATTGACAGGAATTCTTCAGAATTAAAGGATCTGACAACTCTATGGGACTTGGACCATATTGGTATAAGTCCTAATGAGACTGGTAAGGGTGGGGAGAAGGTCTTAAATAGATTTTCTGAAACGGTACAGTATTCCGAAGCACAGGGACAGTATATAGTGGAACTGCCGTGGAGAGATAACATAGATAAATTACCTGATAACTTTAAGTTAGGCCTTGGCAGAATGAGAGGCTTGCAGCATAAGTTTATAAAAGATCCCAACTACTGTCAAGAGTATACAAAGGTTCTGGATAATCAGATAGAAAGGGGGTTTATTGAAGGGGTAGAAAACAGGAATCGAGCTGGTCATCCCATTCACTACTTAGCTCACCATGGTATTACCAAGGATAGTATTACTACGCCTGTACGGATAGTGTTTGACTGTTCGGCTAGGATGGACGAGAAGGCGTTCAGTCTGAATGACTGTCCCCATACAGGTCCATCGCTAGTGGCTGACCTCACCCAGGTGCTTCTGCGCTTTAGATGCCATCAATTTGCCTGGGTGAGTGATATTGAGAAAGTTTGTCTAATGGTGGGGTTGAGTGAGAAAGATTGGGATGCTACTAGGTTTCTGTGGCCTGTTGATCCCTTGGATGTTGCAAGTACTTACATTGTCTACCGGTTCCGTGCAGTTCTGTTCGGGGCCACCTGTTCCCAGTTCCTCCTTAATGCTACCATTCAAAAACACCTGTCTATGATACAGGGAAACAGTGAAGTAGTTAATAAGCTCAAAAGGGGGCTGTATATTGATAACTTGCAGGGGACTGGTGATGATGTAAGTGATTTGCAACAACAATGTTGCGATGCCCGTAGAATATTTTCCAGCGCTAACCTGTCTTTATGTGAGTGGGTCACAAATAATGAGAATTTGCGGGAAGTGTTGCACCTGAAGGGTATAGCTTCCGCCAAACAAGACGGGGTTAGAGTACTTGGCGTTGGGTGGCTAACTAATAAGGATATGTTACAGGTTAATTTCCGCGGAAGTAGCCCTGCATTGGTTACGAAACGCGAGGCTCTAAGTCTAACCGCGAGAGTGTTCGATCCTCTAGGAGTGTTGCTACCGGTAACCATCCGGGCGCGGAGGTTCGTACAGGACTTGTGGAGATTAGAGTGTGGGTGGGATGTCCCCATTCCAGATGACATGAGAGCTAACTGGCAGGGTATTTATAACGATATGATAGATAGTACAGGTATCATGTTTCCCCGTCAGGTCACTAATTCTAAGAGGGTTACGCTGCACCTATTTAGTGACGCTAGCTCAGTAGCATATGGTGTAGCGGCCTATGCGGTTGGTGATGAGGTGAGTAGGTTAGTAATGGCCAAAGCTAAGGTGGCGCCTATTAAGTCCCTCACCATACCTAAGATGGAGTTGACTGCTGTTCTTCTCGCAGCTTGTCTCGCATGTTATATATGTGAGGCCTACGCGGACGAGCTGATTATAGAGAATGTATACCTCTGGTCGGACAGCCAGATAACCCTATGCTGGTTGTCTAGTAAAAAGATTTTGCCTATTTAAGTTCAAAATAGAGTTGATGAGATAAAGTCATTAGTCCCCGGCGCTCATTTTCGTTATGTGTCCACAGAGGACAACCCCAGTGATCTAGTTACCAGAGGGATTTCATATGTGTCCTTAGTTGCTTCTTCGCTTTGGTGGGGAGGGCCCATATGGCTACCTCACCAAATGCTATGGCCTGATCATGGCCCAATAGGGGGCTCAATAGGAGGGGACACCACTGTGGGTTGTAACGTGAGTCAAGAAGGAATCCTGTCATTGCCGGTACCGGTTGCCCCTACTGCCATATTGCATTGGGACCGGTATGGCTCATATATGAAGTCATGGCATGTAATGGCATGGGTCCTTAGGTTTATTAGGACTCTTAAAGAGAAGACACAAGGGAACTATCAGGCAAAACCGGCATACTTGACGGTGCCGGAATTAAGAGCAGCAGAGTCAGCCATGATTAAGGTAGCTCAGAGAGAAGCTTACTCTGAGGAACACCACTATTTGTCAAAAGGACAGGGCACACCAAGCAATATAGTGAAGCAGTTAGGCCTCTATATGGAGGGAGCCATGATACGCTGTACAGGTAGGCTACACTTTTCAGCTTTACATGATAGCGCCAAGTACCCTGTCCTTATCCCTAATAAACATCGTATAGCTACTCTCCTTAGTAATTACTGCCACACAGTGTGTAACCATAGTGGTGTTAGTTATGTTGTAAATTACATAAGGCAAAGATGGTGGATCCCCAAGATTAGACAGGTAGTAAAGAAAGCCTTAAGGGGATGTATCATCTGCAAGAGATTGCAAGGTACATCATACCGTGCTGTACAGGCCCCTCCGTTGCCAGAGTTTAGGGTTCAGGAAGTGAGTCCTTTCCAGGTAACGGGGGTTGACTACACAGGTGCCTTGCCAGTAAAAGAGAAGGGGGTACTGTAAGTAAATTATATTTAGTCTTATTCACCTGTGCAGTTACTAGAGCGGTCCATGTAGAGACGGTGTCTAACCTCTCCTGCGAATCATTTTTGCATGCGTTCCGTAGGTTTAGTAGCAGGAGGGGTTACCCTGAGATTATGATGAGTGATAATGCCACCACATTTGTTAGCGGAGCCAGTACATTACGGGAGTTGATGGATGATGCAAGGTTAAAAGGTACTCTAGCGGAATTCAGGTGCGAGTGGCGGTTTATACCGGCCAGGGCGCCATGGTTCAGTGCCATATGGGAACGAGTCATTGGCATCCTAAAGGCTGGCTTGAAGAAGGTACTGGGTCGAGCATTGGTTACCACAGAGGAACTGAATACGGTATTACTGGAGCTCGAGGCCACAGTCAATGATCGCCCGCTTGGTTACAGCTACAGTGATCTTGAAGACCCTCTACCCATCAATCCTTCACAACTGGTTCATGGGAGGCGGATCAGAAGCTTTCCAAGGCGGGAAGTCACGGAGGAAGATCTCAAGGACACGACTTGGCGTAACAATGATTCCGTCAACCAACGCTTCCAATATGATACGAAGCTCTCACATGACCTGTGGAAAAGGTGGAGCACTGATTATCTAATATCACTCAGGGAGCAACATCGTCACTTAATGGTAAAAAAAGGGATAGCATCGCCGCAAGTTGGGGACGTCGTTCTAGTACATGATGACGGCCCCCGACTTTTTTGGCGTATAGGTCGGATAATGAAACTTCTTCGTGGTCCTGACCACGAATGTAGGGTAGTTCAGGTAAAAACAGGAGCCGGTTTGACCACCAGACCGGTGGTTAAGCTATACCCACTAGAAATAGATTTAGAGGTAGTGGATGGCGACAGCAAGCTGAACTCTGATAATATCCTTCCTGCTTTGCGCAGTGGCAGTATCGTAACCAATGGGGTTTAGTTTTCCGAGTGACGTATCTGCTACTGCTGAAGGCCCAAAACACGGTTAAAGTTTTCACATTTCATCTTTGCCTAGTACTTGCGACACCTCGGTTGGGTTACCTTCTTTGGAAGGTAATCAAGTCGTACCCCACCTGCTCGTGGTGACCTCGCAAACACCCATTTCTATTTATTTTTTCCATTTATTCTTTTTTCAAGATAGGGTGACACAAATGGGGGCGGCGCTACCTGGGTTTATCCCAGGTAGTAGTTTAATTTTACTCTAAATTTTATTAAGTGTTTTGTATATTTTTAATTGTAGGCTACATAAATATAAACAATGGCCGGCCAAGGCGAACGGAGGCAGAGTTTATTGGGAGATGAAGAGAGCTATGAATTTGAGGGATTTCTGGCAGAGGGTAGTGAAGTGGAGGATCAATTGACTGTAGTGAAGAGACAGATGATGGGTCTGTTAAGATGGAAGGGAGTTATGGAGAATTGGAGGAGAGATATAGGTGTGAAGGTGGAGTCACTGACAGAAATATGTGGAGCCAGTTCAGTAGCAACTGCAGATGGGCCATTAATTGCTAACCTAGATGCAGTGATAAGGAAAGTAGATGAGCTGGAGGCAGAGAACATGGCACTCAAGGAGCAGCTAAAGGAGTATGAGGGCCATTTAAGTGAGAAAGTAAAGGGAGTAATAAGTGAGGAGAAAGATGAGTGGACAAGGGTGGGGAATGCTAAGGTGGATGCATTGGAAGAAATCATGAAGGAGCAGGTGGAAGAGAGAGAAAAAGAGAAAAGAGAGTTTGAGAAGAATGTAGTGCAGGTTTTGAAGAGCAAGGAAAAGGTATTGAGGGAAACAGTGGAGACCAAAAAGGAGCCGACCAAACGCACCACTGAGGTGGTAGATGGTGGAAAGAAAAAAACTGTCTGGGACCATCAGGTCCTGGTAGTGAAGCCAAAATACCGATCCTCCGAACCAGTAAGCCCACCAGATACAAAGGCAATCGAGACTGCTTTAGCTTCGGTTCCGGTTAACAAGTTAACTAGAACTGAGTCAGGTGTACTGGTGGTACGACTTCCATCCAAGAAAGCCAAAGAATATGCAGGAAGGGCCATCAATCAGTGTTTGGGGGTGGACAGTGCCTTCAGTGTCTCCGAACCAAAGAAGATGATGCCAAAAATGACTCTGGTAGGCATTGCTAATGACGCTGAGGATAATGAGATCATTCCCAGCATCCTCAACAAGAACCCAAGAATAAAGTCCCTGGTCGACGATGGCTTAGCTATGAATTTGCTATTCACTAAGCAAAAGAGTGATGCACACACTAAGATTGCGGTAGTAAAAATGTCACCTGAAATACGCTCTTCCATTGTGGATGATGGCAATTTTGTGTATGTTGGACTTGTGAGATGTCGTGCATACGATCGCTTCTGGGTAACACAATGTTACCAGTGCCAGGGCTTTGGTCATACCAGTGACAGGTGTTATCGGAAAAATGAGGATCCAAAATGCAACTTCTGTGCTGGTACTCATAACTCAAAAGACTGCACCAACAAGACTTCCCCCAAATGTATAAATTGTATGAGCTCCACATCAGTTACGGAGCCGCCAAATAATTTCGCCTCAAGTAGAAATTGTCCTTTAATGACAGCTCAGAGAAATAAAGTTATTGAGAACACCGATTTTGTAGGTTCAAAAAACTGAAAAATGCTCATGGGAGCCGGTTGAAACTGGGTCTGTTGAATGTTCGTTCCTTGTGTAACAAAATGGATCATATTTGCGAGATCTTGGATGAACGTAACCTTGATGTATTATGTCTCACTGAGACCTGGTTGATCGAGTCAGATCTGAATATTATCCAGGCGGCATTGCCTAAAACCCATTCCATAATAAATGTTCCTAGGCCTAGGGGAGATCATCCGGGTGGTGGAGTGGCAGTTGTCTACTCCACATCTCTGGTGAATATCTTGCAAATAAGCCATAACCCAGCCCCTCTTTATTATGAACTGTTGGAAGTGGAAATAAAACTCCATCAACAAATTCTAAGAATGGCAGTTGTCTATAGGCCTGGCCATCGTGGCACAGATAGGGGTTTTATGGAAGAGTTTGGGCAGTTTCTCGAGGAATTTTCTGCTAAAACTGGAAGACTTTTGATGTGTGGAGATTTTAATTACTGGGTTGACAGCCCTCATCTGAAGCCATTCTCTCCTGAGTTCCTTGAGTTGACTGATCAGAACAATTTTGTAAACCATGTGTCCCACCCAACTCATATCTTAGGACACACCCTTGACTTGGTTTTCTCTCCTGTGGGTTGTGGTGGTGTTCTGGATGTTGATGTTGAGAATGCTGACCCTAATACCTCTGATCATGCTTTGATTACTTTCAGCTTTGATTTCCCTAAGCCACTCACACATGAAAAAGTAATCAGATTTAGAAATTATAAAAATGCAGACCTAAATTTGGCTAGCAGTGAAGTCAAACAGTACTTGGGAAGTATTGATACTTCCAACCTTACTTCAGATGAGCTGGTGGAGGTACATGGAAATGCACTTAAATTAGTGTTCGATCATCACTGTCCAGAAGTAGAGAAGAAAATCATAGTACGAGATGATTCGCCCTGGTATAGCACTCGAGTTAAATTTCTTAGAAGAGCGCGTAGAAGAGCTGAACGTGAATGGCGGAAAAATAAAACAGACTCTACATGGTTGCAATATCTGTCAGCCAGAAGAGCTGTGGTCTACAAAATCAAAGATGAAAAGAAAGTGTATTATCAGGGAAAAGTTGACTCGTGTGGTAACGACCAGAGGAGGTTGGCTTCAATTGTAAACAGTTTACTTGGAAAAACAAGAGTCAGCTTAAGACCTTCTGTACCTGATGCCGAGTTGGCTGCCAACTTTGTGGCATTTTTTGCTGGCAAGATAACTCGCATAAGACAGGAACTGGATGATGCTTCTGTTGGTGAAGAACTTTCAGTTGTACTCCAACCCCGACACATTCCTAATAATGTCCTCTCATCCTTTCACTCAGTAGAGGTGGACATGATCTCGTCCTACATAAGAAACCTCAATAAAACATTTTGCCCGTTGGATCCCATAAATGTTTCCAAGCTACCAAGAGTCTATGATCACACAGTTGAGTTTATTTCCAAAATAATTAATAAGTGCTTCTCTGAAGGTAGCTTCCATCATTCTGAAAAGCAGGCACTACTCCGACCTACTCTAAAGAAACCTGGACTTGATGTTGAGAACATGTTGAACTATCGTCCTGTCTCCAACCTGTCCTTCATATCAAAGATATTAGAGCGTGCAATACTTGACCAATTACAACCACTACTTCAGCAGAATGAAACTATCCCAATGTTTCAGTCTGCTTACCGACAGCATCATTCAACTGAAACAGCATTGATTAGAGTACATAATGATCTAGTTGAGAACATTTGCAATGGTGTGGCCTCACTATTGGTCTTGCTTGATCTCTCTGCGGCTTTTGACACAGTGGATCATGAGTTGTTATTGAGTGATCTTTATGATTGTGGTGTGCGTGACTCCGCTCTCTTACTTCTTGGGTCGTACTTGTCAGGTAGATCCCAGAGTGTGATGGTAAGTCAAGTGGTCTCGGACTCGACACCCCTGCAGTATGGTGTTCCGCAGGGATCAGTTTTAGGTCCTATCCTATTTATAATTTATATTAGCAGTTTGTCTCTTCTGCTTCGTGCACATAATGTCACCTTTCACTTTTATGCAGATGACACCCAGATTTATGTGAGAATCACAAATATAGTTGATATACGGAGTAAGATGGAATTGTTGATGTCTGATATCAAGAAGTGGATGAGAGCGAGAAAACTTAAACTAAATGATGGTAAAACTGATATTCTCATCATCCGAGGAAATAGAAGAGCTGATGATATAGTAGGTGCCCTCTCCATCAATGTGGGTGGATCTCAGCTGCGACCGGCCAACTCTGTTCGAAATCTGGGTGTATATGTGAACTCCCGATTAGATTTCAAAGAGCATGTAAACCAGATAGTTAAAAGTTGTTACTTGCACATCAGAAATCTCTATTTGGTGAAGCCGTTTATAACCAGACGTTGCCTCCTGACGTTGGTTCACTCATTGGTCTTCTCTCGTGTTGATTATTGCAATGCCCTGTTGGTGGGTCTTCCAAATTATATTTTGAAGAAAGTTCAGTCTGTTCTTAACAGGGCCGCAAGACTAATTTTTGGTGTTCCACCTAGAACTCCTACTACATCTCTTCACATAGAACTGCACTGGCTGCCAGTAAGAGCAAGAATAGAATTTAAGTTGTGTTTGGTGACTTTTAAGGTTCTCAAATTTGGTGAGCCTAGGTACCTTGCGGAGCTGCTCAGGCGCCCACCGGCACACCATGGTGTAGTTGTGCGTCACGACAATGACCCTTTTCGTCTTGATGAACCAAGGGCTTTCCAGCAGTCTTCTTTCTTTGAGAGGTCATTCTCCTACATGGCTCCGAGGTTGTATAACAGGTTGCCGCTCTCCATGAGACAACTGAGTTCTGTTGAATGCTTCAAGAGACAACTTAAGACTTTTCTCTTTGAGAGAAGCTATGATCTTGAGAGAGGTGTCATGACAGATGGCTATAGAGTTTAGGCTATTTTGCCACTGCTAGTGATTGTCAAATGTGTGTTGTATATGAGCCTTCTTTTGATGCATTGATTTTTGTTCTTTTTTCTTTCTCTTTTCGAGCGCTAGTGAATTCTTCGGAAAAATTGGCGCTTATGAGAAATAAGTAACATGCTTATTATTATTATTATTATTATTACTGGAGCGGACCGAGGTGTTACCCCTCAGAGGCCGTCACGTCGGGCTGCTTTGGGTTCCTCCCAGTTGTGGCGATCCATGATCGGGACGGGACAATTGTAAATACTTTGTATATAACTGGTGGCGGAGTATGTCATGAATCCTTGCTGGTATACATACCGTAGTTTGAATTTCCCAGGTTCACGACAGCTGGTTCCTTTTTGTTTATACACATTACTTTATTTATCTTTGTGGATAAATATTACTGTGGTTGCACCAATTATATCATAGTTTATTTTCCCTTATTATTTAATCACGGGAGACAATATAGAACCCTTAAATATATTTATATTGTTACAATAAAAGGGTATCTCAGTACACTTCACACAGAGACTTCGTCCCGTACACAACAACCACCAGTTGCTGCCACATACCAACAGAACTTCACTGAACTACACCTACCGACATGTCCATCACCTAACCTACACTCTTATCATCACAGCTAAGTTCCTTTAATACTAGAAGTACTTCATAGATATTACTGGGACTACCACAGATAACCTACACATACATGTTTACAAGTAAGTCAAACGCCGACCCGGTATCATATTTATAGCCTAGGCCATTTCATCTTCCCAGGTCTAATTATTTACTTTATATCCGTTTCTCCTCTACCCCCTAGGAATAATATTCAGGATAGCTGTAGTAAGAGAGAAGAATAGATGTTTCAAAATATGGAAGGAAGTTGGCAGCACCTGACCGCCAAACGTAGGCTAAGAGGAAAAGAGGTCTATAGCGCAAAGAAAACCATACTGTATAGTGTGATAGAACAAGTTTGTAGCACTAATGATAACAATGGGATTTATAAACTAGCTGAGAATGTGAGGGACTGTAGCAAGGACGTTGTGGGTGTACGATGTGTAAATAATGACAGTGGCATGACTGTTTACTCAGAAAACGAAATTAGAAAGGCATGGAAGGAGCATTATGAAAAATTGCTTATGTGGAGATTGAATGGAATAGAGAACAAACAGCTCAGCACTGCAGTCCCAGTACATGGCCTGGTGCCATGGGTATGACGCCTTTACAAGTGCTGTAGATAGAATGAAGTCCGGCAAAGCTGGTGGGAGCTTTGGCAAAGTCGCTGAGATGCTGAAGATAGCTGGAGATATCGGGGTAAAATTGATAACAGAGCTGAGTAATGCCATCATAAGGGAGGACAAACATTTTGCTGCAGGGCAAAAACATGTGATAGTAAATATTTACAAAGGCAAGGGGTTTAAAAATGCTCAACCAAATCATGAAAGTCAGCGAAAGGACTTCTGAATGCATGATCAGGAAATGTGTTGCCAACAGCGACATGTAGTTTGGATTTATGCCGGGACGTTGCACAACTGATGCTATCTTCATTCATAGGCAACTGTAAGAGAGGTTCTTGGAAGAAAAAGAACAGAGAATTATACCTAGTTTTTGTAGACCTGGAAAAGATCTTTGACCGGGTGCCAATGAAAGTAATGCAGTGGGCTATGAGAAAACATAGAGTGAAGGAGTTGCTGGTGCGTGTGATAAATGAGAATGTATGAGGGCTCACAGGCAGCAGTTAGAGTGAATGGGGGTCTGAGCGAAGAGTTCCCAGTGAAAGTTGGAGTTCACCAAGGTTCTGTGTTGAGCATATATTACTGTTTGTTTTGGCCCTGGAGGCTCTGTCAAGGAACTTTAGAACAGGATTCCCATGGCAGTTGTACTGTGCAGATAACCAGGTTCTTATTGCAGATAGTGCACAGGAAGCAGAGACAAAGTTCAATAGATAGAGGGAGGGTATGGCAAACAAAGAAGTAAGAGTTGATATAGATGAAACAAATGTCATGGTCAGTGGAGTAGGGCGCGGAACTATGGAATGAAGCGGCAACTTTTTATGTGTAATATGTGGGAAGGGGTGGGAAGTTAACCAATTCAATGCTGCATCTGTCGTGACTGGATAAACAAAACATAGTAGAGTGAGAGGACCTTTGACGAGAATCATTGAATTTGAATATGCAGTGTGCAAGGGAGAACTTGTATTGAATGTCCCGCCTGTTAGTGTTGATTTTGAAAGTGTAGCATTGGATTGTGTGAACAAATTCTGCTACTTGGGCAATATGGTCTCTGTCGGACGTGGCGCTGAAGCTGGCTTCATTTCTAGAGCCAGAAGTTGCTGGGAGAAATTTAGAGAGCTGTTGTTACTCCTGACCATGAAAGGACTCCCACTTCATCTTAAAGGGAAGGTGTATGCCTCGTGTGTTAGGAATGCGATGTCCTATGCTTCGGATATGTGACCGGTTAAAGTGGAGGATATCAATAGAATGGAACGGAATGAGAAGATAATAGGTGAGACAGATATGTTGAGTTAACCTCTAGGACGGGTTTTTTGAGTGAGGAATTAACAAGACGTCTGGGCATTAGGAGTATCAGTGAAGTGATGCGCATTAGTCAACTTGATTGGGTAGGACACATGGAGAGAATGGATGGTTAGAACTGGATGAAGATATGCCGGACTGTGAACATAGGGGGAGCTGCACATAAGGGTAGACCTAGAAAGACGTGTGATCAGGTATTCCGGTCTATTCTCAAAATAAAGAACTTGCCAACAGAGGTGTGAGACTGTAACCAAACTCTCTGTGGGCGTAGCAGTCTTCAAACTTGTAAGTATGTAAGTATATGTATATAACCCGGCCGTACCGTGTACCAGCAGCAAACATGACCGTTGTTTTCCTCCCAGTATCCAGCGTGTGTGTGTCACCACCGAATATCGCTTGTGTCACACCTTTTGTTGACCAGAGAGCCTTACTTCCATATATTTGTTTTCCATGTCAACCCGTTCACGCACATATGATGCAGAGGTTGCCAGATTAGCAATAAGAAATAGAGTTCTCTCACTTTTATAATTACCTCTCCAAAATTAGTTTTCTGCCCACAGCTAATTCAAAGACAACTGCAGAGGTTGAAGTAACTAAAATGAAGGTTTCTAAATACCCCTGATGGTAACAAAGGTTTTAAAGTATCCCTAATAGGCTCAAAATCACGTCATATGTCGGAGAGGGTTAATGGTGCCCTCTTATATTTTTCAGTAGCTATAATTTTTCCCAAGTATATATTTGTATTTATTAATTCTCAAGTTTACTTTTATATTGTTATAGCTTTTATAGTAGTCACCGAATCCCCATACATCGACTACACATATTAGCCGTTGGGTTGTGAGTACCCCAAAGATCGCGTCAATTTTATATTTCCTTTCTCTGAGCAGAATCTCTCTCTCTCTCTCTCTCTCTCTCTCTCTCTCTCTCTCTCTCTCTCTCTCTCTCTCTTCATGTAGGTCGCAGTGGTCATCTTACCGGTGTTCTTCCTTTACAATCCTGATATACACACTATTATTTTCCTCACGGAACAAAATTTTAGAATCCGGTTTCTCAGGGATGCTGCAGCAGTGACCTAGTTCAGAGCCGCTTGTCGAATTCCATTTATGTTCTATGTTCTATAATATTGAAAGAAATAAAGTACAATGTATTTATTTTTCTTTAATCTGCATAAGGAGTGCATTATTAGTTGTTGAAGTAGTTATATATAAATAATTGGTTGGTCCAATTGTTGCTTGTTAATTGACGAACATTTTAACTTTTCGTGTAGTAATGTTTTAGTCGACATTTTGTACTTAAATTGTCACAACCTAAAAATACAGAAATATATGAAGAAATATATTTGCACTGATATGAATTTGATGCAATTCGGAATTTAGCAAGAAGACATTTATGTACAATGAACTTCGTTGGAAGTCAGTTTGAGATATAATTGATTGAATATTGGTTAAAATAATGATGTGATTGTGTGTGTAGTTGGATGTGATGAGGCTAAACAATGAGTAGGTGATAATACAGGTTCAGTACACTGAGCTGATCCATGCAAGGGGAAGACAACCAGGTGCCTTTTGTCTGGGTAGCCAATACTTAGGGGGAGATTTCCACTTGAGGGATTTTGTCCTGGACCCCTTTCTCCCTCATGTTCAGCTCCATTGCTTTTGATATGTTATGACATTCGCCCCATTAGATTGGCGATTTTAAAAAACAATTGCACCAAATTCTGTCAATTTTAAGACCTTTCGTCCCATTTAAGTGTCGTTTTTTTTGGCGAGCGATAGCGTGCCTGTAATGCTAGAGGAACCGGCCGGTTTTCTACCCATGTCCAAATTTATCTTGAAAGAGGGTCTAGGGGGTGTAATTTTAAGCTTGATATGGAGGTCTATGGAACAAACTAAAATCCTCCCCTTAAGCTAGTGTCACACGAGTGCTTTCTCCGGCAATTTTCGATGAAGAAGTTTGGTTTTCGTAATATTGTGAAACTTTTTCGCATTGGAATCGGATATTAGACTTAACGTAGATTATGATGGGTGGCTGAAATCTGATATAACTGAAATTCTAAAGCTGCCATCTAAAATTGCTTGTACAAATTCTAAAGCTGCCATCTACAATTGCTTGTACAAATTCTAAAGCTGCCATCTACAATTGCTTGTACAAATTATAAAGCTGCCATCTACAATTGCTTGTACAAATTCTAAAGCTGCCATCTACAATTGCTTGTACACATTCTAAAGCTGCCATCTACAATTGCTTGTACAAATTCTAAAGCTACCATACTACAATAATTGCTTGTACAAATTGACAGGAAAAGCGTTCGTGTGACACCGGCTTAAGGGAACCCACCTCGCTTTGTTTCTGTTTTTCTCCCTCTCTCTTTGGCTTGTATCCATTCGGCCCTATTCAGCCTACTGTTTCAAGATGTTTACACCATCCAGGTGTCAATATTTTCCTGGTGAGCGGTAGCGAGCCAGCATATATATATTTTTGTTTTGACAGCAAGCTAAATTTGTAATTTTTTCGATAGAAAAATGTGTTCGGCGAAGACGGATGTCTCCATACAATGCTGTCTCGCTATCGCTCGCCAGGAAGAAATCGACACCTGGATGGGGATAAACGTCTTAAAACAGTTGGCTGAATGGGCCCGAATGGATACAAGCTTAAGAAAGAGAGAAACTAAGAGACAGATACAAAATAAAGCCGGTGACCCCCCTTAAGTCAAACCGGTTTCAAACTGGTAACCTAGGTCATCACCTGGAATAAGCTCTCCGGAATGTATTGTGTTTAACAATTTCATCTACAAGCAATGGAAAAGCTATAGCTGGAAGGAGAGCTGGGATATATGAAAATATTTACGGCAACTGATCCAATCATCAGATATATTCTTGAGAGGGTAGGTTCCTACATGGCTTTAGCTAATCTTGCTGAAGATTATATCTGATACAATAATAGTTATTAAAACTGTATCATATCGATAATATATACTGAGTATGATAATGTTAAAGGTCTGCTCAATCAAATTCCATAAAGCATACAGTCAACGTCCCAACGCGTTACAAAACATTATAGTCTGCTGAGAGTATCTGGAAAACATTATAGTCTGCTGAGAGTATCTGGAAAACATTATAGTCTGCTGAGAGTATCTGGAAAACATTATAGTCTGCTGAGAGTATCTGGAAAACATTATAGTCTGCTGAGAGTATCTGGAAAACATTATAGTCTGCTGAGAGTATCTGGAAAACATTATAGTCTGCTGAGAGTATCTGGCAAACATTATAGTCTGCTGAGAGTATCTAGAAAACATTATAGTCTGCTGAGAGTATCTGAAAAACATTATAGTCTGCTGAGAGTATCTGGAAAACATTATAGTCTGCTGAGAGTATCTGGAAAACATTATAGTCTGCTGAGAGTATCTGGAAAACATTATAGTCTGCTGAGAGTATCTGGAAAACATTATAGTCTGCTGAGAGTATCTGGAAAACATTATAGTCTGCTGAGAGTATCTGGAAAACTTCATTATTTAATAGTACAACTTCTAATACATTGTTTATTTATAATTATATCATGCACACTGCTAATTATAATTATATCATGCACACTGCTAATTATATCATGCACACTGCTAATTTTCACTATCATGAATCACACTGTACTGGATGTCAAACCAAGTCGATTGTTCATCTCTCCTAATTTGCAGTAAAGTATCTTATTTATATTCCATAGTAAATCACTAATAATTATATTATGTTATCTCCACCAACCAACTTTACTCCTAAACTCGATCAATGAAATTAACAAGCATAATAAGTAATAGTCAATAAGTTCCTGTAATGTTTAAGATTAAGTTTAAAATCTACTATATTTATTTATTGATGTATATTACATAATTTTACAATTATTAAATATTTTCACAACATTCAGCTGGAAATTTGAAGAGTGTTATAGGAAACAAACCGGATATTAACCATATGGGTGCGGTGGCCATAGCTTGTATTGTATGCTATCTATATGTGATTGATTGCGACTGAAATAAAGCCATCTACAATAAACAGGAAACAAACCTTTTAACTCCAACATCTTCTTAATAAAGTACCTAGCATGGTAATGTTGTAGTTATGATAAGTACAACAAAATGCGCACTAGTACAGTACTGTAAGGGTTAGTTGGATCGGGGTCAACAATTCCCCTTGGTATCCCTCTGTAGTTTATCTTATGTTATTGCATTATCTGGCCTTATCCTCCTGCCCTCTCGCATATCTCTCTTTCTCTCTCTCGGTCATTGAATGTACAATTACAAGCCATAAGAAGTATACACCTAGTTGAATCTTTGGATTGTTAAAGCCATGTAGTAGAGCTCCTCAATTTTATTACAGTATATTAATTGCTTCGCTTGATTTCGATACAAATAATAATGAATACGTAGTTGTTATGGCTTACGACTGTACTGCCACATATGAATTTAACCCCTGCAATATGACTGACTTTTACCTTTTTATTTGAACTAAAGTTAGACAATTTTATGCAGTATATAATAACCTGTTATTCAGAGGGTTCATCCTAGATTATAAGCTAAGGTAAATAACCTAATGGCAACCAGAATAAGAGGAACATTACGTGATCATGCTGATGTGGTTAAACACAAATGTGATTGTCAACCCTAAACTACAGGAATTGTGGAACTAAGAATGGCGAGAACTATCTATCTATTGCCAGACAGGTCAGGTCAGGTGAAGGTATTGAGGGATAAGCCTTTACAACGTCACCTCGTGTCTACATTCTACTTTTCCTATTTTTCTGAAGAGTGTAGACTGTAGAGAGGGGAGAAGGGGTATTGGAGAGAGAGGAAGCTGTTGGAGTGGCTTTGTTATGTGTGTTATTAGTCTGTATACGTCGTTGAGGTGTCCCTCGACTGGGTGCAAGCATGTGAAACATGCTAGGACGCACTACAACACCCACTAAATGTCCGCCTGGGCTGAGATCGAAACCGGGTCAAGCAGATTCACACATGAGCGTGCTCACCACTCGACCGCCGCGGGGTTGCCACCCCCGTAAGGGGTGGCCACGAATGAATCGCCCCCGTGCACCTCTGTCCCGAGTCAGTCGACGCCCCTCCTCCCAGCACTGCTTTCAAGCATATACTTCTTAACTCTATCATTCCACCTCTCTCTCTCTCTGTCTACCTCTCCCTTTCTGTCTCCACTTTACTCTTGTACACACTCTCAGTCATTCTCTCGCTTCCCCTATAACCCACATGGCCGAACCATCTCAAGGTGTTCCTTTTCACACTTTCCACCACATCTACATCCACACCACACCGCTCTTGTACTTCTTCATTCGTCTGTCTATCCCTCCATGCAGCTACGCACGCACTTCTCAAGTAACTCATTTCCAGCCCTCTCACCCGTTTGTGTCTCTCCAACAACATCCATACTTACCTCCCATATGTCAATGTCGGGATTATCACACTATCACGCAAGGAGTTCTTTACTTCCATGCTGACCACCCTACTCCTTGTTATTGCTTTCAGCGTTCCCACAACCCTCTTCCCTTGTTGCACCCTCTCCTGCATATCTTCCTCCATACTCCCATCTTTACTCAAAGCTCTGCCCAAATACTTAAATGAGCTGACATTCTCCATAACCTGACCGTTCAAGCTCACCTCACACTCTGTGGCTGCACCCCTTTAACACTTAAAGAGCGGGGCCCGACTTAAGTCCGTATCTAAAAAGCAGCAAGTTAGGAGCATTATTAAGGCTTTTAAAGGGTTAAAATCGAGTGTAAATGGCCGGGAGCGCAGCAGGCCACACGGCCGACACCCAGGGCTTACCCCCGCCCACTGACTAAGGCTCCCTCTGTTCTCGAGAGGCCGGCAGTGTAGCCAGTAGTGAGCGTAGCTGGAAAAAATATGCCGCTATACGCTAAACTCCCATGTTAGTGGTAGCACTGCATGAAAACGACGAGTGCTACGTAGCTCGTTCTGGTCTCATTTTGAAGCTTGTAGCGCCTAGTGTTTTGCTGAATACATTTCTTTACATGCAGATACTTGATTGATCATTCAGGAGGGCCTGAATATGCCCAAAATAGCCCAAAAAAAACCCGCTAGACGAGGGTTAAAATACTTATAACCTTACTCTTCCCCCGCATTTACCTTCAGATTCCGTTTTCCACACACTGATCTAAACATATTTACTAGACCCTGCAACTCCCACTCACCATCACTCATCAGGACTGTATCGTCAGCCAATAGCAGTACAGACAACAGGCAAGCGAGATGCTTGCATAAATCTAAACATTTCAAAATACTTTATCTGTATAAACTATTAAAAATACTTTATGGACGAATAACATGTCAAGTAATTTAGTTATAGACGGACAGAATTGGAGGAAGGAGAAAGAACCTATTACTGTCCTGTCCGATTCCTTATTGTATACACTTTTCAGTATCAGTGCCGTCCTGTTAACTTTATTCTGGCTACTATTAGATGAATTTATTCAGTTTATAAAAGGCCCCAAACAATTAACAGGCTTCGAACTATCTTACTTAAAACTTTTACTACCACAGATTCTTCCTAAACTGCGCAAAATCATGTAAATACAGCTAGAATACAATCTTAAATACGTCGCCAGTACAAAAAGGGTTAAGTATTATATAGGAACATGTATTTTTATTTCCTCACTAACGTATTTGGTCGGATCACCCAGTTAAGAACAATTAGTTTGTGTAACTTGTGTATCGATGTAGCTCTATGTAACACAAAGTGGTGTTCTCATACTATTATTGTTATGGCCACAAGGGAGAAACTTGATTGATTCATTGTGAAGGGAAGAGGGAAATGGATGTAGTGCTTCATTTTAGAGTCCTCATTCATGTGTGTGTCTCTCTCTCTCTCTCTCTCAGGTGTCCTAAAATAGCATTGCTACACTGTAATTTCACCCTCTAAGTATGTATATTTTGTTTTGCAAAGTTGAACTTTAAAACATTTATATTATTCTTTCTTTTAAATATTGGAGGAAATACTTGAATGTCGTATTCAAATATAATCTTGAAGGGAACGAGCTAGAGGTATTGTATTTAAAGGGATAGTGTGTATAATTATGTCTGAAACTGTCAGTTTAAAAATATATCTATTCATCTATCTATCAATCTTAACTGCGTTAACACATGAATTGCCTCACCACATATAGTGTTTCTTTCGTGTCTAAGTAAACTAGGTATATTATCTACAACTAACCTCGTACGAGTCAATAGATTTTGTTTTGCTTATTTCCCTTTGTCATTGTTTTGTTTTATATAGTGCATGATGTACGAGCATTGAATTAACATTATAGCACATTTAAAGGTGTTTGCGTAAGGGTGGGGGATGTTCTTTTGTTTTACAATGTTGAAGCAATGTTTAAATCATAAGTAGGGCTATGTTTTCTTATATATTTGTGTGAGTATCCTAGGTTTGAATCCCGGGAGTGCCACATGTATTAATTAGTTGTATATATTATATTATCAATGTTTATTTGTAAATTAGTTGGTGGTTTGGTGATATTACGAATGTGTTTAGGTTCAGGAGTACTGCAATTCCTAGCAATTCCTTACCTTGTGTTAAAGGCCCCATCAATTACCCCTTCCACTCGTGTATTCATTGGGGTAGCAGTTAGGTCTGAAAGGTTTGAAAGGTTAAAAAGGTTATTATTTACTCAGGCAACCCCAAGCAGGGTATAGGAGTACATATTTTTTACATTAAATATCATGCAGTTTAAACAATACAAAATATAATAGAACATCATTTACAACTATGACTGGTAGCCTATGCTTTATAACAATCAACTGAAAGTTAGCGAACAAGAAACACCCAAAGAAAGAACATTGCAATAAACAAAAATACAAATACAAATTAAAATAGCACACCTCAGTTCTCACGACAATAATATTGACCCTTTGAACCCTTAGGTTTTGATATCTCACAATCACCTCTTTTTAAAAGGATTGAATAATTATATTTAGATATTTGACCAAGTTCATTGTAACTGAATATGTATTACCGTTAAATAATTTTGACATCTTATAAGTGTTTGGGTTATTATAAAAATACCTCTTAATATATTTCTTTCTATGTTCATAGAGATAAGGGAACTCGAGCACATAATGATATTCGTCACCAATTCTATTCGTATTACATAATACACACACTCTCTCATCTACATTTACATTATCATACCTACCTGTTACTATTGGTAACCTGTGATTACATTTGAATTTACATAAAATAATGGATTATTGCTTGGGAAGCTTTAGGTATAAGTACATGATTAGATAAATATCCAGTAATCAAGAATGGATATTGCCGTGGGCTTGTGCTTAGCCTTTAACTATCTTGGTAGCGTAATGTTATCTATCTATCTATCTATCTATCTATTGCCTTACGGTGCAATCTCCGAAGGTGTGGCCACGAACGAATCTCCCCATGCACCTCTGTCCCCATTCAGTCGACGCCCCTCCTCCCAACCAGCACCGCCTTCATTCATATACTTCCTCACTCCATCCTTCCACCTCTTCTTCGGTGCACCTCTCCCTCTCTGTCCTTCCACCTCGCTCTCGTACACCCTCTTAGTCAATCTCTCGCTTTCCATACGTTCAAAATGGCCGAACCATCTCAAGTTGTTCCTTTTCACACTTTCCAGCACATCTACCACACCTCCTTCTTACTTCCTCATTCGTCTGTCTATCCCTCCATGTAACTCCGCACGCACTTCTTAAGTAACTCATTTCCACTGCTCTCACTCTTGGTCTAAATAATGGTTACTGTGCTGGATTTATGTGTATAATAGGTTCAAATCCAGGGAGTACCACATGCATTCATAAATGTCATTGAATTCATTATTTAGGGTTGTTGATATTACGAATATAGTAGAAGAAATCGTTGAACGTTCTATACACTATTGATATTACCTTGCACTTATCTACTTTTTGTTATAAATGTTAGTAATGTGTCAGTGAAAGAGAAAGATAGATAATTACATTTAGTTACATAGTGGAACACAGTTACAGTGGAACACATTCTATCCATTCTCCTTTCTCAGAAATCTCCATCTTAGGATATTTCAACGTTCACCACCGCCAATGGCTCTCCTCTCACACTACTGACCCACCTGGTGAACAAGCCTACGTCTTTTCTATCCTAAATGACCTAGAGCAGTTAGTTCAGCATCCCGGATCGCCTATGCGATCGGCCCAACATTCTTGACTTGTTTCTAACTTCTAACCCTTCTTCTTATACTGTCGATCTTTTCTCTCCTTTGGGCTCCTCCGACCATAAACGTATCTCTGTCACCTGTCCTATCTCTCCAGTACGGCCACCCGATCCTCCTAGCCGGCGGCGCTTGTGGCACTTTGGCGCTGCCGACTGGGAGGCTCTCAGGCAGTATTTCTTTGATTTCCCATGGAATGATTTCTGCTTCCGTGGCCGGGGACCCTCGGAGAGTGCTGAATGCATTACCGAGGTAATCCTATCGGGCATGGAAGCATACATTCCATTCTCTTTCTCTCAGACTAATGCTAAAAAATCTTGGTTTACTCACGCCTGTTCTACTGCTGTCCGCAATAAGGAGGAAACATTCAAACGGTACCGACGCCTTAAAACTCAAGACTCTCATTCTTCCTATGTTTCTGCCCGGAAACAAGCCAAATCTGATCTTCGACTTGCCAAGCACTCTTTCGTTAATAATAAATGCACTGAACTATCCAACTCTAGCTCTTCCCAAGCATTCTGGCATCTAGCCAAAAACCTCTCCAACAATTTCTCTTCCCTCGTCTTTCCCTCCCCTTTCCCACTCTGATGGTACAACCATCACTTCTTCCTCTGACAAAGCTAAACTTTTCGCTCAAACTTTTGCTAGAAACTCCACCTTGGATGATTCCGGTGCTATTCCTCCCTCTCCACCCTCCTCTCTCTTACTTATGCCTAATATCCTAATCTCTTCTAAAGATGTACTTTCTACCATCTCTGGGCTTAATAAGAAGGCGTACGGTCCGGACGATGTTCCTCCTGTTGTACTCAAAAACTGTGCTTCCGTGCTGACTCCCTTCCTAGGCAAACTCTTTTGTCTCTGTCTATCCTCTAATATCTTCCCTTCATGCTGGAAGTTTGCTCTCATTCAACCTGTCCCAAAGAAGGGTGACCGCTCTCAAACCTCCAACTATCGTCCAATTGTTCTCATCTCTTGTATTTCTAAAGTTTTTGAAACTATTCTTGCTTCCAAACCTCTTAAGCATTTCTCTTCTCATAATCTGCTCTCAGATCGCCAGTATGGCTTCCTTAAAGGGCATAGCTCGGCAAAAATTTCATCCTGTTTTTGTCACTCTTCAAATCATGTTAATTTGACATATAATGCACATGTGCTTTGCTTTATTATAATTTTTACCCTAAATTTGAAAACAAATTCACATTAGATATTTCTATTTTGAGGGGGGGTGAAGGGCCACCTTTGAAAACACAGCCGAAATTAAGACCAGTTCACAGTAGTTCACAAGTTAGACTGGATTTGTTTTACAGCCTTACCAATGCTACACTCATTCCAGCTCCAATTCTTACTAATTAGCTTATATTCTATGTATGACTCCAGATTTACCTTCACCTTTGTCAATTGTACCCACCTACAGCCTTGGACACTTGATAATAAATATCCAAGAGATAAATAAATAACCAGTTCGGTCCCAGCTTACCAAAACTAAAAACAAAATAGCGCTAGATCCATTCTCAAAAGTTGCTAGAATGTCGCTAGATAGTGAAATACTGGCAACAATATATAGAATAATACCATGATCTCTCTAATATTGTTCAATATCGCTAATATTCCTAAAATATAACTTGAATTCATGTCACTGGATGCAAGAAAATGCTATTAGATCGAAGTAAATTCCTACAAATCTAGCTATACATATGCTACATTGGCACTACTGTTTGTTCAAGAGATTAGCCCTTTGAAATGACCGCTATGGGTAAATTTATTTTGTAGGGTTACCGCCAGGTGTTAGCATCTAGACGCCATCTTGACTCCGCGGTACTAGTATGTTATAACATAATTCTTTGTTGTTTCTGCTTTTCACACAAGGTTATAGTCAACCCCCAATAAGACCGTGTTACGTTGGCCAGCTTGCCAGAATGTACTCGTAACTCGCTAGAGCTCGCCAGGGCAGTGAAATGGGCTATAATAATCGTAGAACGATGTTCTTTCTTTCTTAGTGTTCATGTTGTCACAGACAGATCAGTGGTGGTCTTCATTCTTGTCTGTGACACTTGGAAGTATTTTATATCATTGATAGAGTATAAGATATGTAGTGTGAATTGTAAGGAGAAAGAGAGCGAGCATCGAGGTGGTAATTATGTGCGTGTATATGTACGTGTGACTCTCTCGCTCGGGCGGAGGTTCCCACGCTCGTGATTGGTCGGCTGGCCTGACGCGTCATATGATGCCTGCTCTTCATGACGTAGTCGTCTGTGATTGGAGGCCGCTGTCCTAGTAAGGTGGTGCGGGCTCCTGCCCGCGTGTCTCCTTCTGAGCTTGGCATGGTGTGCTTGGTCGTAGATGTCCCTTGCAATCTGTCCCCAATCTAACACCCTGTACTACTGTTTCTCTCTCTGAACTTCTTCTTTTCCAATACTTCTCATCTTTATTCTGTGACGCCTGCAGCTTTGCAGAACGCCGCGTGGGCTCAGCCGCTCGCTTGGCCACTTACTAGCACTCACCGGGGCAAGGTATTTGGCTACAGTCTATCTACAATGTTGTTCTTTCTTTCATAGTGTTCATGTTGTTGCAGACAGTCCCGTGGTGGTCTTTATTTTCGTCTGTGACAAGGGGAAGCATTTTATATCATGAGTAGAACATAAGATGCATTGTATATAGTTAACCCTTGTCTAGCAGGGTGTTTTGGGCTATTTTGGGCATATTCAGGCCCTCCTGAATGATCTATCAAGTATCTGCATGAAAAGAAATGTATTCAGCAAAAAACTAGGCGCTAAAAGCTTCAAAATGAGACCAGAACGAGCTACGTAGCACTCGTGGTTCTCATGCAGTGATGCCACCAACATGGGAGTTTAGCGTATAGCGGCATATTTTTTCCCACTACGCTCACTAATGGTAACACTGCCGTCCTCTCGAGAACAGAGGGAGCGTGAGTCAGTGGGTGGCAGTAAGCCCTGGATGTCGGACGTGTGGCCTGCTGCGCTCCCGGCCATTTGCACTCGATTTTAACCCTTTAACCTCTGAAGTGCGCATGGGGGTAATTAGACACCTCTCCCTGTGCGCATGTATTTGAGGTGTTTCCGTCACTAAAATATTAATTGTACCATTAATAGCATTAATACTTATCCATATGCGCCTATTATGGGTTGATTATAAAGGTATTAACCTGAAACAACAATAAAACGAGTGAAAACAGCGTTTGGATGGTCAAAATCGCAGATATAGCCCGCGAGTTGTATAATGTATGGGTGAGGCAAGCTGCTTTCCCGCCAATTTCCCCCAAGGCCACTGAGACACAGTCGATCGATACTCTCTCTCTCTCTCTTGCATTCGCTTGCTATTAGTGATGACCACACCTTCCAACCGGATTTCTAATGTTAGCACGAAAATATACCTCAGAATAAGGGAATAACAGGGAAAATAGGTGATAACTGAAGGAGAGGAGGAAAGTGGGAAAGGAGGGGAGGTAGAGGACTGAGATTTTGCATGGCCCAGGGGCCAAAAAAAAAAAAAAATAAATAAAACAATAAAAAAAAAAAAAAAAAAAAAAATTCGATGTCAAAAGTTGATTTTTTTTTTCACTCACTCTTAAGAGTCTCCCCGCAGTCCGCCGGGGGAACTCTTAAGAGTCTCCCCGCAGTTCCCGGGTTAAAAGCCTTAATAATGCTACTAACTTGCTGCAAATTGGTGCACGACTTAAGTCGAGCACCGCTCTTTAACCCTTAATTAGCGGCGAGCAACATAAGTCGAGTTAAATAAAGCTGGACTATGTGGCGGCGCTCGACATAACTCGAGTGGCAATTTCAGCACGTAATGTGGCTGAGAGAGAGAGACAAGTGGTGGCAGGAGACTAGCGAGCGTATGACTGCTCCAGACCACCGCGGCGAACCTACTGACACAAATCTCAGCTCGCTCCTCCCTCTCTCACTCGCTACATACTCAATTATGTACTGAAAGTACCGAATTACCTGCTTTTTGCACTCGCGTTGCACGGTTATTGCAAGAAAACTATCCATCATACAAGGATCGTTATGGTGTCATTCGAAAGCTCTGTTTATGCCCTTTCAGGGATAGGTACTTGTTTTACGTTCTGGGTCTTATTTAGGCATGAAAATGATCACGTAAACAGCCCTATTTTGGCTAAAAACACCCCGCTGTGCGGTACACATAAATAAACCGCATAGGCCGCTCGTAAGGTGTTAAGGGTTAAGGAGAGAGAATAATATAGGCAGTGGGGTGGTAGTTTGTGCGTGCGTATATATGTGCTGCCTCCCTCTTGCTCTAGGCTCGCGCGCGTGCCTTCCCACGCTTCTTGATTGGCTGGTGGTTCCTGGCGCCTTCTGCAGCTCTGCTGCCTGGTGACGTAGCGGCCTGTGATTGGCTGACCACCATGCCTTTGTGTGTGATCCTAGGGGTCCCGAGGAGTTACTCTCTTCAGAGCTTGCCTGACCAGCATACCCTTTATATGTCCCCTTGCTACCTGTCTCCCTACTTCTACCTATAGAACACTTTCTCTCTCTCTCAACTTCTTACCGCTCATTCTTTCAATCTATTTAATATCATAACTCCCCTTTGGTTTTCCATGATTTCATACATCGGCCATCGTATTATATGCTGAAGCTCTCAGATATTATATGTTTAGTTAGGCATTTTGGAGGGGTTACCATTTTGTCTGTAGAGGTTCGACACACTCACGGTGTCTCCCTGCCTATTCCTTGGCTGTCTGCTGGGCTATTTAATGCTAGACTAGGGTAAGGCTACTTGTGTTGTGATTTCCGATGTGTAACAGGTTTTGCTTAACCTGTACAATCGCAACGGAGACGTGGGAAGCCTAGGTGGTCTTTCTGACTGTGTACCTTGTGAGTTTAGCACTGTGCTGCGAGTAAGGGCTTTTGCCTCTGCCACCCAGTACTGTGCTAACTCGTTTTGTTTTGACTTTGAGAGGGTCGCCAGGAGAGAACCAGATACTAGCGATCTGGATCTCTCAAGAGAGCACCCCGTCAATTAACGTAATTTGGCCGCACAGTCTTAAGGACCTCGCTAGGCTACGAGCCGCTTGCTCAGCCATTGTTTCCTACCCTACGACATCCCAGCTAGACTTTATTAGCCTAGCAGACACCCGTTTAGAATTATAAACTCTTATGTTATGTATGCAGCACTCTTATTCACGTTGACCATAAGCCTTGGTTGCTGTTGAGTTGCACAACCTGAGCAGGTTTTTTGAGTTGCCTGACGAAGGACTTCTTTTGTTGTTGGAGATAATACTGGTGTGCATTTATCGTTATTCCCGTGTCAGTTGACACTGTCTGTCTCTACACTTGTCCTATATTGACCCTGCTTTACATAACAGTTCAAAATCCGATACTATCATCTTACCCCAGCATCAGACTTTCTTCAGAAGATTCCTGCTCGATGCTTTGGGACTTTCGTTCACTTTCTTTAGTATAGGAGTGACAGTTCATTATTATTTAGAGTAACTTTAAATATACCTTCTTCTAGTTTGCATTAAATCATTGCAGTGATTTAATTAAGATCTCTATCTTTTCCTAGTATACCTTATTAACGTAATTGTATGTTGTTGTGATCAGGCTGCATCAGAGATCATCAGCCTGTAGTAGTAGTGCACTTATACTGAGTTATAGGATACCCCGTTATCGCAGATTTAACTCTGGAGGGTATAGGTGTTTTTGTGCGCCGGCATTATAAGTTCAGGGGTTGGATCTAGTGTTACTGTTGTGGCTGTGTGCTTTCCTAGTCCAATGATTAAGAGCCCTTGCTTTATACGAGCCCCGGTCGTAACATTCAATTACTTATCCCTTCTGGTTCTGCATACGACTTCCATAGTCGGCCAGTCGTATTACCAGCACCAGTTCTCACATATATATTTTGCACTAGCTTTAGGGATTATTAGTCATAGTCACATGAGTCATATTATCATTGGGGGCTTCTAATTATTGAGTTGTTCTTTCCTACTATTTAATGCTAGACAGTGGAGGGTATCTTTAGTCGTTGTCTGAGTTATGTATGTGGCAAGTCAGAGCCTGTACGACTTCGACGGAGCTTAGGTTAGCCTGTAACCCTTGTGCATATTTTTCCTTTGCGAGTGTAGCAGCATACAAGCGAAGGGCTTTTGCCTACTCTCGCTCGTATGTTTGCTACCTCATTGTGTTGACCTTTGTGGAGCGCCAGGGCAAGACCAGATACTTGAGATCTGGACTTACCAAGAGAGCCTCCTAGTCACTTAACGTAACATAAGGGAAATCTGTTCAAGGGGAGACAGTAGGCTACGAGCATGCTTGCGCTCTGCCTAGGTTCCTTGTACCTTTTATGCCACTGCTAGACTTTATTAGTGAGAAAGACTACATTGTGTTTATTAACTTTAACTGCATATGCTTTAGGAATTTTTCACGTATTATTTTAGCCTAGGTTGATGCTTGGTGCACAACCCAGTATGGCTGTTACTTTGGCTAAGGAAGTACTGTTTTGAGTGGTTATTATTAGTGCTGTCACAGAGTTGTTGCACTCCCTTGTTATATATATATGTATCCTACTTATTGGTGTATTTAAGATACACGCTTTGGTGTCCTGCCCCTGCATTATTTCTGTTCTATATTAACGAGCATCTTAGAGCATCAGCCGTTTTCAGAAGATTCCCTATCTGTTTGCTGTAGGACTAGACTTTCAGTGTTTTCATAGAGCATTGAAGAGTTTAGTGTTGAGTACAGACTCACACTAAAGTTAATGTAAGCATATACTCCTTTATTAAATCTTGTTATAGTTTATTCAAGCATTGTTATTACTTAAGAGCATTTTATTAACGTAAAGTACTCCTGTTGTGAGTAGGCTTTGCCGTCACCGGAAAGCCTTTGTAGAAGTGCACTAAAACCCAGTTAATTGATACCCCATTATCCAGTAGATTAACTCTGGAGGGTTTAAGTGTTTTGTTCACCGGCGTAATAGTTCGAGGGTTTGGAATTAGCGTACCGTTGTTGCAGATATAGCCTATCATCTAGTCCATTATTAAGTGCCCTTGTTTATTTCGTAGTGCCGGTCGTATCAAATGGCGACCTTAGACCAGTATATAGTGAACTGAATATTGAAGTTTTTTTTTGGAGAAATCTTATTGCCATTTGGGGTTGAATTTATTTCTCGCATTGTTGGCAGTGGACATTGTTTTGAGGATATATTGAACTTGTTGGAGTTTATTGGTGACCTAGTATTGCACTCAAGAACATCTTCGAATATTTTTTTGTGAATAAAGCTACGCGAGAGTTTGGCTACTTTTGCCTTGACTGGAGAATTTTTTCGTTGACTCCATCATGTCACTGGACGGGTTTGAGCATAATGAGGGCACAGTGCGAGAGACAGGCGAGGAGGTGAAGAAGGCGTTCGGGTGGTGAACAATGAGGAGGATGCTCGGATTTTTTTGGAGGAGCCTCTGTCGGCGGACCGGGTGTCGGGACTGGACCAGTACGGACTGCAGTGTGTAGCCACGGTCTTAGGGTTTTTGGTACTAGTGGTTTGTCGAGAAGTGAGCTGGTTACCTGTGTGCTGGGTGGGGTGCATGGGGGTTCGGGTGGAGTGGGAACTGGGGCACCTTCGTCCCAGCCCCCATTCCACTCAACTCCAATCATGGCGCCCCCTCGGGGTCCGCAGCCGAGTACGTTCCCGCAGGTCGATGCCCGCTGGCGGTTGGGTATGCCTCTAAGTGACTCACTGGGTGGGTCCCCGTTAGTAGCACCCCCTCCTCAGGGTTTGACTCCTGAGATGTTGTTTCAGCTCGAGCTCGCCAAACTCGAGCAGCGAAAGCATGAGGCTGAGCTCAGGCAGCAAGAGTCTGAGCTCAAGTATAGGTATCAGGCTGAGTCTGCAAGGTATTGTGCCGATATTGACCTAGAGAAAACTCGTGTAGAGGTGACGAGGAACCGGGTCGTCCAGGGGGGTTGACCCCATGACCAGTCCCTGTCGCATCTACTAAAGTTGGTTCCAGTGTTTGATGAGATAGGAGTTACAGAATTCTTTCTCCGTTTTGAGAAAAAGTGCCGGGAGCACCAATGGCCCGAGGAGATGTGGGCAGCCCTTGTTTCGTCACGTTTGACGGGGAAAGCACTCAAGGCGTATGATGCTTTGCCCCTAGATTCCTGCGTGAATTATGAGGCGTTGAAAGAGGCTGTCCTGAGGGCGTATGAGTTACAGCCAGAGACCTATAGGCTGAAATTTAGAGCTGTTCCCAAGAGAAAGGAGAGTACTTTCCAGGAACACGCTAGAGAGCTGTCAGATGCATTTGAGAATTGGTTAAGATCGGAGAAGGCAACTACTTTTGATGCAGTGAAGCAATTAGTGTTGTTAGAGCAATTTTTAAAATGTACTGGCAGTGACTTGACTCTTAACCTGAAAGAAAAGCAACCAAAAACTCTGCAGAAGGCGGCTGAGCTGGCTGACCTCAGGGTGTCATTGATTCGTGGGTGCGGGTCTGCACAGAGAGCTGATGCAGGTAACCAGGGGCGTACAACTCCACCCCCCCGAATTAATGACACAACTAATTATCCATTTAAGAGTACTGTTGCCAATTATGATCCCAAGTAGAAACCCTTCCCGTTCAAGAAAGGCCAGGGCCCTTCCTCACCTCAGAGGAAGTCCAAGAGCGAAGTGGAGTGTTTCAAGTGTCATGAGAAGGGGCATATTGCGCGCTCATGTCCGAGCGCACCGCCTACAGCAGTGGTGTCACTAGTGAGCAACATCGGTGTGTCTTTGAGGTCTTCCGCGTTTGCCCGGGGTAAACAGTCGGTTGCATGGTCACAGCCGGTGCAGAAGCAGCAGGAGGGCTCGTCACCCGTCCGAGATGTTTTTTGTGGTCATAGGGGGCATGGCACTGTGAGGTGGGCTGGTGTGGAGCATAGGCATGTGCTGCTGCGTGATACGGGCGCTTCCCAGACACTTATTCAGAACTTCACTGGCAAGCCTATTAACGCGGCTCGGGTTGTGGTGGTTCAAGGCATCAATGCTATGCGGTCTTACCCGCTGGTCAGAGTGGAGCTTGAGGTGGACGGTGTGACACGGAGTTGGATGTGGGTGTTGTGGAGAAGTTGCCAGTTGAGGGGGTCGACCTCCTCCTCGATAACGACTTTGTGGTGCCTACTTTCGAGGTTCCACCCTTGGTCATTGCCGAGAGGGCGGCCGACACGAGTAGGGAGGGGCAAGAGGGGCTCGAAAGTTCTCAGTCCGCTCAGGTGTCACAGTCTAGTACCCAGGCTTCAGACCAGCGGAGGAAGGGTCGGAAGGAGAAAGTCGAGGCTGGTGGTCGGGTTGAGAGTTTGGACCCAGCGACACTCCTTGGTGACTCGGTACTTGCACCAAAGTTGAGCTCCGGAGTGGCCCCAGAACCTGTCCCCCCTAGTGACATGGTAGGGCGTGATGGCACTCCGCGACAGAGTAGTTCCCAGGCGAAGCAGGCAAGGCTTTAGCAGCCCAGTATCAGGGGTGGCCACAAGTTGCTTCAGGAGCATTTAGATAGGTTGGCACCCTCGGATATATGTTGGTTGCAAGTAGAAGATCCTGGGCTTGAGAGTTGTGGGAACGGGGCTATTGAACTCAATGAGGACGGGGAAGCATGTCATGTGAACCTGTTAAAGGAGGTTGTGAGGCAACCACCTGAGCAGACTACTGTCCCTGTGTTGGTCTGCAGCGGCCAAGGTGGAGAAGGAGAGGGGGGCATTGGGGCACAGGTGGAGGAAAGTTGGGATTGTCATGTCTTGGCGGAGCAGTGGGCGGGGGACACGAGTCAGGTGGCTGTGGAAGCGCTTGAGCACCTGCCTGAGCAGCAGCGTGCAGCGATCCAGCCCCTGCTTGGTTCATACCCCACTGTTTGTGCCGAGCACCCAGGCCTCACAACTCAGGCGGTGCACGATGTTCCCCTGGCAGGTCACTTGAGTGTTAGTAAACCGTTGGCCTCGTTGTTTCAGTGGTTCAAGGTGGGCGACGAGGCTTTGGCATGGTTGTCAGGTCAGGGTCGACCCATGGCTGCTAAGGGTGGTGGTCAGAATCAGGACAATGAGCAGATTGGTGAAGTTGGCTTTGGAGTGGAGGCGCCCGGTCGTCGCATAGCCTCCCAATGCTGCTCTAGTCGAATGCAACAGCCCTACCATAGACCGACTGTATCTGGCCGTGGCGCTGAACGCGTTGATGCTGCGCCGGCAGGTGTAGTCACAAGGAATGCGGGGGTGCGCATGTACGGTATCGGTGGGGAGGCCTTAGCAATTATGAACTATGGGAGTGACTGCATAGGTGGTACAGATTGTCCCTCTCATGACCTGGCTGTTCTAGGGACAAAGGTGGAGAAGGAGGGAGACTATAGTGTAGAAACTATGGTCCCGGCTGGGTTGTGGGAGGTCACTAGGCATGTTGTTCTTCGAGATAAGTTGCAACCTCTTGTTCCTGAGCGCCAAGAGAAGTTGTTTACTAGGCTGTGGCAGTAGGTCCGCATGTTTGTTGATTCTCAAGGCCTGATGTACAGGGTAGAACCCGACATGGAGGCTGGAGACAGTGCAAGGCTCAAATTGGCTCCCTACTGTATAAATCCTGCTCGACAGCCTGTCGTGAAAGCAGAACTCGACTACATGTTGGAAAAGGGTCTGAGGGATAAGGGATATCGTGAGTGGTCGTTGCCAGTAACTTTGCAACCTGAGTTAAGTGGCAAGATCCGTGTTTGTGTTGTTTGCAAGAGTGTTGGTGCATCATCCCTGACATACGCCTATACATTACCTAGAGTTGACGACCCCATAGACCGCATCGGGGCTGCCTCGTTTATCACTAAGGTGGAAATAGTGAAACGTTATTGGCAGGTCCCGTTGCCGGAAAGAGCGAAGAGAAGTGCCAGTCTTGTGATGAACTGGGCAGTTTATCAGTGTCAGGTGTTGTTTTGCTGCCGGAACACAAGTTGGATGTGTGGCATGTTAAGGGCACTGATAATGTTCTGGCTGATTGTTTGTCATGGGAGGGTATGTCTTAACCTCTGAAGTGCGCATGGGGGTAATTAGACACCTCTGCCTGTGCGCATGTATTTGAGCTGTTTCCCTCACTAAAATATTCATTTTACCATAAATAGCATTAACCCGTCCAGCCCCGGCTAGTTTTGTAATGTTTGTTCACCAGAACCCGGCCGGTTTTCATAAAATGGTTTTATTCCAGAAACAATAGCGAATGGGTTAGGAATGAAGGAAAAACCGCTCAAAAAGCTTAAAGAATGGTCCTACAGAGCCCCCGAAAACGTATTTTACAAGAGTAAAAAATTGAAGGCAATTACCCCAAAAAAACAGGTTATTGCGCGCTCACGTGCACGCACGTGGACTTTGAGAGTTTTCAACCATCGGCACGGTTGCGTGGGATACGTACACAGTTCCCATACAAATCTGAGCCCTCTTGAGTGGCTACACCTGAAGTTACGGTCGGCGCAATTAGGGTGACGCGCCAGGCGCGTCTCTGGGGCTGTGCGTTACATACATCGCCGACGCGTCAGGCGCGTCGCTGGGGCTGTACGGGTTAATACTTATCCATATGCGCCTATTATAGGTTGATTATAAAGGTATTAACCTGTTACAACAATAAAACAAGTGAAAACAGCGTTTGGAGGGTCAAAATCGGTGATACAGGGCGGGAGTTAGATAATGTATGGGTGAGGCAACCTCCTTTCCCGCCAATTTCCCCCAAGGCTGGAGAGACACTGTCGATCGACACTCTCTCTCTCTCTCTTGCACTCGCTTGCTAACAGTGATGACAATCACTTGCACCTGCTTGCAACTCGCTAATGTTAGCACGAAAATATACCTCAGAATAAGAGAATAACAAGGTAAATAGGTGATAACTGAAGGAGGGGAGGAAAGTGGGGAAGGAGGGGAGGTAGAGGAGTGATAATTTGCATGGCCCAGAGGCATTTTTTTTTTTTTTTTTTTTTTTTCGATGTTTAAATTGTTTTTTTTTTTCTCTGACTCTTAAGAGTCTTCCCGCAGTCCGCCGGGGGAACTCTTAAGAGTCTTCCCTCAGTTCCCAGGTTAAGGAGCACCCTCGCCGTTCAGTCAGTGTTAGTTTGAGAGTGGAGAAAAATTAGGCTTGCCCCTGTAGTGCAAAGCCACCAAAAACACTATTACAAATATAAAAACCTCACATAAAAACTCTTTCTTTTTGATAGTATATAAGTGCAGTATGTTACAGCAAGAATCTAAGATATCCTGTGTTTTTGTCTTAGTAGGCTAGGCTTGTTGAAGCTTGCTCGTTGAGCGTAATATTGTTAAGTGATACTATTATTTTGGGGAAGTGTTGTGTAGATTTGTTTTATATAATGAAGTGTTTTATGTTTGTGATTGTGCCTTGTTTTCACAACTTGGGGGTGTAGCTGGGTGATGCGGGGTTGATGAGCATTCTGTCTGATCAGATGTTGCGTTTACCTGAGGTTAAAACGACCCACATCTTGAGCGGGGTGTTACGCTGGCCAGCTTGCCAGAATGTACTCGTAACTCGCTAGCGCTCGCCAGGGTAGTGAAATGGGCTATAATAATCGTAGAACGATGTTCTTTCTTTCTTAGTGTTCATGTTGTCACAGACAGATCAGTGGTGGTCTTTATTCTTGTCTGTGACACTTGGAAGTATTTTATATCATTGATAGAGTATAAGATATGTAGTGTGAATTGTAAGGAGAAAGAGAGCGAGCAGCGAGGTGGTAATATGTGCGTGTGTATGTACGTGTGACTCCCTCGCTCGGGCGGAGGTTCCCACGCTCGTGATTGGTCGGCTGGCCTGACGCGTCATATAACGCCTGCTCTTAATGACGTAGTCGTCTGTGATTGGAGGCCGCTGTCCTAGTAAGGTGGTGCGGGCTCCTGCCCGCGTGTCTCCTTCTGAGCTTGGCATGGTGTGCTTGGTCCTAGATGTCCCTTGCAATCTGTCCCCAATCTAACCCCCTGTACTACTGTTTCTCTCTCTGAACTTCTTCTTTTCCAATACTTCTCATCTTTATTCAATTACTTATCCCTTCTGGTTCTGCATACGACTTCCATAGTCGGCCAGTCGTATTACCAGCACCAGTTCTCACATATATATTTTGCACTAGCTTTAGGGATTATTAGTCATAGTCACATGAGTCATATTATCATTGGGTGCTTCTAATTATTGAGTTATTCTTTCCTACTATTTAATGCTAGACAGTGGAGGGTATCTTTAGTCGTTGTCTGAGTTATGTATGTGGCAAGTCAGAGCCTGTACGACTTCGACGGAGCTTAGGTTAGCCTGTAACCCTTGTGCATATTTTTCCTTTGCGAGTGTAGCAGCATACAAGCAAAGGGCTTTTGCCTACTTTTGCTCGTATGTTTGCTACCTCATTTTGTTGACCTTTGTGGAGCGCCAGGGCAAGACCAGATACTTGAGATCTGGACTTACCAAGAGAGCATCCTAGTCACTTAACGTAACTTAAGGGTCTTTTCAAGGGGAGACAGTAGGCTACGAGCATGCTTGCGCTCTGCCTAGGTTCCTTGTACCTTTTATGCCACTGCTAGACTTTATTAGTGAGAAAGACAACATTGTGTTTATTAACTTTAACTGCGTATGCTTTAGGAATTATTCACATATTATTTTAGCCTAGGTTGATGTTTGGTGCACAACCCAGTATGGCTGTTACTTTGGCTAAGGAAGTACTGTTTTGAGTGGCTATTATTAGTGCTGTCACAGAGTTGTTGCACTCCTTTGTTATATATATGTATCCTACTTATTGGTGTATTTAAGATACACGCTTTGGTGTCCTGCCCCTGAATTATTTCTGTTCTATATTAACGAGCATCTTAGAGCATCAGACGTTTTCAGAAGATTCCCTATCTGTTTGCTGTAGGACTAGACTTTCAGTGTTTTCATAGAGCATTGAAGAGTTTAGTGTTGAGTACAGACTCACATTAAAGTTAACGTAAGCATATACTCCTTTATTAAATCTTGTTATAGTTTATTCAAGCATTGTTATTACTTAAGAGCATTTTATTAACGTAAAGTACTCCTGTTGTGAGTAGGCTTTGCCGTCACCGGAAAGCCTTTGTAGACGTGCACTAAAACCCAGTTAATTGATACCCCGTTATCCAGTAGATTAACTCTGGAGGGTTTAAGTGTTTTGTTCACCGGCGTAATAGTTCGAGGGTTTGGAATTAGCGTACCGTTGTTGCAGATATAGCCTATCATCTAGTCCATTATTAAGTGCCCTTGTTTATTTCGTAGTGCCGGTCGTAACTACCGAGAGATAGGTTCCCAGCAAAGTTAGGTCAAAGCAAATTTTGGTTTTAATGAGCCCTAAATACAGTATAGGCCTACTGTACCGGTCATGGTAATAAACGAATTATAACTTCTCATTCATCCTACTCAATTCGTGGTGATCGAATTACTAATATGTAGGGTATATACACACACACACACACATAAGGTATGCAAACCTATGCCTGTAAAGTATCTTCACAGTATACTTCCTTACTTGATTACATATTGTAACATTACCAAATTAATGAGATATAGGAAAAGTTCCTCCAGCTACACAGGATTATACCCCTTTGCCATCTAGAAGTAGATTCTATTCTTTATCCCACCAACTTATTGTTATTTATAGTTATTTTCTGCATTCGTATTATTATAAGTAGTGGTAGGTTAGGCTCGCTAATGATGTATCGAAATACAGTCGTGATTTAACTGATTTTGGTTCAAATGATAGGCATATGACCTGTTTTAACGTTTTCTATAATAGCGCAAACAGCAACGTTTTCTTTATTAGCATTTATGAGACTCGTGTACAAATATTGCAAATAAGTAATAATAATACAAATTATTCTCCCTAATTTACTGCTATATCACACATAATAGTAATTGGCGCTTACACAACATCAGAATGCATCTGTGAACGAAGTCTTAATGGAATATGTCACGAAATAACCGAGAATTTACGTAGATAAATTCGAGCACGGCAAAAGTCTGGTGGCCGTTGGCAGCTCGATCCGTGAATGGTACCATACTTAGGACAATTTTAACTAGATACCAGTGATAATCGAAACCCCAATTCAATTGTATTATTTCCGGCTATATGGACCATTTAGGTTATTTCCAATATTCTCAACTATAATTTAGTAATATATGAATCATTATGTGATAGGTAAGACATCCCTTCGTTTTCCATGGGGATAATATTGAGAAACATATATCCCTAAAAGAGAGGAAGCCGAAGCAAAGGCATGGCTGGGATAGGAATACTCGACCACCGACCCCCATAAGAAAAAGAAGACAGATGAGCCGATTCCCAAATACAATTGTATTTTTTCCGGGTATATGGATAATTTAGGTTATTTCCAATGTTCTCTACTTTCATTTACTAATATATAAATCTTTATGTGATAGGTAATATATCCCTTTGTTTTCTATGGGGCTATTATTGGAAAACATATTAGAGAAACTGGCACCTCCACAACATGACGAAGGGAATTAGAGTTTGACTGAGCGTGGAATTGTGAAAATGTAGGTACTCTATGCCACGTCACTGCGGTATATGTACCGCAGTGACGTCACAAAATTTACCCCCCCCCAAAAAAACACAAAATTGCATATATTTAATTATATATAGAACCCAGCCACCTAATATTTTACAGAGGAGTATGTTGTACATTGACAATGACGATTCTGGGGATACCTGAGTCAAAATATGTGACGAGCTATGCTCTTTAACCTAAGAAATGCGCAGGGGGGGGGGGGGAATTATACCATAGCCCTGTGCGGACCTATTTCACAGTTTACATTCACTAAACTCGTTATCTTACCATAAATATCATTAATACTTTTATCCATATGCGCCTATTTTATGTTTAATATGAAGATATTAACCTGTTACAACAATAAAACAAGTGGAAACAGTGTTTGGCTGGTCAAAATTGTGAAATGAGAGCGAGAGTTACATTCATCAAGTGTGATCCAGCCTGGCCAACATCCACCTCTTACGATGCCTGGAGCGACACTGATGTCTCTCTCCTTATCTCTTTCTCTTTCTCACACTTGGAAACACATATGACCACGCCCTGCTATAGCAACTCGCTATTGTTAGCACGAAAATATACCTAAGAATAAGGGAATAACAGGGAAAATAGGTGATAATTGAAGGGGGGGGGGGGGAAGGGGGGAAGGAGGGGATGTGGAAGAGTAATATTTGGCAAGGCCAAGGGGCAAAAAAAAAAAAAAATAAATAAATAAATAAAAATAAAAAAAAAAAATCAATTGCTACTGGGGTGGTTTAAATGTTTTTTTGTTTAGGCCTAGGATCATAAGAGTCTTCCCGCAGCTGATCGGTAAAACTCATAAGAGTCTCCCAGCACTTGACGGGTTAAGGGTTGCTCTACTGGTGATCTTTCATATCTTGCTAACTCTTGGTCATCCTCCTTTCGGGACTTCGGTGAGACTTTTTCTATTGCACTAGACATATCGAAAGCCTTCGATAGAGTCTGGCACAAATCTTTAATTTCTAAACTACCCTCCTTCGGTTTCTATCCCCCCATCTGTGCCTTTGTCTCTAATTTCCTTTCTGGCCGTTCGATAGCTGCGGTTGTGGACGGCCATCACTCACTTCCTCACCCTATAAACTCTGGTGTTCCTCAGGGCTCTGTCCTATCTCCTATTATCTTTCTAATTTTTATTAATGATCTTCTCAACTGTACCTCAATTCCCATCCATTCATACGCAGGCGACTCAACCTTACACTACTCCATTAGTTTTTCAGAACGCCCAAGCCAGCAATTCCTCAACGACAAACGGAATGAAGCCATAGAACACATAAATTCTGATCTAACTACTATCTCCAATTGGGGCAGGGAAAACCTTGTTACCTTTAATGCTTCCAAAACCCAATTTCTCCATCTATCTACCCGTCAGGATATCCCTGCGGACTATCCCTTATTCTTCAAAAATACAAAAATCAATCCTTCATCTTCTCTCAATATTCTTGGTGTCTCTTTTTCTTCTGCTCTCAGTCGGAAGGACCATATTACCAGTCTTGCTAAGGCAGCCTCCCAGAAGCTGGGTGTGCTTAACCGCCTTAGCGGGTTCTTTACCCCTACACCGCTTCTTGCTCTGTACAGGGGCATAGTGCGTCCTTGTATTGAGTATTGTTCACATGTGTGGGGAGATTCCTCTCACACTGCTCTCCTAGACAAAATTGAAAGGAAGGCCTTTCGTATCATTAACTCCTGTCCACTCACCAACTCTCTGCAATCTCTCTCTCTTCGCCACAATGTTACATCTCTCTCGCTATTCTATCGCTACTATAATAATCAATGTTCCTCAGAGCTTTCCCAGTGTATACCACCTCCTTTACGTAGGGCACGTGTACCCGTCTTGCAACACAATCCCACCCCTACTCTGTGCAACTCTCCAACCCAAGAGTGAAACGTTACTCTCAGACTTTCTTCTGTTCAACAGCTGAGCTCTGGAACTCTCTCCCAGAATCAGTCTTTCCCTCTTCCTATGACTTAAATTGCTTCAAACTCTGTGTGTCCAGGCATTTTGGCTCGAACGTCCCTTGATTTTGGCCCTGTCACTCTTTCTACTATGGGGGAGGCACTCGCTATAGGCAGTGCTGCCTTTTGCCTCCCTCACTCACATAGAAAAAAAAAAGAAAAAGTACACAGAATGCACAGACCTCGCAGCCCTTACTAGGCAGTCCAGAGTTAATTCTAACAAAATGTGTTACTAATAGTCCAGCGGCATAGCTCAACATTATGGATGAATTGTTCATTTGTTTATACCAGCATGAAACTTTACACATTTGTAGAGGAACATTAGACAATCATTTTGAAATATAGTGCCAAGCTGGAAAATGAGTTGTTGCCAAGGAAACAGACTTTTACAACTTTACATATATTATGTATAATACCATCACAAATAATAAGGGTAGGGGTGCAGAAATCATCATAACTTCATGAAAGTTTACGCTATTCATACAAGTGTTGTACATTTTTATCATAGCATGTTAATAAAGCAGTATATACTTGCATTTTGATTACAATTGGCCATTGTGGTGGCACTTCGATGACGATTTCACAAACAAATTCAAGGGAACCCATAATACTGCATGTTGCTACAAAATTCAATACTACCAACTATGCACTAACATAATATCATCATTGACCACTAAAATAAATTTAACCCATTCGATCAGTACAATGTACAATTACAATGCCCGTTACTTCAGAAATATTAAATATAGCAGTACATGTACTATACTAACTAGCTACAGGCTATGGCATTCAGCATCTAATGGCAACTAGAACCGAATCTCTAGTGCACATCCCATCACACATGCATAGTGGGGTGCAGGATAGGGCAGCTTTCACACATTTGCAGCGAGATGTGCTGTTTGTCTTGCACCCGCAGTGTACAAGTTCGTAGCACGCTTTCGATGCTTCTGATAGCGTCGTTCATTTAGGTTGCAGTTCACCTTCCACAAGCATCCATCCCCAGACCGGAGCTGGGTGCTGGGAGCACTGGCATTACCACTGTGGTTTGTCCCCAAATGTAGCACCCTTGGTAGCAAGCCGGGCAGATGTGTTGAATCAGTGCAGCCTGTGTTGGTGGTAGTCCTTCAATGGGCCGTCCCTTCTTTGTGCACAAATGCTTTCGGACATCATTGACTTTTTCATGGTTGCTGGTTCTGTCATACATCAATGACACAAACCGTTCAAGAGTAGCGAGACACTTTGTCGAGACATCTGATGGGCAATGCGCTAATTCCAGGAATGCATTGGTCGCAGTAGGGAAACACTGCCATGTTGCCCATGCAGTGTTCTTTACACGCCCACAGAAGTAAGATGTTGTGTGGCACCCTGTTATAGCATAAAACATGGGGAGGCTTTTACACCTATCAGCAATTAGGAGCAGAGGCATAAGCATTGGCAGACAATAATTTGTAGTTCTTCCCAGTTTCGTATGCAATCCACAGTTCCTTAACTGCACAACGGTGAGCAACGTTGACCGCTAGAACCGCAACATCAGTGTCTACTGTACGAATTATAAAAGACTGATGCCCCTTTGCTACAGCATCCACAACATGCACCATAATGTGTGTGTCCGCTTCCTCGTGCGAGCAAGGTGACAGAATACTATTGTTTTCTTGGGGTGGAAACATGAGAACCTCGGGGTCATATGTTGCCACAACCATTTTGCCTTCCGTTTGTATCTTGCTGGTTTCCTCAGACAGAAATGTGAATAACTCTTGTTGCTATTTAATCGCAAGAAACTCTGCCAGTTTTGGGGGCAGAAACAGAAGGTAGAACACAACGTCTTGTTCCACTTCCTCGTTTGACTCTTGTGACTGCATTCAAGCTAGTTGCAAAGTAATCACCCCATACTATATCGATCCTGTTAACTTTTTCCAACCATGTTGAGATATATGGCAAGAACATGTTTTCACTGTACTCCAGAAAGGTTTTGCATGCTGTTGGCTTCAACATTTGAACGACAGCTGCAGCATCCATGATGAGGGAAGATGCTGTTGGATGGCCTTCATGGACCTCCACCAGTTTGTCCAAGCATTTTACTAAATCACTTCCTTCCCGATCTTAACTTTCCTGAGATGCTACAACACATAAATGTTATCAAACAATTATACATTATGAACTACTAAAGGGTATTCTGAAACATTTAATACTTTATACTTGATGGATACATGGAAAATTGTGAGAGTTATGATCATTCCCCTGCATATACCTCCATCTCGCGACATACAAATTATGGTGTTTTATACCATTTTACGAAAACCGTCCTCTGGCTCATAAAAATGTGAATTGAGAATGGCACGACATCTCAAATTAATTATTATGTGTATCCCTATCTCTGTGTCAGGTGTCATGCTGGTATACAAAAATGAACGATTTTTCACCTACTGTATGCCGCTGGACGATAACTGGAAGGTATGGCTAGCAAAGCAGAAGGCTCTTTCGCCTCCCACCACTCCCCCTCCGACCAAGGGTAAGCGTGATATACAGTTGGAAAAAAGGCCCCTAGTAAAATGCAAAAAGTTCTACCGGAAATTAATACTGAAGAACGAATTTGGAAAATAGTATTTACTACTGATACTTAACCTACTATTTGTATTATTTTTTAAAGTTATGTTACCCCAGCAATAAATCACTCAAAAAACATGTGATGAAGTCATAGAACACTTATCTAGTGATCTAACTACCATTTACAATTGGGGCAGAAAAATCTTTGTTGCTTTCAATGCTTCCAAAACCCAATTTCTCCATGTATCTACCCGTCGTGAACTCCCAGAGGACTATCCCATATACTTCAACAATACAAAAATCAACCCTTCCTCTTCTCTCAGTATTCTCGGTGTCTTTTTTTCTTCTGATCTCTCTTGGAAAGACCATACTACTACTCTTGCTAAAGCGGTTCAACCCCCTCAAGGGGTTCTTTATCCCTGCACAGCCTATCGCTTTGGTACAGGGGCACAGTGCGTTCATGTATTGAGTGTTGTTCACATGTGTGCGGAAGACCCTCTCACACAGCACTTCTAGACAAAGTAGAAAAGAAAGCCTTTCGTATCATTAACTTCCGTCCACTCACTGATTCCCTGCAATCTCTCTCTTTGCCGCAATATTGCATCTCTCTCGCTATTCTATCGCTACTACAATAATCAGTGTTCCTCAGAGCTCTCTCAGTGTATACCGTACCTCCTCTACGTAGGGTTACCCGTTTTGCAACACAATCCCACCCCTACTCTGTGCAACTTTCCAACCCAAGAGTGAAACGATACTCCCAATCTTTCTTCTATTCAACAGCTGAGGTCTGGAACTCTCTCCCTGAATCCATCTTTCAAACTCCATTTGTCCAGACATTTTTGCTCGAACATTCCTTGATATTGGCCCTTTCACTCTTTCAACTCTGAGGGAGGTACTCGTCACAGGTAGTTTTGCCTTTTGTCTCCCTCATCCACATAAACAAAACAACAACCTCGAAATGTATGTATAGATTTCTTTTGAATGCGTCGAGTTTATGATATTGCATTGCGAGAGGTGTCTTGTCGATAGGAAGTTACGTTGCATTTGCAAAAAGGGATTTAATTGCAGAAATATTCTTAAATATTAATTATTCAGTTTTGTTTAGGCTATAATTATGTAGCACTGTGTCTGTGACTCTATTAAACTATCAATAAATCTTACCTGCGTTTACAAATAAATAGCGTTCCTCCATACTGTATTATATGATCTTTCTTTCCCATAGACTAGATTGACATCATAGTTACAAAAAGCCTCTTACTATTCAGTAGATATGTTGTTGTTTTCTTTCCTCTTTATTACTGTGTATATATTGTAAAACATAAAATTTATATGTGTGAGCAATTAATACAAGATACGTGAGGTCATTCAAATATGAATTAAGTCATCTGACTTCAGTACTGAAACAATATAAAACACATGACAGTGAGAATGTCATTACAATGAAGCAACTTGGTTGAACCCGAGAACGTTCAGTCTTCTACTGTACTTCTCACTTCTCCGCTTGTTCTTCCTCTGTCCAATTACTCTTCTTTCCTACTTTACTCCAGCCACCTGGTCTGGAATGTCATTACATGTCGATTTAATCAGATTGCACTACAATTACTTTCGTTAGTTATATATGGTTAATATAAAAGCTTTGTTAAGCTTTGAGATGACCTTGTTTTGTGTAAATAAGGGAGCAACAGTTTCGATATCAAAGTATCACATGAATTTATCCTCGTACTACCATTCAACATGGGTGTCGTTGCTGATAACAAAACAGTTGAACCCGGAAATGTTACCAGACCAAAGCTACTGAGTGGAATTGTCCATGATTCGCTCGTGTGATTCTGTGTTCAACCTTGCAATTCAATGTGTCCCCTACTACGCTGAATATAGTGGTCTGACAGTAGTTAGCAGTGAATATTTACATTCTTATTGGATAAAAACAATATAGTGCAATATAGTGAATGCAGTAATATAGAGACACTCAAGATGAATGATGACGGAACATTAAATCATTAACCCACTGAGCACCAGCTAATTCAAAATAAAAGTACAACCCAGGACCAGCAGGTTGTACATTTTTTTTCCAGAAAACACCTGGAATAGGTTAGAAATGAAGGAAAAAAAAATCCCCTAGGTCATTAAGGGCTCCTACGGGGCACCCGAAAGTCGGAATTACAAGAGGGGATATGGGTAGGCAAAAACATGCAAAAACACCTTTTGCCCGCTCACATGCACGCGGTTGGACTTTGCGGGTTTTCAACCATCGGCATTGTTGCATGAGATACTTACGCAGTTCCCATACAAATCTGAGGCTTCTAGGTGCCATATGACCGGAGTAATTAGCCGCAACGCACCCTATGCGGAGCTGGGGTTTAGCGTTACATACATTGCCGACGCAAACGTTGCGTCGCTGGGGTCCTTTGGATTAAACACAATAGTAATAATTCGTCTTATCGACAATTTTTGGTTATTAGTGACTGCCAAACTAAATCTAACTACCTTGTCCAATTTGCAGTTACTACAAACATTGGAATTATTAACTAGTAAAGTGTTCATTGATCATGTTTGGACACCGATCGATCCTTCCCAAGCTGAATAAAATAACTTGGACTTAGCCAGAATACAATATATAAGGCGCTATAGTATCATTAACCCTTAACCATCGGCGCGCAACATATATAGAGTTAAAGTAAACGTGCCCATATGTGGGCCTCGACAGATGTCGAGTGCAATTTTGAGCACGTAATGTGCTCTGAAAGAGAGCTGAGCGGTGCGAGGAGCATCGATTCCCGCCTGACCGCTCGCCACAACCGCCGTGGGTCGACTGAAATTTATTACACCCTCCTCCACCCTCTCTCACTCGCTACACAGGGAATTATGTAAGGAAATTACCTTATTTTAGGGTTTTTGCACGATCGTTGCAAGAGAACCAGTGGTCGTAGAAGAATGGTTCAGGTGTCATTAGAAAGCTCTGTTTACGCCGTTTCAGGGATAGATACTTGTATTACGCTCTGGGTCTTGTTTATGCATGAAAAAGAGCACGGAAACAACCCCATTTAGGGTAAATCCACCCGCATGGCGGGTAATAGAAGTTACCGACCCACCCGCTCGTAATGTGTTAAGGAGATATGACTTTATATTTTGTTCATAACTATTCAGAAGTTAGATCATTTATATGAAGGTATGAATAACTCTTTGCCATTATTTAAGTATTCGAATTAAATATTCAAAATAGATCTACTGTGTTTAATGTTATTTATATTTGGATGTATTGTTGCTGTTGTGTAAACTATGTTACGACTGGGGTTCAAATATATCAGGGCTCTTATTCATTGGACTAGTAATGGCATAAATGTTACAACGGAAAGCGCTAGCTCCAACCTCTGATGTATATTCCCAGTGAACAAAGAACACAAATACTCTACAGAGTTCTATATGCAATAATAGGCTATCAAACTCTCAATAAATGTGCGTCTACTCTAGGCTTAATGTTATGTGAAAACAGCCTATTACTACCTATAACCGAAGGTGCTTGGTTATGGTATGCAAAGTAAGGTGGTAAGAGAAGTTACAGCTTACGTTACTTTAATCAATAAATGTCAGGCACTCCTGCATGAAAGAAAGTGCACTAAAGTCCTTCAACACCAACAAGGAATCTTCTTTAAATGTTAGATGCTATAAAGATGCTCGTATCGGAAATGGAACCCAAAAAGGCAGGCAGGGGAACAATGCTCGAGCAGGCTATGCACACAAAAAGGCAGAATATATAATGCAGTCGGGGCCAAGAATATCCTAAACGCTACAACAATAATAATCGCCACGACAATGCAGTATTCCTATCAACAAAAAGAGCCTAAGTCGTTTGTGTCTCCATACATCAAACTAGGCTGCGAAATGTTTGTGTAATGTTAAATGGGTATGCATAAAAAGAGTAATTAGGTTAATATACTTAATGTCTACTGTGACTGATAAAGTCTAGCTAGAGTCAATGATACGAGATACTGGTGTGCATGGCATGCCGCATAGCCTAGTGCAAATCTCAAGTCTGTGCGTCAAATATTACGTTATAGGGAAGGGTAGCTCTCTTGAGAAACCTTAATACCGAAGTATTAAGCGTTCTCCTGGCGTACCTCAAAGACAAACAACGAGCTTAGAACAGTGCAGAATGGAATAGGCAAAAAGCCCTCATTCGTGCATGCTCTACTCTCAATGGCACACAGACTAGAATTTACTCAATCAACTCCAGTTCTCAGGTATGTCGTGCAGCTTTTTCCTAAAGCCAGCACTCATAGGAAACAATACCTTATAATATCAGACCCCTAGTCTAGCATTATCTAATCCAGCAGAACACTAATAATTATAGGACGCGGTACTTAACCCTTATTTAGCGGCGAGCAACATAAGTCGAGTTAAAAAAGGCTGGACTATGTGGCGGCGCTCGACATAACTCGAGTGGCAATTTCAGCACGTAATGTGGCTGAGAGAGAGAGACAAGTGGTGGCAGGAGACTAGCGAGCGTATGACTGCTCCAGACCACCGCGGCGAACCTACTGACACAAATCTCAGCTCCCTCCTCCCTCTCTCACTCGCTACATACTCAATTATGTACTGAAAGTACCGAATTACCTGCTTTTTGCACTCGCGTTGCACGGTTATTGCAAGAAAACTATCCATCATACAAGGATCGTTATGGTGTCATTCGAAAGCTCTGTTTATGCCCTTTCAGGGATAGGTACTTGTTTTACGTTCTGGGTCTTATTTAGGCATGAAAATGATCACGTAAACAGCCCTATTTTGGCTAAAAACACCCCGCTGTGCGGTACACATAAATAAACCGCATAGGCCGCTCGTAAGGTGTTAAACAATATAAATGCCAACCAATGTTTCGTGATCCACTTATCTTATCAACTAACATACATGGGTTATACCAGACCTTAACGCACAATACAACTGGCCAGCATGAAGCTGATTTTGCAGACTTAACCAGAGGGGGTATAATATTAATAAAAGGTGGTGAAAGATATGAAAAAAGAGAGAGGTAGGCAGAAGAAAAGATTCTCAGGTGCGGAGCAGGAATCAGGTAGCAAGGGATAAAGATGGATGCGTTCTAGAAACCAGATCTGAGGGAGAGAGTGGCGAGGAACTGTATATATACTCGCACTAGCTTGAGCCATGTGGGAAAAAAAGCGGTTACAAGTCCTCTAGCCACTAGCAAGGGAGCTAGCAGCATGGTAAGGACCTCTCAACCAACCCCCACGAGGCAGCCAGCCGTGACGTCATCGAGCGGGTCAAAAACATTGCACGCTCCCCTCTCACTCTGTTCTACTCTCTCTCTCTCTCCCAGATCCCATCATTACTAGTTAATGATAAAACATATACTTTACAATTAAATATATAAAGCCTTGACATGGGTGAAAACAAAGAGCCTTTCTGGACTGCCCATGACACGAGCTTTCATATGATATAAAGCACACTCTAATACATAAACTGTAGCCCCATCCACTGCCCTGGCAATCCTAGCGAGTCACTGTAGGACAAGCCATGCGGTTCTAACGGAGTGGTTAACGTCACACCCCCCCCAAGATTTTTCTCAGAGGCCCCAAGGCTCACAAAAATCTGATGGTTAGAACCCATGCTATATCTCCACTTCCCATCACCCAGCGGCAGTAAAAGATCTGGCACAGTTCTTAAAACAAAAAAAAATCAAAATTATAACCCTCCCCAACACCATAGGTTAAATTATATGTAGTTATGCTCCTCAAGAGCGAGCTTCTCTAGCCCAGCATTCTGAGAGCAGTGCAACTCAGAATTACTGCTATAACATACTGAACAAATTCAACTATTAAAGAAAGAGTTTTTATTTGATTTTTATGTTTTTAATTTGTTTATTTCGGTTGCACTATAGGGGCAAGCCTAATTTTTTCTTCTATACCAAACGCTCAACTCCTGCTTTACGACCCAATACGCTGGGCTATAACCGCGAGCCAACAAGCACCAAGCGCAAAATACTATTCAAACTAAAGCAGGAGGCTACCCGTGTGTCAATCTACCCAGGATCATATACCCTTGAACGACCATCTGCAACCACGTTGTCACAACCGGCAATATGGCGTATGTCCAGGTTATATACCAATAACCTTAGTGACCACCTGGTCAGCCTCATATTCCGATTGTGAAAGTGGTCCAAGAACTTGAGAGGGTGATGATCTGGGTAAACTACAACGACCGGACCATAGGCTGGAATATAGACCTCGAAATGCCCCAGCGCAAGCACAACCGCCAGCAGCTCCTCCTCGACAACAGAGCAGCTCCCCTGGGCCGAATTGTACTTCTCCGAGCAGAAACTAACAGGATGCTCCAGCCCATCATCGTCCTTTTCCACAAGGACGGCACCAGCCCCCACACCACTAGCCTCCGTTGCTAGTTGGAAAGGTAGGCTAAAGTCAGGGGCCCTGAGGATCGGGTGAGTGCACAACAGGTGTTTACTTCTCTAAACACCTTCTCACACTCAGGCGCCCATTTGAACTTCTTTTCCTTCCAGTTATCCTCCACCTGAGCTTGACTGTCCCGTTCTCCTTCTCCACCTTGACTGCTAAACGTCATCACAGGCACAGTGAGAGGCTCAGGGGGGTGCCTCCCATACTCCTTCATGGGATTAACATGACATAACTGATTGCGCTTCCGTCTGTCTGGAGTGGCTACCAAGTAATCCAGGTCTGATAGCTCCTCCACCACCCTATAAGGACCAGCGTACTTCGCGGATAAGGGGTGACCTACAAGGGGCAGTAGAATCAACACCTCCTGACCCACGTGAAACTCCCTGAGTTCAACCTTGAGGTTGTACCTGTCCTTCCTGAGGGCCTGAGAGCTAGTCAAATTACGGCCAGCCAACTCCAGACTGCGCAACATCCGTTCTCGACTGTTGAGGACACACTTGAGCATAGAACAAGGTTTTGCTGCGCCCTCCCATACTTCTTCAACCATATGGAGAGGCCCTCTGACACGGTGTCCAAAGACGAGCTCATTAGGGCTGAATCCCAAACTCTCCCCAGGTACCTCCCACACAGCAAACAAAACACATGGCAGGCCAAGATCCCAATCCCTCCCACTCTCAAAGCAACAACAACGAAGCACATATTTCAAGGCTGAGTGCCATCGCTCTAACACACCCTGGCTCTCCGGATGATTCGCAGATGACACAACCCCAACAATCTCATGCTGCGGCATTGCTTGAACCAAGAGGCTAGAAGTGAAGTTGGGTCCCTGGACTGACTGAATCCCCTGCAGGTAACCATACTGGGAAAAATACACTAGCAAGCTTCGGACCACCGTCTTCGCCGACCCATTTCTCATAGGGTACGCGTCAGGGTACCTTGTTGCTACATCTCCCGACTGTGCATCACTGTCCTCCTTCAACTCTTTCGTCTTTTTAAGCCCATCCTCTGCCCCTTCAGGAACAGTTACTGGGTCTTCTCCAGACTCGAAATGTGGTCCTAATAATGAGTCCCCGAGAAGGTCCGTTGACACTAAACTCTCAACCGCATCAACTTTCAACCCCTTCTCGGTACCCTTCCTCCGCTGATCTAAAGATTGCCGACCAGAATGTGACTCCCTGGATGCAGGATCTCCATTGACTACACACGCCATAGGCTGCACCGGACACTTCTCAACCCACTCCTGCTCCTCCCTACTCACGTCGGCCGGCTTCTCGGCAACGACCAAGGGTGGAGCCTCAGAAGTAGGTCCGGCAAAGTCGTTGCCGAGAAGGAGGTCGACGCCCCCAACAGGTAACTTCTCCACAATTCCTACATCCAGGTCTCGAGTCACACCATCAACTTCCACCTTCATTCTTACAAGTAGGTATGACCTTGTCGCATTAACTCCCTGAACCACAACCACCCGCGCCGTATTAACAGGTTTACCAGTGAAATTTCTCAACAGTGTTTGCGATGCCCCAGTGTCATGCAAACTTCTCACCTCCTGTCTTCTACCCCCCCACTCCACACAACCGAGTCCCCTGTGGTCACTAAAGGCATCACGGACAGGGAATAAGCCTTCCGGATCCTTCTGCACTGGCAGTGTATTTACCTCGGAAGAAATGCCTCTAACAAACTCCGATGTCCTCTTGAACACTCCAATGCCGTGAGCAAAAGACACGGTTGCCGGAGGAGGTCGACTAGGGCACTCATTTGCCTTATGACCCTCCTGGTGGCAACTAAAACACATAAATTTCGGTTTCGGCTTATACTGTGATGTAAAAGGCCCCTGACTTTTCACATACGGTGTGGTGTAAGGTTTGGATTCAGTTTTAGTTTCATGGCTCTTCTGTTTAAATGTGTCATTGTTCCGGGGAGGGGGAGGATAACGGTCCTTAGGACTTACATCGTACTTCTGTGAGGACCCGCAACCCCGAATCAACGACAGCCGTCGATCAGCCATTTCTGCTGCTTCGACTAGAGTTCTTGGGTTTTTCCCCTTCAAGTTCAAAGTTAGATCACCGCCCGTGCTCTTAAAGAACTGTTCCAACATCATTAACTGCTTAATTTCATCAAATGTTGTGACCTTCTCAGATCGGAGCCAGTTCCCCATAGCATCGGACAAGTCCCGGGCGTGTTCCAAAAAGGTGCTATCTCTTCCCTTAGTTACACCCCGGAACTTCAAACGGTACGTTTCTGGTTGCAGTTAGGTAATCCCTCAGGACAGCCTCCTTGAGATCCTCATACACAATACATGACTCCAAAGGTAACGCATTGTAGGCTTTAAGACCCTTGCCTATTAATCTAGAGGATACAAGTGCTGCCCATTTATTCTCTGGCCACTGGTGTTCCCGGCACTTCTTCTCAAAGCGTGCAAAAAATTCTGTAACACCATTCTCATCAAACACCGGAACCAGTTTCAATAAGTGCGAGAGAGACTGCTCATGAACACGGTTACCAGCCCCAAGTCGCTGTCCCGTTGTCTCTACCCGCGACTTCTCTACGTCCCTGTCGGCACAGTACCTAGTCGACTCAGCTTGGATTTTTGCTAGCTCTATTTGCTGCTCACCTGCTCTTTGTTGCTGTTGAATCTGAAGCTCAGATACCCTGATAGCCTTTCTCTCTTCGATCTTAGCTAATTCGAGCTGAAGCAATAATTCTGGAGTTAACCCTTGAGGAGGTGAAGGTGCTACAATGTTTGAAATTACCGGTGGTCCCCCCAGGGGCAACCAACCCTGCCAGTCACCACCCAACTGCGGAAGCGTACCCGGGGTCGGCAAACTACTGGGACGGCTGGGAGTCGAGTGTAAGTGAAGCATGGCCGAAGGGCTCTGAGCACTCAACCCATCTCGCTCACCAGTCACCCTGCCCAGTACACACGTTATAAAGTTATCCCTGGTCATGCTGCTAGTAACCGCATGACCGATAGCTGTGGCCAGGCATTGAAGACCGTACCGCTCCATACCCTCCAACCACTCGGCAGTAACAGGCCATTGCAAAAATATCCCAGCATCCTCCTCACAGTTCACCTGATTAACCATATCATCATACTGCTGTTCCTCAGTTTCGACATTACGTACTGTGTCTCCATTCTCCTCTGATCCGGTATAAGACATGATGCTCACAAAAATTTCCCACCTCAATATTCAGAAAAGAAGTACCCCAAACTCTTATACCTCAATATACACACACAAATTCTCGGAAATACTCAAGGGCTATACTATGTTGCAAACAAAAATTATTCTTGCTGATCCCCGCAAAATATTCTCCAAAACAACAAAATTTGTTCCCTGCTAATAACTGTAGGTTCACCAAATCCTAGGTAAGGTCGCCATTTGTTACGACTGGGGTTCAAATACATCAGGGCTCTTATTCATTGGACTAGTAATGGCATAAATGTTACAACGGAAAGCGCTAGCTCCAACCTCTGATGTATATTCCCAGTGAACAAAGAACACAAATACTCTACAGAGTTCTATATGCAATAATAGGCTATCAAACTCTCAATAAATGTGCGTCTACTCTAGGCTTAATGTTATGTGAAAACAGCCTATTACTACCTATAACCGAAGGTGCTTAGTTATTATATGCAAAGTAAGGTGGTAAGAGAAGTTACAGCTTACGTTACTTTAATCAATAAATGTCAGGCATTCCTGCATGAAAGAAAGTGCACTAAAGTCCTTCAACACCAACAAGGAATCTTCTTTAAATGTTAGATGCTATAAAGATGCTCGTATCGGAAATGGAACCCAAAAAGGCAGGCAGCGGAACAATGCTCGTGCAGGATATGCACACAAAAAGGCAGAATATATAATGCAGTCGGGGCCAAGAATATCCTAAACGCTACAACAATAATAATCGCCACGACAATGCAGTATTCCTATCAACAAAAAGAGCCTAAGTCGTTTGTGTCTCCATACATCAAACTAGGCTGCGAAATGTTTGTGTAATGATAAATGGGTATGCATAAAAAGAGTAATTAGGTTAATATACTTAATGTCTACTGTGACTGATAAAGTCTAGTTAGAGTCATTGATACGAGATACTGGTGCGCATGGCATGCCGCATAGCCTAGTGCAAATCTCAAGTCTGTGCGTCAAATATTACGTTATAGGGAAGGGTAGCTCTCTTGAGAAACCTTAATACCGAAGTATTAAGCGTTCTCCTGGCGTACCTCAAAGACAAACAACGAGCTTAGAACAGCGCAGAATGGTATAGGCAAAAAGCCCTCATTCGTGCATGCTCTACTCTCAATGGCACACAGACTAGAATTTACTCAATCAACTCCAGTTCTCAGGTATGTCGTGCAGCTTTTTCCTAAAGCCAGCACTCATAGGAAACAATACCTTATAATATCAGACCCCTAGTCTAGCATTATCTAATCCAGCAGAACACTAATAATTATAGGATGCGGTACTTAAACAATATAAATGCCAACCAATGCTTCGTGATCCACTTATCTTAACAACTAACATACATGGGTTATATCAGACCTTAACGCACAATACAACTGGCCAGCATGAAGCTGATTTTGCAGAGTTAACCAGAGGGGGTATAATATTAATAAAAGGTGGTGAAAGATATGAAAAAAGAGAGAGGTAGGCAGAGGAAAAGATTCTCAGGTGCGGAGCGGTGGACAGGTAGCAAGGGATAAAGATGGATGCGTTCTAGAAACCAGATCTGAGGGAGAGAGTGGCGAGGAACTGTATATATACTCGCACTAGCTCGAGCCGCGTGGGAAAAAAGCGGTTACAAGTCCTCTAGCCACTAGCAAGGGAGCTAGCAGCATGGTAAGGACCTCTCTCAACCAACCCCCACGAGGCAGCCAGCCGTGACGTCATCGAGCGGGTCAAAAACACTGCGTGCCCCCCTCTCACTCTGTTCTACTCTCTCTCTCTCTCCCAGATCCCATCATTACTAGTTAATGATAAAACATATACTTTACAATTAAATATATAAAGCCTTGACATGGGTGAAAACAAAGAGCCTTTCTGGACTGCCCATGACACAAGCTTTCATATGAAATAAAGCACACTCTAATACATAAATTGTAGCCCCATCCACTGCCCTGGCAATGCTAGCGAGTCACTGTAGGACAAGCCATGCGGTTCTAACGGAGTGGTTAACGTCACAACTAACATACTCTTAGTCCACTTCAATGCAAAGATATAATTTAGGAAAACATTAATTTCCGTGTAATTAAAGGAAAACTTATGTTCGTACTCTGGCCCATGCGGGTTGACCTGAAAGCAGTTATACGAACGATATTTCGACAATTTTTTCGGCAATTCTGACCTGACTTCTTCCAAGATATAGTTTGATATAAATTCCATAAACAGCTACAATATATCTTCAACTCCAATTATAATGTACCCATAATGTCGCCAAATTTATGTTGTCGATCGGATTTTTTTCTAAAACCGAATTTGGGTGATGCAGTGTTTTAGGTATAATTGTACGAGATATACTGTATGTTTATATACAATTGCACTCTATTTCTATATGCTTAAACATAAATGTTTTGCTGCTTTAAATTCCACCTAATTATTTGGAGAGAGAGTGAGAGGTGGGGGATTCTTTCAGGACCTCTATAACTGTTATAATATAATATTACATCATTAGTATAATCACATGATGGCAGGCTTGGTTCCCAGTATTTTTAGAAATAATATTCGATTTCAGTGTGTGTTATTTCTTTAATGTAAGTACCTTGACACAAGTGTACTAACATGCCAAGAAATCACCCTTGGTATTTTCAGTGCATTAGTATTTGACAAATTATTCCCAGACTCCAGATATACAATGGAATTAAGTTACCTAAACTGTCATGTGGTAACATGACAATTGAAAGAGTCTTGTATATCATAGACCAAAAACATCCTACTTGGTTGCACTCTATATAAATTAGAAAATCATAGCTACTACTTTTCTTAATAAATGTATATTTAACCCATTTGGGTTAACCCATCACAATATGTTTGTTGAACAATGCATACGCAGCACCACCCATCACCAACTACGCACCACCATTAGCCCTTATCTGTTATCATGGAAATTCAGGCTTCCAAGAGCTCCAGCGCGTCCTAACCAATGCGCCCTACATCGACCTCTACGTCCTCCTGAAGAAAAGCGCCAAAGGAAGTCAGAAAATCTCATTGATTTAGGAATTGATAACAAATTGCTGGAATTGGAGGATGAAAGCTTATTTGGTAAGTTTAGTAGTGGCTCGTCCGATAGTGTGCCTACTTTGAGAAGAATCTTATACTGTACAACAACAATTAACATACTTCTCTGATGCTGACCAAGTTCCTATCTGAGCACAAGACTGGTACGGTAGGCACAGTTAAAGGCAATAGGAAGGGCATGCCAGCATTCCTGAATGCGATAAAGCAGAAGGACGTCTTCCTGAAGAAGTCTGGCCCAATGCTTGCCATTCACTGGAACGATCAGTGAAAGGTAAACATCATCAACACCATTCACAAGGGAAAGATGGTGGACTTAGGGAAAGTCGACCAGACTATGAAAGCCAGTGATCAAACCAGATGCAGTGATTGATTGCAACATTAAGAGCAGCTTGTGGACACGTCTGATATGCAGGTCGGATTCATAGACTCCCTGCGAATTTCCTGCAGGTGGAATAAGAAGTTTGTCCTCCAAATGATGGACATGTCGGTCTTGAACACGTACACAATGTACAAGCTCATAATTCCACCACCTCAACACAAGTTCAAAAGCCTCAGCAGGTCGTCAAGGATTTCCTAAGGAAATATACCACACAGAAATATACAGGGGCAGGCCAAACAGACCGCCTTGTGTGCAAAGTACCTGAGGATCGAGACACTAAGTTATCACCAATCTTCCCATTCATCCAGGTTGTCCTCTATCTCTGCCAAGGAGTGACGTGGTACTTTGTGATGGCCAGTGTTTCGCTAACTTTCACACTCACCAAAACTATTGAAGTGCCAGTAATCAAGTGCAAGTGGTCTCTAACAAAAAGTCAATAACACTAATATTAAACTCTAAATTGATAAGTCTTACAAGTAAAAGACAGTGATAGTGACACTAGATACTTTACTATAATAACATTAAATATAAAAAAACTACTAAGTGAGAGTGACAGTCTCCTAATGTAAAAACTGAATATATATAACAATAACCAAATATGAAAGTAAAAAATAGTGAAACTAACACCAGATACCTTATAAATGTATAAATAAAAACCTGTTACTAAGTGAGAGTGACACATAATCTATAATAATAAGCTTCCTGGTCCCAATAACATTGAAAGTGACACCAATAATTAGAAATGTAAGAAACAAAAAATTAAGTGCAAATTATACAGAAGTAGTAACCTTCAAGTGAAAGTGACGCATAATAATTAAATTAACAAAAAGTGAAACCGACACAAATAATTACTTAAATAATAATAAAAACCAATTGGAAATGACACATAATAATACGTTCAAGTGATGGTGACACATATAATAATGGTTACAATGCAACATTGAGTCGGCTACCCCCATAATGGGGATTGGGCCTGAGCATATAGATAGATAGATAGATAGACAATGCAACAAAAACTCAATATATATGACTTTAGTCAAATAAATCAATAAAATTGCCTGGCGGAGACAATGCGACTTGAGCGATGGGTGAAGCAGTGCATACAAGTCAAGGTCAGTCCAGTAGTTGCGTTCGGATGCGGCCAATTTCTCCAGGCCAAACACCCTCCATTCTATATCACAACCACTAGGGGTAGAAAGTTCAACTTAACACCATTCTTCAGACAACGGTAAATGCTATATTTTGATGTTAAGTTTATCTTTCTAACCTCTACTATTGCATAGATATTAGTCCCTCAAAAATGTGTTAATGCACACAATCGGCCCGGAGAGAAAGGGCGGGAAAATACAAACGGGACCAGGCGAGATGTATTGTATTGTATGCATGGCAATTTTACATTGTTAAAGTCATGCATATACAGTCGTACATGGATTTGCATATTTAATCACATTTGTGACTGCAATCACACTGTTTTTGTTACTGTTGAACATTCTTTTGAGACAGCACATTTAGTGTTTTGTAATGCTGGTGGTAGTAGGGGTGCTGATAGTTGTGATGGTGGTGGTAAAGTACGTCCCTGTAAATAATTGTGATAAATGGTAATATTGATAGCGGTTGTGCTTGTAATGGTAGTATTGATGGTTATGGAAATGATGTTAGCTGTGGTAGACTATCTTGATTGAATATTATATAATTTGATATTATATGATTAGATTCATATCCAGTATTCGATGAGTGGATATTAATCGTAGTCATGTGCTGTACCTCTAACTATCTTGATGGTATAATGGTTAGAGCATGTAAGTTCTGTATGTGGTATCCTGTGTTCTCATTCTGGCATGATTGCATGCGACTACTGGTGCAACAATACGAGACCTGCTTTCCTGAAAGAACACAGCGTATACGGCAGGACAACAAGCCTTGGATTACAAGTAGAATTTTGAAATTAATGGATGAAAGGCGTCGAGCGTATAACAGAGGAAGGATGGACGAGTGGAGACATTTACACCAACGAACGAAACAAGAAATAAAACGTGCAAAGAAACACACTGCAACAAAGATTGAACAACACAACATTAATTCAAGTAATTTTTCTAAAGAGCTTAAATGCGTAATAGGTAGTAAGAGGAAGGATGTTAGAATACCATTTCTAGACCACCTGAGTGATGATAGTGCGAGCGAAGAAATAAGAAATAATTTTACAATTATATGTACACATTATCCTCCCGTTAATCCCGTACAGTTGCCATTTTTTTTACCGATAAATGAGGTACCAATATTAGACAGAGTAGATGTTTACAAAGCTATTTTAGAAATTAATACCAATAAGGCTTCACCACCAAACTCACTACCTAAAAGACTGTTAAAAGAGTTTGCCTATGAAATCAGTATCCCATTAACCTTTGTATCAACCTGTGTTTGGAAACTGGATTATTTCCCTTGTTGTGAAAACGTGCAACGATTACAGCCCTGCAGAAAGTCAAAGTAGTTACACAGTTAGGTGAGTTGCGACCTTTATCACTCACACCTGATCTAGGAAAAATCTTCGAGGGCTTTGTAGCGGAAATGGTTTTAGAAGATATCAGACCCAATATCGACCCAAGCCAATATGGAAATCTGAAAGGAAGTTCGACCACACATTACATGATTCATTTGTTAGACACATTATTGAAGGGGATAGATAAACCTAAACAAATTGCAAAAATCGTTCTGGTTGATTTTAAAAAAGCCTTTGACTATATAGACCACACAGTAGCAATTCGTGAACTCTTTCTCTTGGGTTGCCGTCCATCACTGTTATCATTCATATCAAGCTTCCTATCAGATCGCCAGCACAGGGTACGCTATCGGGACACGATATCCCTGTACGATTACATCATATGTGGGGTACCACAAGGGACCCGGCTGGGGCCTATACTATTTTTAGCTATAGTTAATAGTATAGCTCGTAATGCAAATATCCGTATGAAGTATGTTGACGATCTCACATTAGCCGAAATTGTTGATACAAAAGATACAATCACATTCAAGATGCAAACCACTTAGATGAACTTACACATGAATGCATTGCAGTTAAAATGACGCCTAATCCCCTTAAATGTGAAGTTATGATTGTATCGCCCCCAAAAAGGCCCATTGTGTACCCCCAGCTGCAGTTGAATGAAAGTGATATACCCATTGTGCACAGTTGTAAATTGTTAGGATTACGCATAAACTCAAACCTAACTTGGACAGACCATGTCAATTTTATGTCATCAAAAGTAAACAAATGTATGTTCATCTTATATATATATAGGGCACGTCAATTTGGTTCAGTGTAACCACAAGTTTAGTATTGTATAATTGGTTTATTAGAACTTATTTAGAATATGCTGCACCTGTTTGGCATCCTGGATTAACCCAAGCACAACACAACCAAATAGAGAAAATACAGAAAAGGTGTTTTAGGGTCATTCTTGGCAACCAATATGTAAGTTACGACGCAACATTAATAACTTTAAATTCACAATCCTTATATCGCAGGAGAGAAGAACTAACTGTTAGATTTGGACAACACTTATTAAAGTCAGACAAGCACAGACATCTCTTGCCACAGCATAATATGTACAATATACATGGTAGGGACACTAGAAGAGGTAGGCAATTGTTACAGGCTGTACGTTGTAGGACAGAAAGGTACAAAAACTCTAGTATACCAATATAGTATCCAAATTAAACTTGTTGCCAAATGAATAATGAAATGAATGATATGAAATGACGTTATAAATTATATTGACAATGATTTTTTAATCAAATATATTTTATAATAATATTTGTTAGACATTATATCATAGTATATAGGGCATAATGTATTTAGAAATAAAATAATACTTTTAAAGTCTGATTTGTAAGCCAAGACACAATGTTATAATGTACTGTATGTATCATATGTATTATATGATTTTCTTGGACAATAAACCATTAATTATTATTATTTATTATTATTATTATTATTTAATTAACTCCATTTAAGGGATCATTGGTGTTAAGAACGATGTTAAACTAGGAGGAGTGATAAGCAGGGACGCAGGTATGGGAATGGAGGTAAGACAGAGTGTGTGAAGGAATGAAAGCGTTCAGAACAATGAGAAGTATGTGGAAGGTGAGAAATCTCGGAATGAAAGCTGAAAGTGCAATGTATCAATGGATAGTTGTACCAACAGTGATGTATGCGGATGAGACACAGGGTCTGAAAGTACAAGAGAACTCAAGATTGTATGTGATTCAGATGAGCTGCTTGAGAGGTATGTGTGGAGTGACGCATACTGACATATTGAGATATGAAGAGGTACAAAGGAGTTCAAAGGAAATCAAGCAACAACAGGTCTAGTGATCCCTCTAGCCTGCTTGTCCTTTAATTAAAACACTGAGGATCAAGTGTCCGAACAGTGGTTTAGAGTGGGTAAGGGGAAATTGGGAAGGGAACTACTGCCCTGAAACTAATGTCCGTGGCAGGATTAGGAAGTTAGTAGGGGACAGATGGGTTAGTAACATAACACAGTTATAAGTGATCTTTCGTATATCTGGGAAAAAGAGAGTAACGTCTTAGTAATATATACAGAATATACGCAATAATCCTTGATGAATCTGAAGGGGGAATAAAATAAAGTTATTAATTTACAAACGCAGTCAGTCGCGGGTTTGAGAAAAGATATTTGTCTAGGCGAAGTTTAAAAGAATCAACGGTGCTGCAGTCTATAACGTCTAAAGGTATGTAGGAGAGTGGGACAACAGGAACCCTTATCGGCTAGAGTGGAAAGAAGGGTGCTATGATGGACATTTTGAATGAATAGATGAAAGGCTGACAAAGGGAATATATGAGTCAGAAACAAGAGGAAATAGATTGAGAGGAAAACCTTAGAGGAGATGAAGAGATGGTGTGAAGAAAGCGTTGGAAGATAGAGAGGTGACTGAAGAACAGGCAAGACAATTGGTGATGAATAGGAATGAATGGTGACTGCGTGTGAATGGATGAGTGATAATGCAGTCATAGGGAGTGGGGGCTAGGCGCCAGTTGGACTAGATAATAGTCCGTCAGGTGCCTGGCCCGGGGAACCAGTGTATAATTATACGAAGAGCCCTGCCTGGAAGTAATGTGGGCGGGCATAGTGCTGTGGTTTTGCTGCATTTCTGCCTGCTGATACCGGAACCTCTCCAGGAGTTCTGGGACCTGGGAATCTTTTGCTGGAGACCCCTCATGATCCTGGGTATCTGGGTCTTCTCCTGGGTGACGAAGATGTATGCAAGTTATTTTTATTTATTTTGTTATTTTTTTATTTTTATTTTTTTTGGGGGGAGCTCTGTCTCAAGTCGGCCACTGCCAGCTGTGGGGTATGTGCCTGGCTATATACATACAATATATAAATCAACTTAGAGATACACACAGTGGAGGGAGTGACTCTTCACACTAACGAGACTCTACATAGTAATATAATTAACCCCTTCTGTACCGGCGACGTATTTATAATATTATTATATATCTACATTTAGACCATTTTGTGCATTTTAAAAAGGATACATGGTAGTAAAAAGGGTTAAGTGAGATAGTTCGAAGCCTGTTAATTGCTGGATACCCTTTCAAAACTTAATAAAATTGTCTAATAGTAGCCAGAATAGAGCTAAAAGGATGGCCCGGTACAGAAGGGGTTAATAAGCTATTGAGTTATAATTTGTTGAACCTTAATTAGATGTTGGTGTCTAGGTGGAAAATTATGGGTATAACAACTTTGTTGGCTGTTTTCACTCAGAATAGCATCCATCTTTGAAAAGCCAGAGACAAATAAGAGTCTACCCGCCATCGTTTTCTATGATCCAGAAGGTAGTAGCACACTATGTTATACCTACCTAGCTCCGTCCCCGATCCGCCCCTCACTGACATCAACACTCCATCTCTACCTCACCTGTCACTTGTCCAGGTCTCCACACCTGAGCCAGCCAGCCAACGGTCACCTCCCAGTAGCTCATCGACACTTTAAAAAGTCAACTACTTGGTACTTTACAAGATTAATCCAGTTATACTGTATACAAGCCCACCAAAGATGCTTTACAAGACCTACCTGGCACTTTACAAAACCACCAACCCAGAACTATACAAGCCCACAGATACGGTACTTTACAAGGCCGATCAGATACTTTACAAGATCAGCATCTTCAACCCGGCACTTTACAAGGCTTGTCCAGCAGCCGAAAGCAGCCTGAGATGAGCTAGCCAGTAGCAGTTCGAAGCGGTCCATTAGCCGCCCACAGTCATAGCTGGAAGCAGCCAAGACGACTGCGCCAGAGCCAGCCGCAACCACCAGCAGGTGACAGGAGTAAAGAAGAAGAAAAGATACAACCTATAGATAACCCTGATTGTAACTCTCATATGTTAAGTAGAGAGAGATCAATAGCTTACCTATCACACCTGGGAGATACATCGCTGTTTAATTAAACAGTTGCAATTGTGTTTGTGCGTTCCCTGTTTCAGGATCTTTTCTAACTTCAAATTATATTACGACTCACAGGTATTCCCCTTACCCTTTTGTCTAGGTTAGTAATACCTTTCGTTCCCATAGACGACTTCGTCCACGATGATCAAGATAATATTGTATTCTAGTTAACTACTCCCCCTCACATACCCCTGTTTCTCTTTCACAGGTACTATTATATACACTAAACAAGAACACCATACTTCTTTCTGCCACAAAAATATATTGAAAATGAAAAATAGCCCAGCCTCGGATTCACCCAATCTTCCCTTAACGACCTCTCAAAATTATATGGACCACGGCCTGTTACTCTTACTATTCACTTCTGCAATATTCGCGGCCTTTCCTCTAGCTTTCCCTCTGTGGAACACCATCTCTCCTCCTACAAATCTGATCTTCCTTTTTTCACTGAAACCCAGGTGTCTAAAGCAACTGCCAGCAGCCCTCTCTCTGTATTCTCTTACTTGTTCTATCCTAGTTTCAATGGTAAAGGCAGATTTTCTGCATATGTGCACACACAAACTCATTTGCTCTCATTTTCCCGATTTCGACTTTATGGCTCAAACTATCCTGTCATTCTCATACAAAATATTTTTGTGCTGTCTATCTTTCCCCTAACTCTACTGACTTTCCCAAATTCTTTGACTATCTAAACTCTAAAGTGGAACACATCCTATCTATCTCTCCTTTCTCAGAAATCTCCATCTTAGGAGATTTAAACTTTCACCACTGCCAATGGCTCTCCTCTCACTCCATTGACCAACCTGGTGAACAAGCCAACATCTTTTCTATCCTAAATGACCTAGAGCAGTTGGTTCAGAAACCCACCCATATCCTGGATCGCTTCGGATATCGGCCCAACATTTTTTATTTATCAACTCTGCGAAGCAGAGTGGTATCGCACACACAGATTCCGCCCATATACTGTGCACCACCAATCAGCTTGTCTGTCGTTGTCGTCGTCCGTCGTCGTCCGTCCGGTAACTCCTCCTAGACCGTTTAATGGATTTTCACCAAATTTCACAGGTATATACATTTGGTCAATGCGATGGTCAGTCGAAAATTAATTTAAAATTTTGATAAAAGGTTAGGGTCAAAGGTCAAGGTTAAAAATAAGGTCAATATTTCATGTGTTTTAGTTTTTACTCAAATGTCTTCATTTTCACTATACAAGTTACTGATAACCTCGATATTGTATTGACCAAATATTAGTTAAATATTCTAAAGGGTAAGGGCAAAGGTCAAGGTCAAAGGTCAAAATAAGTTTTGTACTACTATTTCTTATTCTAACTGTTAGATTCTCACTAGGCTTACCATGAATATTCGGAATACCTAGGCGAAGGTCATACAAGAAACTATTAAATTCCATATGAAAGGTCAAGGTCACAATTCAAGGTAAAATATAAGGTCACAATGCTAATTTCTTTACTTTTCATGCAAACTTCACAAAATTTGGTCAGATAGTTGCACTTTAAATGAAAAGGAAAATAAGAAATGTTGAGACATGTCATGAAGGTCAAGGTCAAGGTCAAAGTTCAAGGTCAACTATTCTATAAGTATATAGAAAACTAACTGATGGGTTTTAATGAAATTAGTCATGCTTATTTTATTTTCCTGGGCAATGTCAATGGACAAAACAACATTACTCTTACATATAGGTCAAGGTCACAGGTCAACGTCAAAGGTTAACTTATTCTATATATTTTTAGTTTTTATTCAAATGTCTTCATTTTCACTATACTAGTTACTGGTAACCTTGATATTGTATTGCCCAAATTTTAGAAAAATATACTAAAGCGTAAGGTCAAAGTTCAAGGTCAAAGGTCAAAATAGTTTTTTTACTAGTATTTCTTATACCAACTCTTAGATTCCCACTAGGCTTACCATGTATATTCGGAATACCTAGGCCAAGGTCATACAATAAACTATTCAATTAAATATGAATGGTCAAGGTCACAGGTCAAGGTCAAATAAAAGGTCAATATGCTGTTTTCTTTAATTTTCATGCAAACTTCACAACATTTGGTGAGATAGTTGCACTTTAAATGAAAAGGAAAATAATAAATGTTGAGACATATAAAGGATAAGATAAAGGTCAAAGGTCAAGGTCAACTATGCTATTAATATATATGAAACTAACTGAGGAATTTTAATGAAATTGGGCATTCTTATTTGATTGTCATTGGCAATGTTAATGCAAACAAAAATTTACTCTTACATAAAGGTCAAGGTCAAACGTCAACTTTAATTATTTATTAAAAAAGATTACTCACATTTTAGAAAACTAGCTATGTTATGGCTTATTACTTAAATATCATATACAGTATATCAAATTTCACATAAATATTATAATAGTTAAGGTCAGAGGTTAAGGGCAAAACAAGAGAATTTGTCATTTTCCCTAAACTCATCCTTGACTGTCTAATGTATTGTCATCAAATTATACAGGCAAATTCAGTTGGTCAATGCGATGACCATCCAAATATATGTATTTATTTTTAGTCAAAGGTCAAAGGTCAAAGTTGCAGTATATGATCACTATTTGTAATCAATGAAAGTTTTAATCCAAATTACACCATATTCATAATGCCAGCTAATACGAAGATTGCTGTTAAGCTAACTAAATCCTTGATAAGAAATTCTAAGGTTGAAGGTCAAGGTCAAAGGTCAAGGTTAAAGGCCAAAATATTATTTTTACTAGTATTTCCTATTTAACCCTTAAAGATCGGGGTCGGACTTTAGTCCGGTTCCAATTTGCAGCAAGTTAGGAGCATTATTAAGGCTTTTAAAGGGTTAAAATCGAGTGCAAATGGCCGGGAGCGCAGCGGGCCAGACAGCCGACTCCCAGGGCTTACCGCCGCCCATTAACTCATGTTCCCTGTGTTCTCGAGAGGCCGGCAGTATAGCCAGTAGTGAGCATAGCTGGGAAAAATATGCCGCTATACGCTAAACTCCCATGTTACTGGTATCACTGTATGAGAACCACGAGTGCTACGTAGCTCGTTCTGGTCATATTTTGAAGCTTTTAGCGCCTATTTTTTTGCTAAATAATGTTATTTTCATGCAGATACTTGATTTATCATGCAGGATAGCCTGAATATGCCCAAATAAGCCCAAAACCCCCCGCTAGACAAGGGTTAACGTAAGATTCTCATTAGACATATCATGCATTTTCGGAATGCTTAGACCAAGGTCATACAAGAATAAACATAATTCCATTTGATAGGTCAAGGTCACAGGTCAACGTCAAATATAAGGTCAATATGCTAATTTCTTTACTATTCATGTAAACTTCACAAAATTCGTTGAGACAGTTGTGCTTTAAGGGAAAATTAAAATTTTAAATTTTCAGACATTGTGATGGTCAAGATGAAGGTTAAAGGTCAAGGTCAACTATTCCTTTAATAGCTCTGAAATTAACTGATGATATTTAATGAAATTTGACACACTTATTTGATTATCTAGTGTTACATCAGAGCAAGCAACAATATAATCCTACATAAATGTCAAGGTCACAAGCCAAGGTCATAAATTAAACTTCATCATAAAAAATACTCAAATTTCGATAAGCTATCTATCTATCTATCTATTGCCTGACGCCGTGATCCCCGAAGGGGTGGCCACGAACGAACCGCCCCCATGCACCTCTGTCCCCAGTCAGTCGACGCCCCTCCCCCCAACCAGCACCACCTTCGTTCATGTACTTCCTCACTCCATCCTTCCACCTCATATTCGGTCTACCTCTCCCCCTCTGTCCCTCCACCTCGCTCTCATACACCCTCTTAGTCATTCTCTCGCTTTCCATACGTTCCATATGGCCGAACCATCTCAAGTTGTTCCTTTTCACACTTTCCAGCACATCTACCTCAACACCACACCTCCTTCTTACTTCCTCATTAGTCTGTCTATCCCTCCATGTAACTCCGCACGCACTCCTAAAGTAATTCATTTCCACTGCTCTCACTCTTGGTCTGAGTCTCTCAACCAACGTCCATGCTTCGCTTCCGTAAGTCAGTGTCGGGATTACCACACTGTCATGCAAGGACTTCTTCACTTCCATACTGACCACCCTATTTTTTGTTACTGCTTTTAGCGTTCCTACAACCCTCTTCCCCTGTTGTACCCTCTCCCGCACCTCTTCATCCATAGTCCCATCTTTACTCAACACACTGCCCAGATACTTAAAAGAGTTGACGATCTCCATAGCCTGACCGTTCAGCTTCACCTCACACTCTGTGACTTCACCCCTTTCGAAGACCATAACCTTGCTCTTCCCCGTATTTACCTTCAAATTCCGTTTTTCGCACACTGTTCCAAACTCATTTACCAGACCCTGCAACTCCCATTCATTATCACTCATCAGAACTGTATCATCCGCAAACAGCAGTATAGGTAGCTTCCACTCAATTCCCTCCCTTTTCAGCGATACACCAACATCCACTGCTCTTGATAGTATTTCTTTCATAACTCCATCCATATATACAGTAAACAACCACGGGGACATCACACACCCCTGTTTCAAACCAACATTCAGGTCAAAGAACTCGCTCTGCTCACTCTCCACACGTACTGCCGCCTTTGCACCCTCATACATGCTCTTCACTGCTTTCAGCAACTTGCCCTCTACTCCGTATATTCTAAGTACTTTCCACAAACCTTCTCTATCCACTCTGTCATAGGCCTTCTCCAAGTCCATAAAGGCAACATACACCTTTTGTTTCTTCTCCAGATACTTCTCCACAACACAATTCAGGGTAAAAATCTGATCTACACATCCTCTTCCCTTCCTAAAACCTCCCTGCTCGTCGCCTATCCATTTCTCCGTTCTCACTCTCACTCTCTCAATCACTACCCTACTGTATACCTTCCCTACTACGCTTAGAAGACATATTCCTCGGTGGTTACCACACACTCCTCTTTCCCCTTTGCCCTTATATAGGGGGACTATTATGCCAGTCTTCCAGTCATCGGGTGCACTCCCCTTCTCCCATGCTAGTTTGCACATTTTCCATACCCATTCTATCACTATCTCACCACCATACCTCAACATTTCCCCACACACTCCATCTGTTCCTGGTGCTTTCCCCAACTTCACTCTTTTCATGGCTTCCCACACTTCTGACCTCCTGATCCCCACCTCCTCCTCCACTACTTCTCTTCTTCTCCCTCCCATACCATATCCAGCTATGTTTGCTGGCTCTTCATTCCTTTCATTTAGCAACTCACTGAAGTACTCCCTCCATCTTTCGACTCTCTCTTGCTTCTCAGCTAGCATTCTCCCATTCTTATCTTTCACACCCTTACTGTTTCCCTTGCTACCTTCCCTAACTTTCTTGACTTCTTTCCAGAACAGTTTCTTACTCTCCCTCCATTTTACACTCAGATTCCTTCCAAATTCCTCATCTACTCTTCTCTTACTTTCCTTCACTACTCTCTTCACCACCCTCTTACTCTCCACGTACCTCGCTCGTTTCTGTCTCTCGGAATCTTCATTCCCTCTGCTACCCAACCACTCTCTATATGCTTTCTTCTTTTCTTCCACAGCTATTCGTACCTCTTCTGTCCACCATGCTGTACCTTTCACTCCCCTCCCTCTTCTCCTCACTCCACACACCTCCTCACATGCTGCACAGATCTCATCCTTAAACACCTTGCTCATCTCCTCCACTTCCTCCATAACTTCCAGGTCGAACCCACCTAGTCGTCTTTCCACTGCTCTCCTGTACTCCTCCCTGATTTCCTCCTCCTGCAACCTCTCCACCCTCCTCACCATTCCACCCTCCTCTCGCCTCCCTCCCGCTCTCCTCACCCACTTCTTTTGTATCCTAACCTTAGCTACCACTACATAATGATCAGACAGACCCCCTGCAATACCCCTATACACCCTAGCATCCATCACAGATTTCTTCATTCGTTCATCCACACATACATAATCAATCAATGACTTTCGTTCCACCACTGTCTTATCCTTCATCGTCAACATCCGTTTCCATGTGTACCTGTGGATCATTCTGTGTCGGAAGAAGGTGTTGGCTATCCACAGCCTCCTCCCCACACATACGTCCACAAGTGCACTACCATTCCCATTCACCTCTGATGGTACCCCCCACCCTCCCACCACTCCCTCAACTTTCCTATCACCCACCTTACCATTCATATCCCCAATCAGAAATATTCTTTCGTTCTTGTCAAACTTCTCCAGGCACGCCTCCACATTCATCCAGAACTCCTCTTTCTTTCTTTCAAGTATATCCTCTGTCGGGGCATACACACATACAATCACCCACGTTTGTATTCCTACTTTCATTCTCACCCACACAATCCTTGAACCCACAGACCCATACTCTCTTACACATTCCTTCCATTTGCTACTTACAAACAAACATGCACCTTCTCTCGCTGTTCCTTCACTCACTCCAGCACACACACCCATTCCACACTCCCACTCTCTCACATCTGAACCTTTCCATTTGGTCTCTGTCATTCCACATACATCCAGCCTGGCATTCACTAACACTTCCAGAACCTCTCTCTCTTTTGTGCCATCATTCATGCCACTAACATTCCACGTAGCCATTCTCAGAATGTCCGAAGGCATGTCCTTAGTCGGTCGTGGTTCGTCAACGTTGGTTCCGTCCGCATCCGAGGCTGTTCGTTCGTTTTTCCTTGCTTCGATATTTTTTCCGGGTGGGGGTCGCAAGCCCACCGACCCAACCTCTTTAGTCGCCTCTTACGACACGCAGAAGGCACGTGGGGCATATTCTATTCCCTAACCCCCAGGGGGGATAAGCTGACGACTGATATTTGCATTTTACTTAAATAACATAAATTTCAATCAAATATATATATATATATATATATATATATATATATATATATATATATATATATATATATATATATATTATAATACTTAAGGTTAAAGATCAAGGTCAAAGAACAAAATAAGAGTGCTAATAATTTTTGTAATACTTTTCCTAAACTGTTTAACCCTAACTGTTTTTTATTGTATTCTAGCTAAAAAACGAGACAGAGATAGGGGCGAGGGAACGCGTTCGTGGTCCCGGACCCTAAGAATAGGAGCTTTGAATGTGCGTGGATGTAGTATGAATGAGAAGCGAGAGGATATTGGAAGGTTATTTGAAAGAATTATGTATGATGTCCTTGCACTGAATGAAACAAAGATGAAAGGAGAGGGAGAAGTGGATTTTGGAAACGTGATAGGTAGAAAGTCTGGAGTAGACGAGGGAGTCAGGGGGAAAGAAGGAGTGGCTATTATTGTGAAGGAGGAGTTGAGAGAGTTTATAAAAGAGTGGAAAGAGGTGTCATCAAGGCTAATGTGGGTGAGAATGCGGTTTAAGGGTAAAAGGTGGGTTTTTGTAAGTGCGTATGGACCAGGAAGTGAAAGAGAGTTAGACGAGGTAGAGGGTTTCTGGGAGGATTTGAGAGATTGTCTACAAGGGTTTGATGAAAATGAAAATGTTATAGTTTTAGGGGACCTAAATGCTAGGGTAGGAAATGAGCCTGTTGAGGGAGTCATCGGTAGTTTTGGTGTGGATGGTGTAAACGAGAGTGGAGAAAGACTGAAAAATGTATGTGAAGAGTGTAGATTGAGTGTAGGTAATACGTTCTTAAAAAAAGGCGTATACACAAGTACACCTGGCATAGACTTGTGAGGGGAGAGATTGTAGAGAGGGCATTGATGGATTATGTGCTGGTGACAAGGGAAAGATTGTGTAGACTGCTGGATGTGAATGTGATGAGAGGTGAGGCGGAGGGTATGTCAGATCATTACCTGGTGGAGGGAAAGCTAAGAGTTAAGAGTTACAGGAGAATAAGAGACAAGCGTGAAGTAAGAGAGGTAATAAAAGTTAGTGAGTTAGAGAAGAGTGAAAAAGAGAGGGAGTACAAGGAAAGACTAAATGAAAAGTGGATGGAAGTGAGAGAGATGGAAGAGAGAGAAGTAGAGGTTGAATGGCAACAGTTTAAGGAAGGAGTGAAAGCAAGTGCAGAGGTAGTATGCGGCAAAAGGAAAGTAAGAGGCAGAGGTATCAGGAAGGGAAGCGAGTGGTGGAATGATACGGTGAGAAAGGCAGTTGAGGAGAAGAGACAGTGTTTTGAGAGGGTTTTACAGGATGGTAGTGTTGAGGTATGGGAGAGGTACAAGGAGAAAAGGAGAGAGACAAAACGGAAAATTAGAGAAGCGAAAAAAGATGCAAACGAAAGGTGGGGCCAAAGGCTGAGTGAGAATTTTGAAGAACGAAAGAAGATGTTCTGGAAGGAGGTAAATAAAGTAAGGAAAGGAGGACAAAAGAGGGAAGAGTCAGTGAAAGATGAAAATGGAGAATTACTAGTGGAACCAGTTGAAGTGAGGAAAAGATATGCCGAGTATTTTGAATCTTTGTTAAATACAAGAGATGGAAGAGAAGCAGTGATTGAAGCAGAGGTGGATGGAGATAGGTTACCCAGGCCACCCAGGTGGCAGGGAATGAATGAAAGGATTGAGGAAAATGAGGTGAAAGAAGCAGTGAAACAAATGAGAGCGGGAAAAGCAGAAGGTTTGGATGGTATTGCTGTGGAGTGTATAAAGAAGGGTGGAGATGTGATAATAGATTGGTTGGTGAGACTTTTCAATGTGTGCTTTGTTGTGTCAATGGTACCAATAGACTGGAAGAGTGCATGTATTGTGCCGTTGTACAAGGGGAAGGGAGATCGGCAGTAGTGTTCAAGTTATAGAGGTATTAGTTTATTGTCAGTGGTTGGAAAGCTGTATGGCAGGGTGTTGATAGAGAGGATAATAAAGTGTACGGAAGTTGCAATAGGAGAAGAACAGTGCGGTTTTAGGAGGGGAAGAGGGTGCGTGGATCAGATGTTTGCAGTAAGACAGTTATGCGAGAAGTATTTAGAGAAGCATAAGGAGATATTTTGGGCTTTTATGGACTTGGAAAAAGCGTATGATCGTGTGGACCGTGAAGCAATGTGGAAGGTGTTAAGGATTTATGAAATAGGAGGAAATTTGTTAGAAGCAGTTAAGAGTTTTTATGAAGGGAGCAGAGCATGTGTGAGAGTAGGAAATGGTGAGTTGAGTGAATGGTTTGAGGTAAAGGTAGGTTTGCGACAGGGTTGTGTAATGTCACCATGGCTGTTTAATATGTTTATGGATGGTGTGGTGAGGGAGGTGAAAAGGAGAACTATGGGAAGAGGATTGGGTTTAGTAGGAAAGAATGGTAGAGATTGGGAGTTGAATCAGTTGCTGTTCGCTGATGACACAGCATTGGTGGCGGATTCTGATGAGAAACTGCAGCGGGTAGTCAAAGAGTTTGGTGTGGTTTGTGGAAGGAGGAAACTGAAGGTGAACGTCAATACAAGTAAAGTAATGGTGTGTAATAGGGGAGAGCATAGGGTGAATCTAGATGTGAGGCTGGATGGGGAAATATTGGAACAAGTAGAGTGTTTTAAATATCTAGGAGGAACGATAAGCAGGAGTGGAGGTATGGAAGTGGAGGTAAAACAGAGAGTGTGTGAAGGAAGGAAGGTTTTCGGAGCAATGGGAAGTATGTGGAAGACGAGAAATCTCGGAGTGAAAGTAAAAAGTGCACTGTATCAAGAAATTGTTGTGCCAACAGTGATGTATGGGGCTGAGACATGGGCTCTGAAGAAAAAGGAGAAAAGAGGGCTGGATGTGATGGAGATGAGCTGCTTGAGGAGTATGTGTGGAGTTACTCGTAGAGACAGATTGAGGAATGAAGAGATACGTAGGAGAGTGGGGCAGCAGGAACATTTGTCAGCCAGAGTGGACAGAAGGGTGCTGAGCTGGTATGGTCATGTTGAACGAATGGGAGATGAAAGGCTTACAAAGAGAATATGTGAGTCAGGTACAAGGGGAGATAGAAGGGCAGGAATACCCCCATTGAGATGGAGAGACTGTGCAAGAAAGGCTTTGGATGATAGAGGAATGACTATAGATCAGGCAGGGGATGTGGTGGTGGACAGGAGTGAATGGAGAATGCTTGTGAATAGTTGAGTGAACACGTGGTCATTTGGAGTAAGGGGTCGGGCGCAAGTTCGACTAGATAATAGTCCATCAGGCGCCTGGCCCGGGGGGACGATTAATATGAAGGGTGTGCCTGGAAGTGTGGTGGGAGGGCTTGTGGCTTTGGCTCCGCTGCATGTCTGCCTGCCGAGATCGGAACCTCTCCGGGTGGTCAGGGGCCGGGGGAGTGCTGGAGCGACCTTGGTAACCCTGGTCTCTGGGTCTTCTCCTGGGTGACCTGGATGTGTGTGAGTTTGTGTTTTTTACCTGTGTTTATTATTTGTTTTATGTTGTTTTTGTGTTTTCCCTGTTCTTGGTCTGTCTTGAGTCGGCTACCCCCAAAATGGGGATTGGGCCTGAGCATATAGATAGATAGATAGATAGATAGAATAGCTATAATTAGACGATATTGTAGAGCTTATGAAGGTTCTGTGGTAGTAAGAAGAGTTATTTAAGATGGTTGAAAGCCTGCTAATTTTATGGAGGCCCTTCATAAACTAATTAAAATCTTCTTAATATCCAGTATGAAATGAAACCAACAGAACTGTACTGAACAGGTTACGTATCGTCACCAAATTTTGCTGGCAAATTTGGTTGGTCAATGCAACGATTGTCCAAAGTTTGTGTTTTTGTTATTCAAATTAAGGTCAAGGTGAATGGTAAAGGTCACAGATTATGGCCACTATTTCTTTCTTATATATATTTTATAGTTTTTATATATATATATTGTATATATATATAAAGTATATATATATGTATATATATATATACATATAATATAAACCTATTTTACCTAAGAGATTCAATACTACGTGCAAAATTATAGGTCGCAGAGTTGCGTATGCATTTTTTTTGTTTTGCAATGCGAAAACTGCACACCTACTTTATTTCTAACTACTAACCCTTCCTCTTATACTGTCGATCTTTTCTCTCCTTTGGGCTCCAACTACCATAAACTTATCTCTGTCACCTGTCCTATCTCTCCAGTATGGCCACCCGGTCCTCCAAGATGGCTGTGCTTGTGGCACTTTGGCGCTGCCAACTGGAAGGCTCTCCGGCAGTACTAATTTGATTTCCCATGGAATAATTTTTGCTTCCGTGGCCAGGGACACTCGGAGAGTGCTGAACGCATTACAGAGGTAATCCTCTCGGCATACATTAAATTTTCTTTCTCTCAGGCTAATGCAAAATGTCCGCAATGAGGAGGAAGCATTCAAACTGTACCAACGCCTTCAAACTCAAGAATCTCATAATTATGTCCTATATTACTGCCCGAAATCAAGTCAAATCTGTTCTTCGACTAGCCAAAAACTCTTTCATCAATAATAGATGCACTGAACTATCAAACTCTAGCTCTTCCCAAGCTTTCTGGCATCTAGCCAAAAACCTCTCCAACAATTTTTCTTCCTCGTCTTTCCCTCCCTTTTTCCACTCTGATGGCACTACCGTCACTTCTTCCTCTGACAATGCTAAACTCTTTGTCCAAACTTTGGCTAAAAACTGCACCTTGGATGATTCCAGTGCTATTCCTCCCTATTCACCCCCTTCTCCCTTACACATGCCTAATATTCTAATCTCTCCTAAAGATATACTTTCTACCCTCTCTGGGCTTAATACTAAGATGGCGTATGGTCCGGATGGTGTTCCTCATGTTGTACTAAAAAACTGTTCTTCCGTGCCGACACCCTGACTAGGCAAACTCTTCTGTCTCTGTCTCTCCTTTAGTGTCTTCCCTTCTTGCTGGAAGTTTGCTCTCATTCAACCTGTCCCAAAGAAGGGTGACTGTTCTCAACCCTCCAACTATCGTCCAATTGCTCTCATTTCTTTCATCTCCAAAGTGTTTGGAACTATTCTTACTTCAAAATGTCTTAAGCATCTCACTTCCCATAACATACTCTCAAGATCACCAGTATGGATTCCTTAGGGGTCGCTCTACTGGTGATCTTTTTTCATATCTTACAAAAACTTGGTCATCCTCCTTCCGGGACTTCAGTGTGACCTTTTCTATTGTGCTAGACATATCGAAGGCCTTTGATAGAGTCTGGCACAAATCTCTAATTTCTAAACTATCTTCCTTTGGTTTCTATCCTTCTAGCTGTGCCTTTATCTATAATTTCCATTCTGGCCATTCTCTAGCTATGCTTGTGTACAACCATCGTTCACTTCCTCAACCTATCAACTCCGGTGTTCCAATTATCTTTCTAATATTCATTGATTATCTTCTCAACTGTACTTCCAGTCCAGTCCAGTCCCCTCAGAAAGCAATCACTCAAAAATTCATGTGAGGATACCATATAACACTTATCTTCTGACCTATCAACCATTTCCATTTGGGGCAGAGAAAATCTTGTGCATTTAATGCTTCCAAAACCCAATTTCTTAATTTTTTACCCATCAAGAACCCCCACAGGACTATCCCAAATAATTCAACATTACACAAATTAACCCTTCATCTTCTCTCAGTATTCTTGGTGTCTCTTTTTCTTACGATGTCACTTAGAAAGACTATATTACCACACTTGCTAAAACTGCCTCTGGGGCTTCTGGCTCTGTACAGGGTCACAGTGCGTCCATGTATTGAGTATTGTTCGCATGTGTGGGGAGGATCCTCTCACATAGCAATTCATGACAAACAGAAAAGAAAGCCTTACGTCTTATTAAGGGGAGGTATTTACTTTGTTCCCTAGACCTCCATCAAGCTTAAAATTATACCCCCTTGAGTCCCTTTCAAGATAAATTTGTAAATTTTTCGGTAGAAAAATTTCCCGGCCGAAGGCCGGTTCCTCTTAAATTACAGGCTCGCTATCGCTCGCCAGCATAAAATCGACACCTGAATGGCACGAAAGGTCTTAATATGGGGTGAAAGTTCTTAAAATCGCTAAACTAATGGGGCGAACGTTTTATAATATCAAAAGCGATGGGGCTAAACATGAGGGAGAAGGGGGTCAAGAAAAACATCCCTTAAGTGGAAATCTACCCTTAACTCACGTCCTCTAACTGAATTTTTGCAGTCTCTCTCTCTTCGCCACAATGTTGCATCTCTCTCGCTATTCTACCGCTATTACAATAATCAGTGTTCCTCATATCTCTCTCAATATATACAACCTCCTCTACATAAAGTATGCAGCACCCATCTTACAACACAATCCCACCCCTACTCTTTGCAACTCTCCGACCCAAGAGTGAAACGATATTCCAATCTTTCTTCTATTCAATAGCTGAACTCTGGAACTCTCTCCCTGAACCCATCTTCCCCTCATCCTATGACTTAATTGACTTCAAGCTCCGTCTGTCCAGGCATTTTGGCTCGAACATTCCTTGATTTTGGCCCTGTCACTCTTTCAACTCTGGGGGAGGCACTCGTCACAGAAAATTTCGCCCTCGGGCTTATAACAAGTATGTTTTTGATGTTTTAGTGCGGATGTAAGGGGTGAGGTTCTGTATAAAACAATACCATACTCTGGCTTTGTACATTGTTGGGGGTGTCTACGTTTCTGAACACAGTGAGGTGTAGGGGTGCGCTGGAGCTCTGGGTGAGGTCGACTAGTTGGGCAGGTGTATGGATAGGTATATCCTTCTCATTGATTTTAAGTGAGAGACTGTTAACCTTCATCTTGGTGGGTGTTGCAGGAGCTGTGTCAGGGCTTGGAATGAGTGATTTGGTAGATTTAAGGTCACTGGTGACATCGGGTGAAGGTGGGAGGAGCTTAGGTGGGTCAGTGTCAGGTGAGCTAGGTAGTGTATGAGAAGGGTGGGGGGAGGGAGGTATGATGTTGGGATTATTTTCAAGTGTGCCTGTTTGTGAATTCACTAGGGGGTCGTGGGCTGGGAAGGTGAGGGATCTGCAGGCGGGCTGCTTGTAGCTGGAGGGTCCGCAGGTGTAGTGATGACAGGTGGAGGGTGTGAAGGTGCAGGGTTGACAGGTGGCGGCTTAGTAGGTTTGGGTTTGGTGGTAGCTGGGGTGACAGGTGTCTGGTGGTGAGGGACAGGAACTGCAGGTGGCTGTCTGGTGGTGGTAGGGGTTGTTTTCCGAGGTTTTGGCTCAGACACGGCAGTGGTAGTTGTAAGTGTGGGAGGGGCTGAGAAGGTGCGGTTAGGTGGAGGTGGGGTGGTTGAGGTAGTGTGTAGTAGTTGAGAGAGGAAGTAGAGAGATAGGGGGCAAGTGTTCAAGATTAGGGACAGGTGTAGTTGGTAGAATAGGGGGAGGGGTGATGGGGGGAATTGGGGGAGGGGGCAAGGTCTCTGTTTTGGTGGAAGAAAGGCTCGGATTACTGTCAACAGGGCATGTGGTATCATCATCTGGGTTAGCTAACATAGATACATTTTCATCTAAAGGTTGGAACCTAACAATTACGGTATGTGCGTGATTCCCCGTGGTTATTAACCATGACATGATAGCAATTTGGTGCTGTTAAAATCTCGAAGGGACCTTTGTATCTCGGCTTGAGTTTAGAGGGCACAGGAAGTTGGGCCGCCATGACAAGATCACCTACATGGTGTGTCTTGATTGTGAGGGTCTCGTCAGGTTGAAGATCTTGCAGGTATTGTAGTTGTCTCAGTCTGTTTTTCAAGTGGACTAGGGACTGATTTAAATTGGTCAAAGGCTCGTATGGAACGGGCAGATGACGTAAGAGAAGTAATATAGGTGGTTCTCCAAAGATTCGTTCATCGGGGGAGATTCCGTCTTGACGAGGGCAGGTGTTAATACCCCATTGCACGATTTTGACCTGGCTGGGCCAGTCGGTTGTGTTAATTTGTTACAACCTGGTTCTTACTTGGTTGGCAATGGTGCGGTGGCTTCTCTCGCAGATATAATTTCCTTGGGCCAGTAAGGAGAAGAATGGCTAATCTTGAGTAAGGAGAAGAATGGCTAATCTTGAACCCGAACATTTGTGATATATGTGTCCAGATGTGTCCGGCGAACTCAGGGGCGTTGTCGGGGTGGATGGCTTGAGTTAATCCAAAATATGCGAACAAGTGTTGGAGTATGGCTTCGGCTACTGCGAATGTGGTGTGCTCTTTAGCTGGGCAAGCTATTACATATTTGGAGTATGTATCGACAAAGTTAATTATATATTTAAAACCTTTGACACCTTCCATGGGTCCCATAACATCGACGGCGAGTAATTGCCAGGGCTTGGATGCTACGAGTTTTCCTAAGGGGCCTGGAGTGCATGTTTGTCCTTCCCAAGAGCACAGGCTCGGCATGCTTCTGTTACTTTCCTGGCGGTTAGGTAGGTTCAGGGTGTCCAGTCAACTTCTTGGAAGGTCGAGACCAGTTTCCTTTGTCCTAAGTGGATGCCATTATGGAAATGTAGGGATTGCATGGTAGATAGAGCAGTGTTGGGGCTGATGACGATGTTTCCCTCGGTGCTGTAGAGGCTATCTCCTCTTATTTGTAATTGGGAAAAGAGATGTCTGGGCATCCAATCTGGTTTCTGTTGCAGTTTGAATTGTTGCAAGAGGTGTTGTTAATCTTGATCTGCAGAGTCTTGATGGTGAATGGCACGTATCGGGGCAGGGTCAGTTTCGGGTGTAGCGGTAGTAGGGGTGGTAGGTTGCAGGGGCAGTCTAGAGAGGGAGTCGGCATTGGTGTGTAACTTCCTGCGTCTATAAGCTATTTCAAAATTATATTCTTCGAGAGATTTTCGCCATCTTACTGTTAAAGCAATTTTTGTATCTGACTTCCGGAACCATTGGAAGGCGTGATGATCTGTAAATTAGGTGACTTTGACTCCGGCTAAGTATGTTTTGAAATGTTGAAGTGCCCCTATTATTCCTAGGCACTCTCACTTAGTTACTGGATAATTAATCTCGGCTGGATTTAGGGTTCTACTCACGCAAGCAATGATATGTTCTCTCCCGTCTCTAGTTTGGGCTAGGACGGCTCCAATTCCGAATTGTGACACGTCGGTGTAGAGGCCAAAAGGTTGGGTATAGTCCGGGAACGAAACGACTGGTGCGGCTATGAGTAGGTCTTTGAGGGTGAGGAAGGCTTGTAGACGTTGGATTGTCCAAAGGAAGGGCTCTTCTTTTCTGGTGAGGTCATGGAGTGGTTTGGCTATGGTGGCAAAGTTCTTTACAAAACGACGGTAATAAGGTGCTAATCCTAAAAAAGCGCGCACTGCTTTTACGTTGGTAGGGGGGGTTATGGCACTTATTGCTTGGAGTTTTGCGGGGTCAGGTGAAATGCCTTCTGCTGAGACTATGTGGCCAAGGAATTGTACTTCCTTTTGTGCCATGGTACATTTGGAGGGCTTGAGTTTTAATTAAGTGTGCATCCCGGACCTGTTGGAATACTTGATGTAAACGTTGCAGATGTTCGGCCCAAGTTTTCCTGAAAACGATGATGTCATCAAGGTAGGCTAAACAAGTTTCCCAAGTTAATCCTTGGAACACAGATTCCATGAGCCTGGAGAAGGTTGCGGGTCCGTTGCATAGTCCAAAGGGTAGTACGGTGAATTCTTACAGTCTCCCTTGGCTGGTGGAGAAGGCCGTTTTCTGTTGGTGTTCCGGAAGTACGGGCATTTGCCAATATCCGGCTTGGAGGTCTAAGGTGGTGAACCATCTGGCGCCTAGCAGGGAGTCTAAAGAATCGTCAATGCGGGCGAGTGGTGTTGCATCTTTGATGGGTTTGTCATTAAGCTGCCTATAGTCAATGCAGAATCTGCTAGATCCGTCTTTTTTTCTCCCTAGAACTACTGGGGAGGACCAGGGGCTGGTAGAGGGTCGAATGACTCCAGAGTATTTAGCATTTCTTGCACTTGATTGTCTTCCTCTTGTCTTTGAATAGGTTTTTTCCTGCGAATTGGTTGATGAATAGGCTGTCCTACGGTGTGAATTTGGTGGTGAATCAAGTTGGTTTTTGCTACGTCGTGGCTAGATGTGGCGAAGATGTCTTGAAATGAAGTCATCAAGTCTTGTAGGTCTTGTCTTTGTTGAGAAGTTAGTTGGGAGGGAATCTCAGGGAATTGAGGAGGGGGGAAGGATTCTTTATCTTCAGGTAATGATAGTTCTTCATCGTGATTTTCTAGCTCTCCTATAGCTAATCCTTTTGGCAAAGTAAGGCGGTGATCTGAAATTTTTGGCAATTTTGATAAAATTTATTTTTTCAGGCATGATGGCTGGAGCGGTAAGGCAGTCTCTATCAAAGGGGCTTTAGAGGTTCGGGGTGATGATTACGTCACCGTACAAGGTAGGTAGGATAGGAATCCATTGTTCATGATGGGGAGGTAGCGTAACAGATTTGGACATGATACCCTGATTGGTTTTGATGGTGCGAACGGGTTGCGTTACGTTAATTTCATGACGGATGGCCGGAGTTACGTTAGGTTTGCTGTTCGTTGTTTTTCTGTTTTTTGTTTTTGTTGGAGGGGCAAATTTGATCACTCTTTGGACACAGTCGATGGTAGCATGAAGAGAAGTGAGTAGGTCAAAACCAAGGTATCCATCGTATTTTACTTCTTTAGAGGGGAATATCATGAAGGTATGGTGGTGACCGTGATCAGGGATGTTGGTAGCTACGTAAAGGGGAGCAGTTTCTCCACTGTTTTGAATAATGCCATCGTTCGCATCAATTAAGACGATGGTTGAGGGTTGTAAAGGCCCAAAAGTGGCCTTGTGTTGGTAAAAGAATAAAGAAAATAAGCATGAACGGGAGGCTCCCGTGTCAATCAGAAGTTTAGCTTTTACACCTTGCTTTGTGAGGTGATTATATATGGGGGGTTTATCTGAGATTGTTCTATCATGAGCCTCCCCCCAGTTTGACGAACGATAGGTGGGCGGGGACAGATTAAAAATCCAGGTTATCTTGAAGTTTTGCAGTGTCCTCTATTTCCAATACTTCTTTGGGTAGTCCTTTCTCAGGGGCGTCATCTATCCCTGCGGTCCCATCTTCATTGATGGTGGCCACATGTCAAGGTTTAATCCATGGGATCTGGCCCCAGAATTGAGGTAGTTTTGGGCGACGTTTCACCAATTCACTGAATTACTTTTACAGACACAAAAGAGGGCATTTGAGGCTGCAAGGTTCCCAATGTGAGGGTCGGATTCTTGCCCAATCCTCCATCTTTTCTGCTGGACGTAGATATGACGTGTTTGAAGAAGGCGCTGAAGAAGTTTGAGGTTGGGTGGTGGCACAGCTAATTGCGGCGATCTTGTCATTTTCGTGACTCTTTTGTAATGCCAAGATACGCCGGATAATAGGTAAGTCCTCGTCAAAACCCTTTGGCTCGGTGATTGCGAAATGATCTCGCACTGACGTGGGTAATATCCTAAGTAAGGCATTTAACACACTCTCTTTTCTGTTGATGGCAGTGTCGTCGGGGAATGCAGTGACCACCAGTTGATTTAATTAGCTGATGGTGTGGTCGAGATTACCTGAAAACTTGACACTGTGAAATTGCTGATTAGTAATTAGTTTACCGAGAGAAGGGTTAATGGCTCCTTTGGTATGCCTTTCAAATTGAGCCCAGGTCAATTGTGGGGTATCACGCACATAACCTGAAACGAGGGACATATGCCAGCCCAACTTCATTACAACTGTGTGGATTTTGGAGGTATTATCGTCCTTGAACACAATATCAAGGACTGGTTTAACAACTTCAAGATAAGTAGCAATGTCATAATCTTCCTGCTTGAAATGAATAATTTCGAGCGATTTACCCGCCGTGGTGATTTGTGCTATTGGTTATATTGGGCGAATTTATAAATTAAAGTTGCTATGCTGAGTAGAGACACCGCTGCCGCCAGTGTTATGCGGCATTATAATTTAACGTGCTTTATGGTAATTCTGTTTTCCACCTTAGGAAAGAATGGGAATTATAACTATCTCACTGGTACACAACGAACTTCAATATTATAAGTTACACAACAATTATAATCAATGGACACAATCAAGTTTCACAAGTTTTATTCCTTAACAGCTAGGGTACAATCATAGATTAGATAAACTTATATTTAGATCGAGACTCATATAGGGGGATGAACTTTGCGATCAAGCATATAATATGTATTGAATGATGAATATAAGTGATCCTAGAATAATGGAGGTCTAGGAATACACAAAGTCAGATTATAAATAGTACATATGAATAACTACAATGTTACTACAAAAACCACAAGTAAGTATACACATATATGTTAGTCTCAAAACAATAAACAGTATCCTGATAGAAAATGGGAAACGCGAGGTAGCTTACCATTGAGGGTAAATAATAGTTACTGCAATAGCAAATGCACAGCACTGAGTTTATGGAAATTATGATACTGTTTGATTTATGAATAACTTCTACGTTAATTCAATATAGACAGGAGATTAAACTCAAATAACTCAAAGTAATAATAATTAATATAAATTCACAAATAGGTTAAACAAATATATTAGTTATGTATGCGTGACTGAATATCCTCGCCGGGTAAGAAGTTAATGCGATGTGAAGGAAAAGAGTTGGAAATAACTCAAATAATACACAACATGAATTATAAGTCATGAAGCGTTATAATAACAAGTCACATTAACACCTTACGAGTGATCATTTTCATGCCTAAATAAGACCCAGAACGTAAAACAAGTACCTATCCCTGAAAGGGCATAAACAGAGCTTTCGAATGACACCTCGCTAGTCTCCTGCCACCACTTGTCTCTCTCTCTCAGCCACATTACGCTTATGTTGCTCGCCGCTAAATAAGGGTTAAGAGACTGAATAGTAAAACACTCTGTGAACCACTTATCTATGAATTACGTACCCAAATGTTGATGTTACATACAAACAAGATCTGAATAAGTGTTAACTAGTTTTACGTGTAAAAGGTGTATGTATAATTTCCTGAACAAAATTATGTATTACTCTTCATAAGAATATAGGAGCCTATATCTGAAGAATCATATACATATTTATCCCACTGATAAAAGTGTGTTATGTTCTCTAGAAATCGAGCAACGAATACCAGAAGGAAAGAATGACAAATCTTTCTTATTACGTTAGTGTGAATCTCAACATATCTTGTTAACCCTTGTTGCAATCATTTTTACACTTAACAAAACAAAGATCACTTAAAGGTTAGAGAAGAAAGATAGAAGCTTGGTAGAGTATCTGGCGAGCACGTGGTGACAGCGTCGGTTGTCCTTCCTTTTTGCACAAGGGGGTCTGCGACTTCACACACTGCTGTTAGGCAATGCTCTCTCTCTTGCTTTCTTTCTTCGGGGTCACTAGCTACACTGGTATTGCACGGGTTTATAACTTTTGAGGGGGATATATGGCTAACCCCTACGGAAGTCTCGATCCAAACTGAATTTACTAGCTAAGCACGTCCTTCCTAAGAAGAGGTACTCGCCTAGAATTGATTCGGATTTGGATAACTTTACCCTGGGCACGAGTAAGTCCTATTCCTTTTTCGACTGGGGTTAGGGGGCTGCTTTCTCGGGATAGTAAGGGCATGGTGTTATGGTGTTTCTGATTTATCCTGAGGTTAGGATGAAGTGACCTCGCAACGGCACCATACTATTTTTGCCGACTTGACAATTACTTACAATTACAATTTACAGTTTTAACAATTACATCCGAACTGCGTCTGATACGAAAATTCGCCCCAAATGTTTTTGGGCGCGGCCCAGCCGAGATTCGACCTCGGGCCCGCCACGTGGGAGGCGAGCGCTTTGTCCACTACACCAAGAGAAGGACTCCACTTGACGTGATAGCTCAAGCAGATTTCAGCATCGAATGCAGTTACAAATACTTTTGCCACATTCCAGGCATTACATCACATTATCGTCCAGGTAGCGAAGACTCCGAGCGAGCGTAAGCAAGCGAGGCACAAGTCTGAGCGAGTCAACTACAGCGAGGCTCCGAGACAACGATCACCAGCGACATTCCTTATATCCGTCACCTGCCGGGCGGGTCACACACCACGGCGAGGAGGCAGTGCAGGACCATACCTCCCCAACGAACTGGAGGTCACTGGGACATCATCCCTGAGAATTTCTGAGAGCTCTAAGCCTTAGCAACTGTGGTAGTCAACCAGTTAAGGCAAGCCAGTACACCATGGGGATTTACTTAGCCCCCAACTAAGCCTCTCAGATATCCCTTTACAGCTGCCACCAGTGAAGTGGCCTTGCAACGGCACCATACTATTTTTGCCGATTTGACAATTACTTACAATTACAATTTACAATTTTAACCCTTAATTAGAGGCTCACCACATAAGTCGTATTTAATAAAGCTGGACTATGTGGCGGCGCTCGACATAGGTCGAGTGGCAATTTCAGCACGTAATGTTGCTGAGAGAGAGAGACAAGTGGTGGCAGGAGAGTAGCGAGCGTATGACTGCTCCAGACCACCGCGGCGAACATACTGACACGAATCCCAGCTCCCTCCTCCCTCTCTCACTCGCTATATAAGGAATTGTATCGGGAAAGTGGCTAATTACATGCTTTTTGCACTCGCGTTGCACGGTTATTGCAAGAAAACTAGCCATCATAAAAGGATCGTTATGGTGTCATTCGAAAGCTCTGTTTATGCCCTTTCAGGGATAGGTACTTGTTTTACGTTCTGGGTCTTATTTAGGCATGAAAATGATCACGTAAACAGCCCTATTTTGGCTAAAAACACCCCGCTGGGCGGTACATATAAATAAACCGCATAGGCCGCTCGTAAGGTGTTAACAATTACATCCGAACTGCGTCTGATGCGGAAATTCGCCCCCAATGTTTTTGGGCGCGGCCCGGCCGATATTCGACCTTGGGCCCGCCACGTGGGAGGCAAGCGCTTTGTCCACTACATCAAGAGAAGTACTCCACTTGGCGTGATAGCTCAAGCAGATTTCAGCATCGAATGCAGTTACAGATACTTTTGCCACAATCCAGGCATTACAAGGAGTCTCACTAAAATTATGCGAAGGATATCTTTGTGACGGGGTGGACATTCTCCGTCTGTTGGTATTTGTTTTGGGCTTGGAAATGTCTCGTTAGGGTGATGAAAAACAAATCTGTTTGTGGTATAGGCAAGTAATTTGTAGGTTGTATGGAGGTGACTTGGAGGGAAGGGGAATAGGAAAATTTGGTTTGTTTGCTCGCTTGGCTGACGTTATTGCACTCGTGATGATCAGGCTGGAAGTGAAAATATTGAGGGAGCTGGTGGTGAGATTGCATAAATAGTTCTTCGATATAGTTTAAGTCTGGCTCAGATTTGGGTAGGTGTTGGTGGAGGGTGAGGGGCGCGTTTTCTATCGCGTTAGTCACAGGGTATTGTTCAAGCTGAGTCTCGGGGTGGGGGAGTCTGATAGCGCCTGAACTACTTTTTATGTTGGCAATGCGGCATTGAATGATTTGATTATTATCTGTAGATGGGAGCAGGTGCTTGACTGGTTTTGGCATTTGTTGGCCCCGTAATCTCAGTTTTTATTGTTTATGGGCTCTGAAGAAAAAGGAGAGAAGAAAGCTGGATGTGAGGGAGATGAGCTGCTTGAGGAGTATGTGTGGAGTTACTCATAGAGACGGATTGAAGAATGAAGAGATATGTAGGAGAGTGGGGCAGCAGGAACATTTGTCAGCCAGAGTGGACAGAAGGGTGCTGAGCTGGTATGGTCATGTTGAACGAATGGGAGTTGAAAGGCTTACAAAGAGAATATGTGAGTCAGATACAAGGGGAGATAGAAGAGCAGGAAGACCCCCATTGAGATGGAGAGACTGTGTAAGACAAGCTTTGGATGATAGAGGAATGACTATAGATCAGGCAAAGGAAGTGGTAATAAACAGGAATGAATGGAGAATGCTTGTGAATAATTGAGTGAACACGTGGTCATTTGGGGGAAGGGGTCGGGCGCAAGTTGGACTAGATAATAGTCCATCAGGCGCCTGGCCCGGGGAGACGATTAATATGAAGGGTGCGCCTGGAAGTTAGGTGGGCGGGCTTGTGGCTTCGGCAACGCTGCATGTCTGCCTGCCGAGATCGGAACCTCTCCGGGTGGTCGGGGGCCGGGGGAGTGCTGGAGCGACCTTGGTGACCCTGGTCTCTGGGTCTTCTCCTGGGTGACCTCGATGTGTGTGAATTTGTATTTTGTCTGTGTTTGTTCGTTGTTTTATGTTGTGTTTTGTGTTTTCCCTGTTGTTGCTCTGTCTTGAGGCGGCCACCCCCAAGAAAAAATAAATAAATAATAAAATAGAATTAAATATAAATAAAAAAAAATAAGAAATAGGAAAAGTGGGGATTGCGCCTGAGCATATAGATAGATAGATAGATAGATATAATGTGTGATTACAGTACAGGTGTACAACTATGTTCAATATTGAGCCATGTGCTATATTTAATGTGTGTTATTGATATTATCAATGCTGGTGGAAAATTCTCTTTTAATATGCTGATGCTATAAATGTGAATTTATCTAACAATAATACATAATTACTGTATCATATTTTAGGCTTGGAATAGGATACTTTAAGTAAATGAGTAAATTCGGGCAGATTAGTAAATATAAATATATATAATAAATTGCACTATTTATTAGTGGCCCCTTCATCATTGACGATATGCCTTAAACATTAATGACACTCTTTGAACCCCAGTCAGCTTTTCAAAACACCCGCCCCGAGCGCCACAGACCAAACATCGTAAGCGTACGCTTATGATGCGGATGCCACTACGAAAAAACTAAAATAAAAAACAATAAAAGACAAAGATTAGAACTCCTAATCTGCTATGCTTCTCGCTCCAGGAGTTCGCGCCAAGCGGGCGTGTCTCCCGACCTTCCTTCATTCTTCGTTCTTCTGTCTGGATAGTGTGTCTTTTGCTCATATTATGTACTATCTGAGATGTTTTTATAATAGGTTTAGACTACTTAACACCTTACGAGCGGCCTATGCGGTTTATTTATATGTACCGCCCAGCGGGGTGTTTTTACCCAAAATAGGGCTGTTTACGTGATCATTTTCATGCCTAAATAAGACCCAGAGCGTAAAACAAGTATCTATCCCTGAAAGGGCATAAACAGAGCTTTCCAATGACACCATAACGATGCTTTTATGATGGCTAGTTTTCTTGCAACAACCGTGCAACGCGAGTGCAAAAAGCATATAATTCTTCACTTTCCCCATACAATTCCGTATATAGCGAGTGAGAGAGGGAGGGAGGAGGTGGGATTCGTGTCAGTAGGTTCGCCGCGGTGGTCTGGAGCAGTCATACGCTCGCTACTCTCCTGCCACCACTTGTCTCTCTCTATCAGCAACATTACGTGCTGAAATTGCCTCACGACCTATGTCGAGCGCCGCCAGATAGTCCAGATTTATTATACTCGACTTATGTTGCTCGCAGCTAATTAAGGGTTAAGTCGGGCGTGCTGATTGGCGCGACCCCCAGGATTGAGTTTTTTAAGGGTGCTTAGGTATTGGCGTCACCTCGGGTCCCCATGAACGAGGCCGCCATTGTTTTGTGATTTCATGTTTCTCTAATTTTAGCCTAGCTAGTAGGTTTAGAAGCAATTTATTACCAGGGATGCGCTTTTCGGCCACCTTTCTGGTGGGTTAAGCGTGTTTTGTTTTTTCGTCGGCAGAACCTTGAGTTTAAGGGTTGCTTTACTTAGTAGAGAGCCTTCTTTTGGTATCTGCGTCGTCGCCCTATGTTCCTGTCATCGAGATGGTGGAAGGTGCTGGTTCTTCCTGGAGGTAAGAGTATTCATCGAATACGTTGTACTTCTTGACCTAGGCCTCGTGGCCAGCCTCTGCGTAGGTGATGTTTATGGCTAGGATGTAATTTTAATGATTATTATTATATTAAGTTTGTGCCATAAAATGTGACCCTCTTCTTCTGGACGAGATATTAGTCTCAGTAGTTGAGGGTGTCAGGAGACGTCCTGACATTATATATATATATATATATATATATATATATATATGTGTGTCTTTGCTAACGTGTTGCAGACAAGTTAGAAAAACAAAGGTTAGGATCTGCCTTTCCGGCATAGGGACTGTCTTGCAACCTCGTTTCTACCTCGCCCCGCTAGTGGCGTTCTAGTTTAGCACAAGATCCAAATAACCCGTTCATTGTTTTGAACTAGATCAAACTCCCGGCGGTAGAGAAAGGCTTCCAGAGGGATTATGGCTCAGCCGGAATGACTCACTTACAGTATACTATTAATAATTCCTAGTTCAGCAGGGAAGACTACTAATCTGTCATTGCGGCGGAAGAGTAATTGCTAACCACTTTCCGTCCACGGCGGGATGGTTGCTTACTAGAAACTTCTAGTCAACACGAGTATAGGTCAGTGATAATCACTATCATGGATAAGTAGTCTTAATTTTGTGACGCCTCCCGGCGTTAGCAGAATGGTTGCGTGGGGCATTGCAGCTCGCTAGCGCTCGCCAGGATGGGGGGATGGGCTACAGTTGTCCTAGAATGATCTGCTTTATTTAATTAGTGTCGTGTTGCCACAGACAGTCTAGAAATGGTCTTTGTTTTGGTCTGTGACCACGCCTTGTATTTTATATTCGCTATAATATAAATGTTGCTTGTGTGGGAGGCGAGCGAGAGAGGGTGAGGGAGTACACCTGGCAGCGGGGTGAGCTATGACGCGGCTCGCTTGGGCGCTGACGGCGTTGGCGGCCGGGTGGTCAACTAGTCCCTTCCCATCGCGGCCTCGTGTTCTTTACCAGCTCATAGCTTGCCTGACACGCGTATCACCTACACCCTTTGCAATTCTGTCCCCCATACTCGCCACTTTGCATACTATTTCTCTCTCTCGACTTTTCCTTTCTCATTCTCTAAGCTTTATTAAACTCAACATCCCTTCTGGTTTCAGCATAGATGTTCACCGTCGACCAGTCGTATTGTACGCGAAGCTCTCAGATATTTCCATGTATTAGGTTAAGGAGCTATTATGCTTTATTGAGGTTAGAGAGACGGACTTTTCCGTATGTGTCCTCTCTCGGGAAGGTTGTAGACCGGTATATGTCTCCCTGGCAAGGTGTTGAGTGATTCTGCTTGGTTATCTAAAGCTAGACTGGGGGTAAGGTTACTGTGTCGTTGTCTCCGATGTGTGCAGTGTTAGCTAAGCCCTGCACGACATCGACAGGTACTGTGGGAGCCTAAGTTGTCTTCGGGTGGGTTTACTTTGCGAGCACAGCGCTGTGGTGTGAGAGGGCCATAGCCTATCCTTCACAACATAGTGCTGCCTCTTTGTGTTGACTTCTGAGGGATCGCCAGGATAGAACTAGGTACTAGAGACCTAGATTTATCAAGAGAGCAACCCCGTCATATAACGTAATCTTCATTATACCACCTTCGGACAATGTTAGGCTACGAGCCGCATGCTCACCCATTGTTGCCCTGCCTTGATACCCCAGCTAGACTTTATTAACTGAGCAGACACTGGTTAGAGATAAGCCCCCATTATTATATGTATGCAACATTATTATTCACTGCACTTTTGAGCCGAGGTTGTTGTTGAGTTGCACAACCCTAGTAGGCTGTTGCGTTGTGTCACGAAGCATTTCTTTAGTTGTCGAGCATTACTACCTTTGCGCAGTCTTTATTATTCGCCTGCCTATTATTACTATATGTTCTAGTATTTATTGTGACCCGTATTCTGCATTATAATTGTTCAAGATTCTTTACGAACATCTTCCCAGCATCAGACTTATTTCAGAAGTTTCCAGTTGATGTTGCAGGACTAGCATTGCGCTTTCTTTAATACAGGAGTGCCTGTTATTTGAGTATCTACCGTAACGTTAATTAATCACGTTAACTATCTTTTCTTTGTGTAACCTAATCGAGTAATCTTTTACTGTTTGAGAATAGGCTGTTTCATCGAGCGTCAGCCTAGTGTGTGTGCACCAGTTACCGAGTCATAGGATACCTCGTTGTCCAGACACGACTCAGGGCGGTAATGGTGTTTTGTTTTCCAGGGTTTAAGGCAGGGGTTGGATCTAGTGTTACCGTTGTTGCATTTTGCCATTATCTAGTCCAATGTTGAAGAGCCCTGTGTCTTTGAGAACCTGGATCGTAACAATTTCCATAAGGATACACAGGAAACTTAGAGTAGTGGTGATCACTATGTCTATATTTCTTGGATATTTATAAGGTAACGGTTGTGCAAATGTCTCAGGTTGTCCTGATGAGCATTGATTCTTGGAATTTTCTCTTCCAGGTACACATCTCCTCGGCGGGGAGTTCCGGATTGTGACCATTGCCGGCGGGGGGGGTACTTTATTATGGAGCTCATAACTTTCTATGCATCAACTTTTTGTAACAACCGTCCTGTCACCGGCCACAAAGTTTGTGTCCATTGTGCTACTTGCTTAGACCGGTCTAGAGGACTGTGGCTAATTAAGAAGTGTAGTGTATGTACGAAACTACGTGATGGACTAATTAATCAAAAGGAGTCTGGGTATGTATTAGTAGCTAAAATTAGGATACAAAAGAAGTTGGTGAGGAGAGGTGGAGGGAGGCGAGAGGAAGGTGGAATGGTGAGGAGGGTGGAGAGGCTACAGAGGAGGAAATCAGGGAAGAGTACAGGAGAGCAGTAGAAAGACGACTAGGTTGGTTCAACCTGGAAGATATGGAGGAAGTGGAGGAGATGAGCAAGGTGTTTAAGGAAAAAATCTGTGCAGCATGTGAGGAGGTGTGTGGAGTGAGGAGAAGAGGGAGGGGAGTGAAAGGTACAGCATGGTGGACAGAAGAGGTAAAAATAGCTGTGGAAGACAAGAAGAAAGCATAGAGAGTGGTTGGGTAGTAGAGGGAATGAAGATTTGGAGAGGCAGAAACGAGCGAGGTACGTGGAGAGAAAGAGAGTGGTGAAGGAAAGTAAGAGAAGAGTAGATGAGGAATTTGGAAAGAATCTGAGTGTAAAATGGAGGGAGTGTAAGAAACTGTTCTGGAAAGAAGTCAAGAAAGTTAGGGAAGGTAGCAAGGGCAACAGTAAGGGTGTGAAAGATAAGAATGGGAGAATGCTAGCCGAGAAGCAAGAGAGAGTCGAAAGATGGAGGGAGTACTTTAACGAGTTGCTAAATGTAAGGAATGAAGAGCCAGCAAACATAGTTGGATATGGTATGGGAGGGAGAAGAGGAGAAGTAGTGGAGGAGGAGGTGGGGATCAGGAGGACAGAAGTGTGGGAAGCCATGAAAAGAGTGAAGTTGGGGAAAAGCACCAGGAACAGATGGAGTGCGTGGGGAAATGTTGAGGTATGGTGGTGAGATAGTGATCGAATGGGTATGGAAAATGTGCAAACTAGCATGGGAGAAGGGGAGTGCACCCGATGACTGGAAGACTGGCATAATAGTCCCCCTATATATGGGCAAAGGGGAAAGATTAGTGTGTGGTAACCACCGAGGAATATGTCTTAAAGCGTAGTAGGGAAGGTGTACAGTAGGGTAGTGATTGAGAGAGTGAGAGTGAGAACGGAGAAATGGATAGGCGACGAGCAGGGAGATTTTAGGAAGGGAAGAGGATGTGTAATCAGATTTTTACCCTGAATTGTGTTGTGGAGAAATATCTGGAGAAGCAACAAAAGGTGTATGTTGCCTTTATGAACTTGGAGAAGGCCTATGACAGAGTGGATAGAGAAGGTATGTGGAAAGTACTTAGAATATACAGAGTAGATGGCAAGTTGCTGAAAGCAGTGAAGAGCATGTATGAGGGTGCAAAGGCGGCAGTACGTGTGCAGAATGAGCAGAGCGAGGTCTTTGACCTGAATGTTGGGTTCAGACAGGGGTGTGTGATGTCCCCGTGGTTGTTTACCGTATATATGGATGGAGTCGTGAAAGAAATACTAGGAAGAGCAGTGAATGTTGGTGTATCGCTGAAAAGGGAGAGAAATGAGTGGAAGCTGCCTATACTGCTGTTTGCGGATGGTACAGTTCTGATGAGCGATAATGCATGGGAGTTGCAGGGTCTAGTAAATGAGTTTGGAACAGTGTGCGAAAAACGGAATTTGGAGGTAAATGCGGGGAGGAGCCTGGTCTTCGAAAGGGGTGGAGTCACAGAGTGTGAGGTGAAGTTGAACGGTCAAACTATGGAGCTCTTTTAAGTATCTGGGCAGTGTGTTGAGTAAAGATGGGACTATGGATGAAGAAGTGCGGGAGAGGGTGCAATAGGGGAAGAGGGTTGTAGGAACGTTGAAAGCAGTAACACAAAATAGGGTGGTCAGTATGGAAGTGAAGAAGTCCTTGCATGACAGTGTGGTAATCCCGACACTAACTTACGGAAGCGAAGCATGGACGTTCGGGAAGAGACTCAGACCAAGAGTGAGAGCGGTGGAAAAGAGTTACTTGAGAAGTGCGTGCGGAGTTACATGGAGGGATAGACAGACAAATGAGGAAGTAAGAAGGAGGTGTGGTGTGGAGGTAGATGTGCTGGAAAGTGTGTAAAGGAACAACTTGAGATGGTTCGGCCATATGGAACGTATGGAAAGCGAGAGAATGACTAAGATGGTGTACGAGAGCGAGGTGGAAGGACAGAGAGGGAGAGGTGCACCGAAGGAGAGGTGGATGCATAGAGTGAGGAAGTATATGGATGAAGGCGGTGCTGGTTGGGAGGAGGGGCGTCGACTGACTGGGGACAGAGGTGCTTGAGGTTGGTTCGTTCGTGGCCACCTCTTCGGGGATCACGGTGTCAGGCAATAGATAGATAGAGATAGTCTGGGTGTCAAGTTGTCCTTGCAGCGATCAAGTTGTGTTATAATAACTATACTAAAGACATTGCTCATAAGGCTCTCCAGTGGGACTATCAAGCTCTTTAGGAGCAGTTAATCATTAAATCCACCATGTGTTAATCCTCCTAAAACGGGCATTCATTCAGGAGCTATCAAACGAAACCGTCTAAGATTATTTCGAAGGAAACCAATAGTTCTGAGGAAACCATTGGCAATGACACCACAACAACACCAAAGAAAGATAGTCCCCCCTGCCGGCCGGCGAAGCGGCTTGCGCTGGATTCGTCTCATCAGCAACGGGAGAGGCGTCGGTCGCGATCGAGGTCACCCCTACGCAGATCAATTTCTCATCCTCCGGCCCGGCAGGCGGTGAATAGAAGAAAAATCACACCAGAAACTACAGTGTCAGCTTCTAGTGTAAGCTCTTCACAACCCCGTACGGCGGTCTCGAGTGTCTGGCCTAGGCCATCGCCTTCGCCGGCACCCGTACCTACACGGCCTACCTTGACTGAGCTGAATGTCCAATTCAGCCAGTTGAGGCCGGTCACCAGGGTAGCAGAGACTCCGCCCAGGGACATAGTGCCAAGTGAATTATTTAGTCAGGGTATTGGTCACGTTTCCCCGTCTGTGAGGCAACGACCATACGTCATTCCCCGTAATACCACGCCTCAGTGTCGTGTATCCACTCAAGTGTTGGCAGAACAATATCGGGGTTACCCACAAGAAACTAGTGAGGTTCCTTTGCAATCCTCAATTCCAAATTTAGAGTGGGAGGCTTTTGAACAAGATATACTGGATCCCGCCGTCCGGTCTGTAGAGGTTGGCTCCCTCTCAGTCCGGTCGCTGGAGGTGGGGTCAGTTGAGTCCATGGAATGTCAGTCTATTATGGACGACGTGTCGGAACATCTTGAGTCAGGGCAGAAAGTTGCATCCTCTAGTCACTCGGATATTGAATCGACGGTGTCCACAGAAATCGCTATGGAGTTTGTCACTAAAGGGGACCTTCAAAATGTATTTGAGAAGTTTATGAATAAATATGATGAGGTTAGATCAGGTTCGGGTTCAGGACCTCCCACACCATCGCCGGTTGCTTGACCTCTGGGTTCTGTTCAGATATCAACTAAACAACCTTTTACTCCCTCCCCGGTTACTTCTATTGTGTCAAACTTAATGTCAACCTTGACGACTGCCAATGTACGTGTAGTCACTGACGTAATTCCTCACCCTTTGGAGAAAACTCCTCTAAAGAAATGTCCTATGCCTCTTTTGTATTGGCCAGATAGTTCCTGGGTGAACATTGTAGCTCTGAACCCTCAAGTCACGCAACCAACTATCTCTGGGAAACCTCCGGTACCTAACCATTGGTGTATACAAGTGAGTGAGGGTAAGAAATTAAGAGCTAAGAACTTGGCAAGTGAGGTTCAAGATGTTACTGTTAGAGCCATTCCTAATTTGTATACTCCCGACTATTTCGTTTATGCACCTTCACCCGCACTGCCACCGGCTTCATCAGAAAAGCTGTATGCTGACTGGTCTAAGCTGGACAGATTTAATGACATTAAATAACTTTTTAGTCTGATGCCAGAGTTAGATGCCCAGCCGATTAGAGACCAGTCCGGTAATCCAGTTTTATGGATTGGAACGGTAGGCACGGGGCTTTAGCTGGACTGGGAATCTGAAGCACAACATTTTGCATCAACTATTACCAGTAAATCAATGCGTCAGATTCCCCAAGAACAGCATAGTTGGTTTTCACTGCCTGTAGCCATCGCCGGGGGTATACCTATGGCTGTGTTAGATTTCTTAAGTATGCCTAAATTATCCCTGTGTGAAATTCATGAACTCTTCTATAGTCTTACTCCTGTGCAGCTAGATAATGATTTTAAATTAAGGCAGAAGGCTTGGAAGCTCTTGTATCAGTTTCTGGTCAGTCGCCAGCTGGTTGATTCCCTTGTGCGAACGACTGAAGGAGTGACTGATACACAAGCAACTAAGGCTCTATCTCTTACATGTAAATTCCTTTTGCAAAACTCTGTCCAAACTCTTGGCGACATTCGGGTTGCATTTTTGGAAGCAGTCGGGCAAGGCAAGATTTGAGTGTTTATGGTAAAGAAGTTGCCGTAGGATAAAGGGCGTAGAGTATTTCTTTCACCTGATACTTGGAGAACAGTGTTTAGCCTCCTAGACTCGATGAGAACGACTACCTCCTCGACTAGGAAGGAGTCAACTAAGTTTCATAAGCCAAAATTTAGTTCTCAGTCACACAAGTGGTGCTAATTTTTGTCGGTCCTTCCAAGACGGGAAGCAGTGGCTCCACCAGAGGTAAGCCCCAAGGTAAAGAACAGAAGAACTGGTATAAGGGTCAGCCAAGGGGCAAGTCAGGTCAGGAGTCACAGCCTTCTACCTCCGGCCATCCTTTTCAGCTATCCACATCCCAGTCAAAAAACTAGTTCATCACAAAGCTCTCTCACTCCTGGGGCCCCTTAAGGACAAGTTGGATATGAGTGTTGCTCTGCCAGACAAGTCCAGTTGCATAACTGAAGAATTCCGGATGTGGTACCGGGCTTGGCCCCGGCAAACTTGGGCACGGACAGTGGTACGGAAGGGCATCACTTGGCTGTGGCTCCGGCGACCTCGCTTACATCAACCTTTAGAATTCAACCATGTTTCTTTAGAGGTGGAGTCACTAGTCCAAGAAATTATAACCAAGCATATCATTGTCCCGGTCAATCCAACTCGCCCTGTTTACATGTCCAGACTTTTTCTCGTGCCAGAGAGGGACAGCGCTCAGATGAGGCCAGTCGTAGACTTGTCTCAACTGAATCGCCATCACAACCCATTTTTCATGATGCTCACTGTGAATCAGATCATGCTAACTCTTCCACCTCAAGGCTGGATGTGCTCGTTAGACCTGACAGAAACCTATTGGCATGTCCCAGTAAACAAAAGGTTCCAAAAAATTCCTCACATTGAGGATCAGGCATCAGAATTATGTTTTTCAAAGAATGCCTTTCGGTCTGAACCTGGCACCTCTAGTATTCACCAAATTAGTCCAACAGGCTCTGTTACTACTATTACGGCAAGGGATAACTATCATGTGGTACTTAGACGACTGGCTGGTGGTAGCAGAATCCGAGATAACATGCCTCAAACATATCAATATCATTCTACGCCATGTCAATTCCCTTGGGTTCAATATCAACTTGGCAAAGTCGAATTTTGTCCCGACGAGGGTAATTCAGTGGGTAGGGCTGCTGTGGGACACAGCGCACCTTATTCTCAGTCAGAGTGTGGACAATTGCAACAGGTTTCGCAGGAAACAATTTCGCTTTCTCTACAGTCTGACTACTACGACGAAGGTGTGGGAGTCCCTTGTCGGCTCTCTCAACTGGATTCAACTAACAGTAAAGTTGGGCCGGTTGAAAGTAAAAAGGTTAATCTTGGAGGGAAACAGACATTTTCCGCTTTTGCCGGCAGACAAGTCATGGCATATCCCGAAATGAATCCACAACTTACTACGGTCTGGGCAAGGTCAGAAACATTGCATTCAATTATGACATGGACATCTCCTCCGCCTACGGTATGGGTCGACACCGATGCTTCGGGTACACTGGGTTGGGGGTATCAGTCAAACCTCGGTCGCCGAGGTCAGGGTCTTTGGTCCCGGTTCAAGGAGTTTCGTATCAATGCAAAAGAGTTACAAGTTCCCCTATTTTTCCTTTAGGCTCACGGTTCAACTCTAGTGGGAAAATCAATAGCCTTCCGAATGGACAATCTGAATGCAGTCGCATGCATTCAGAAGCAGAGGTCAACGAGGTCTCGAGTGTTGCTAGAGTTGTCGGAAAATATCTTTGTGTTGGCGGAAAAGCTAAACATTTATCATCACGCATCATATCTGCCGGGCATAGCCAATGTGTGGGCAGACGCTCTGTCACGGAGGCAGAGCACACAAGTAGGATAGGCGCTCAAGCAAACCATCTTCCAATGGATGATTGCAGAGCCATACCGTCCACATGGGAACTTATTCACGTCCGTGGAGGACCACAGACTTCCTCTCTTCCTCACGCGCCGGGCGCAAACCACGGCGGGAGGACCAGACGCACTGCTGACGGACTGGAACAAATGGAATTCCATTTATCTATTTCCGGCACCAGACGCTTCACTCATGTGACAAGTAGTTCACAAACTACAGGATTATCTGGGCTTAGTCTCGATGATCGCGCCTCTGTGGCCGGCTCAGGTGTGGTACTCCCAATTGAAGACGTGGTGCGAGAACTCGGTGTCGCTCCCGATCTCGTATTTCCACTTATAGACAATTGGCAACCAAAAGACCTCGCTGAATTTTGCCTTGTGGACATTCAGAAGGCCAAATGGTTAGCCCACTATGGTGAAAGTGTAACCAATAAACTGATTAATCAATATACTCTCTCTACTCAACGTCAGTACCAATCTCACTGGAAAGCCTTTACTACTTGGATCGTAGAAACTGACCAAACCGTGGCCTCGGTGTCCTTAATTTTCAAATACCTAGACTACCTATTTGAACGTAAAGATTGTCAGTTGTCACGCTTAAGAACCACATGAAGGCCATCATAGTTCCATTATTTTATTTAATAGGACTCTCAGTGCCGCAGGTGGAGGAGAAGGCATTCATGCGTGCTTGCTTCAAGATTCGCCCACCACCAAGCCAGCTCATGCCTATCTGGTCTCTTGACAGCCTTGTCATTGCTTCATTCTCAGAAATATAGTCACAAACCTACTTTTAATTCAATCTTAAAGAAGGTTGTCTTCCTTATGGCCTTAGCTACAGAAAACCGGGTATCTGAGTTGGCAGCGATAAGCAACGAACCCAATTGTCTTAGGTTCGCACGGCGTAATGTTAATGTTCAAATTGCGCCGTCGCCTAAATTCTTAGCCAAAAACGAGCACAATGAACATGTGTTTACTGAATTTGAGCGCTCAAGCAAGGAGACGCTCACCACAAGCTATGTCCGGTGAAATCGTTAACGGCCTATATTGGAATGTCACGGCCTAGCCAACCGGGTGCTCTTTGGGTTAATGAAACAGTTAAACGTCGTACAAAGCGGCAATTGGCAGCTTTGTTAGTCGATGTGATCCGGGAAAGTAATCTGGGAGCCGTTGGGCGAGCTCATGATATAAGAAAGTGGGCAGTATCACTTAGATTTTTAAAGAAATACTCAGTCACTGATATTCAGCAAATGCATTTGTGGGCGTCCAATCACACCTTTTTAACACGTTACCTGTCTGTTACTCTAGATAAACCACGAATGACCTGGGTCGCATTGAGACAACGGGTCTGAAGGTTCGGTACTTTTTGTTACTTTCTAGTTTTAAGAAGAGGGGGGGGGGGGGGGGGTATTTGATAGCCAAGACCATCAGCCCTACCGGATATGGTTAGTACATGCGTGCACTGTGATACTCATTATCCTAAGGTTACTCGAGGTCTTGAAACATAGTCAAGAGTGGGAATATTTTTGTATTTTGTATACATAGACAAATATTTTATGTGATACTCATTATCATAAGGTCACTCAGGAACTTGAAATATAGTCATGAGTTGGAGACTATTTTTGTTATGGTATAATAGAATCTACATAGACAAATATTATATTGTGTATAACAGTTACATATGTTGGATACATGTAAGTAATGTGTGTGTACATATAATCGATAAGTTTATATGAAGTGCAATTTTTCAGCAATCTCTATCCTAGATTTAAGAAAATGTTGTACACAGGTATATTTCTAAGTACGCTACCTGTGCCTCTTTAAAGTTTTTACCATATTTTGTCACAAAATATAGAAAGTTAGAGTTCTATGAACAGGGTTTGTTCTCATCCTATTGTTATTTTATTAGTGGTGTTGATATTTATCACGAATGTCACCCTCCAGACTTGTGTTATCAGGCATATCGTAAATGATGAAGGGGCCACTATTAAATTATAGGTTTGAGTCGTGAAAGGAAGAAGGGAATCCTAATATTTAGTAGTGGCCTCGGAATCATTCACAAATCCGGCCCTCCCTTCCATCACCTTCCCATTCGTTCTAATGTTTCTAGATTATCTTGATATGTCAGTGAAGGAAGATTGCGCTTCAGCGTGTCGGGGCAAACCCACGCTATCAACATCCACACTATGGGAAGCATAGGAGATTAGGAGTTCTAATCTTTTTATATAATTATTTTTTATTTTAGTTTTTTCGTAGTGGCATCCGCATCATAAGGACGAGTCCGTAAGTAATTATGAACATACGCTTACGATGTTTGGTCTTTGGCGTTCCGGGACGGGTGTTTTGAACTGCTGACTCTAGGGTTCAAAGAGTGCCATTACTGTTTTAGGCATATCGTCAATGATTCCGGGGCCACTACTAAATTAATATTTTGTGTCATGCCCCAGTGAGGGTTCGAACCCAGGCCAGTAGTGCAGCACTCCAGCACATAACCAACTAGACCACCGAAGAGCTTAAAAGTAATGGCTTCATTTGGAATTATATCCCATCCACCAGGTTTTCCTTCTTCCCTTCGGGATTCAAACGTATAATATGTACTTTGGTCATAAAAGCTCTACTAATAACATACACGAATTACTTATGACAAAATGCTTCGTTTACAAATGTCCTTGGTGTGACAATTGACAAAAACATGACCTGGAATAATCTAATTTCAATTTTATATATTAAACTTTACCAGTATGTATTCTGGGTGTGGTATCACACCCAGAATACACAACGTTATTACTACTGATCCTTTAAAAGTATATACCTATCTTTGGTTTACACCCATATTGTTAATCGTGTTGTTGTCTGGGAAAATGCTTATAAATTATATAGATAATCATTAATGCCCCTTTCCCACTGGTGAGACTAGTCAAGATTTTCGTCGCCGATGACTTCGTTTTGTGAAATTCGCAAGAATACGTGCGACGTTCACGATTTCGACCGTTACAAACAGATGACAAATTATACTCGGCGAAGATGTCGGCGACGCAATCGCCGACCTTCTGCGACGTTATTGGCGAAGTGAGCGATGTTTCGCCGATGACCTATGGGAGGCATGTCACATTTTCAAAAATATCTTGCGAAAACATGCGAGGATGAAAGAAGACTCGCCGTATGTTCTGCGACGTCTTCGGCGATTCAAGCCATGGTTCGGCGTTTACTTCGGCGAGGTGATAAGATTATTTTTTAAAGGCACAAATTCTTGCGATGAATGAACGATTCCTCGTAGATCATCGGCGTTGCCATCGCAGATACGTAGCCGAGATGTCCGAACAAGATCGGCGAGGTGTGCGCAGCTGAGCAAATGTAACGTGAATGTGCTAATTGCAGAGTGGAATTAGCATATCACGTTACAATCTGTCAAGGAAATAGCTCCCACAACCCACCCCATATCTTGTTACAATCGCTCAAGTAAACATGCACCCACCCACCCACAACCCCCCAAACTATTTTGGTGGTATATAAAGACATTGACACGGCCCCAGAGCTCATTCTACATTAACCTCGACTACAACGTGACTGATAAATTTTGAGATGGAGGGACATACGCCGCCTCTACGCCAAAGCGATGTACATGTTCGTATGGACCTTGTCGCCCTTGCGACGTGGCAGCGCCTAATTTATCTGGAATGCTTATTGGAGCTTTCCAGACAGGAGAGGGAAGCAGAGAGGAAACGAAAAGAAGAAGAGGAGAGGAAAAAAAAAACGACGAAGAAGCGAAAAGTCTGGTCGAGACCGTGGCTGTTAAGGCGAGCTAGGTTTAGGGGTTATGAAAACCTTATGAAAGAAGTACAAGCAGAGGACCAAGCTGATTTCAAAAACTTCCTGAGAGTCGACCTGGCACTCTTTAAAGAGATTCTGCTAAAAATAGGACCCTTCATTGCCAAAAAGGACACTAACTTGAGGCAAGCCATTGAACCTGGTTTGCGTTTAGCAGCAACATTGCGTTACCTAGCCACAGGTGACAGTTACAAGAGTGTAATGTATTTTTTCAGGATAGCGCACAACACCATCTCCAAAATTGTGCCCGAGGTGTGTGAGGTAATTGTGAGTGTGTACATGGATAATGTTATTGTTTGTCCAACAACACCACAAGAGTGGAAGGTAGTTGCAAATAGATTTGCTAGGAAGTTGCAATTTCAACATGCTATGGGTGCCTGGGATGGCAAACATGTTGCAATCAGAAAACCACCCAAAGCTGCCACGACCTTCTATAATTACAAAGGTTACCATTCCATTGTGCTGCTTGCCATCGCTGATGCAGACTACAAATTCCTCTACATCGATGTAGGTGCAGAGGGATCAGCGTCAGATGGAGGACTGTTTCTACGAACACCCATTCGTTTGCTGTTGGAGAAGAATGACGTTGGTGTTCCTGAACCAGAACCGCTAGAAAACGGCACCGAGGACATTCCATTCTTTTTAATTGGAGACGACGCATTCCCACTGTAGACTTGGATGATGAAACCATACCCTATGAGAGGTTTATCTGACGAAAAACGAATTTTTAATTACCGACTATCCCGAGCCAGGAGAGTGGTTGAGAACGCGTTTGGTATCATGTCTGCCCGGTAGGTAAAGCACATGTTTAAAATTGGTCTAAAAACTAGTTATATATATATATATATATATATATATATATATATATATATATATATATATATATACGGTATATATATATATATATATATATATTTATTATTTTATTTTTTACATATAACATTATATATGTGTCTATATAGACACATATCATACATCCACCCATGCATATACGTATGGATTGACAGTGGCCAATCTCCACTCAATACAATAAACCATCTTTAAAATCTTATAAGAAGATCCTCGTTCACTCTCTAATATTTGGAAGAATTTCTTCTGGTAATATATGTCAGTCATAATTGTAGTTGGTTGTGAAAAAAAGGATGACTCGTGTGGGGTGATCGAATTTATGGAGAATCACATTTCATTATGTTATTTTGTTTTCAGTACTAAATTTGTGTTTTACACACACACACTTTGCTAATATAGTTTCAGATTTTCCTCATATTGATGCATGGTTTGTTCATCCATCCCCAATTGTTTGTCAAATATTATAATTGTTTTTACCTTTCTCATTACACATTCCGGTGTCTCCTCACAACCATACCTCTTCATCCTAATCGTGTTGAATCTGTTGTCATGGCGTGCTGTTGCCTACATAATATTTTACGCGTTAGGAATACCTCGGATCGAAAAGGTATTGTTGTTGAGGAGAACTATTGACACAGGAGAAGTCATTCAGCTGGTGCGTCAGGCAGACATCCTCGATCGTGTGGGGCCCATGCATGGCAACACAGCTACGAAAGATGGCAAGGCGGTTCGTGAGAAGCTGTGAACATATCACAACTCACCATCTGGCTCTGTAGCTTGGCAGAATCAAATGATAGGGCGTACACCATCAGAAACGTAACATAACAAAATAAACACTTGACTATTGTATATATATATCTATATAATAATATATATATATATATATATATATATGTTTCCAAGCTCTCAGTGGGGTTCGAACCGTCGACCGTCAGACGATAGCCGACGCTTTAATCAACTACACCACGGCAGTCTGCAGTGGTGTATTTGATTAAAGACAAGTAGGTATAGTGTACTTTGTGTCCTTTGAAGGGGAGATAAGACAGCATTGGTGCATTATTGTGTATGTGTAACGAGCCCTAGTGTTGTGAGGAGCTCTGAGTTTTATTGTGTGTTGGGTATTGTGTAACGAACACTGATTAGTGTTCTTGAGTGTACACGTTGTCCGAGCGTGTTGTCTTATTGATATCATATGGTATCATATATCGGTCTGTAATTGAGTGTGATCCAGTTTACTGTTCGGCGTGCTAGGCGTTGATTAACCGTTGTCTTCAGATGTTCTTTTTGTGTAGTGTTCATTCCTTGTAACGAGTGCATTTACTCGAAGCCTTCACTCGGCGCTTAGCCTATTATTATATCTTGCCGTGTTTAACTGAATTATCATGCTTATCAACCTGTTCGTTTTCCCTAGTTAATAGTAATTATAATTAATACGAAAATTAGAAGTGTTTAATATCATCCTTCTTCATTGATTTGTGATTATCTGAGACATTAACCCCTTTTGACCTCCTGAACGCAACAGCATGCTAGTTGCCCTTGCTTGAATTTTAATCTCTTGGGTTCAGCATTGTAGGGCCATAACAAGAATTAGTTAAATATATATAGAAATATATATATATATATATATATATATATATATATATATATATATTGTAAGGGAGCAGCGTGGTAGCAGAGACGGAGGGAGGAGAGAGACAGGCGACCCACCTTAATCTACGCCGATAGCGGCCAGTGTCCAGTGTCCAGTGTCCAGTGTCCAGTGTCGCAAGCACCACCCGTGGGAGTCTATGCACGTGGAGCATGTAGGCGTGGGAAGATCTAGATTTCCCACGACAGGAGGCCTTTATCTGACATTCCGTGTGACTCTGCTGTATGGACTAGTGTGACACCAGGTTCTTGCCGAAAATAGAGCTTGGGAAGAGATGTGTATAGGGAGGGAAGAGTTGAGAGTTAGTAGCTGTTGGAGAGCCCGACGAGGCAGAGGTGGGAGAAGCGCGGAGAGCCCAACGAGGCAGAGGTGGGAGAAGTGCTCCTGTTCACGCTGGTCTGGGTACACCCCTGGACATGCGTGACGTGTTGTCTGCTGGTTTGTGCGTTAAGACAAGTAGGTAGTGCACTGTTTTGTCGTTTGAAGGGGAGATGAGACAGCATTGGTGTATTATTGTGTATGTGTAACGAGCCCGAGTGTTGTGAGGAGCTCTGAGTTTCATATGGTGTTGTGTGGTGTGTAACGAACACTGATTAGTGTTCTAGAGTGTACACGTTCTCCTAGCGTGTTAACTGGTGATACTACATGGTATCATATATTGGTCTGTGATTGAGTGTGATTCAGTTTGCTGTTCTGTGTGCTAGGTGTTGATTAACTGTTCTTCAAATGTTCTTTTTGTGTAGTGTTCATTCCTTGTAACGAGTGCATTTACTCGAGGCCTTCACTCGGCGCTTAGCCCATTACCATTCTTTGACGTGATTAACTGAATCATCTTGCTTATCAACCTGTTCGTTTCCCTAGTTATTAGTAATTATAATTAATACGAAAATTAGAAGTGTTTAATATCATCCTTCTTCATTAATTTGTGATTATCTGAGACATTTACTCTTTTGGCCTTCTGAAACGCAACAGCATGCTAGTTGCCCTTGCTTGAATTTTAATCTCTTGGGTTCAGCATTGTAGGATCGTAACAAGAATTTGGCGACCTTGCTTAGGATTTAACGAACTTGTACCCACACTAGGGACTTGTCTTTTTGTTCACCGGGAATCGAGCTTAAGCATTTTTATAATCTGTGTATTTTTGTTTTTCACTGAAATCACACTCAGACGATTTATTGGTGTAATATATTGCTACTCATCTCTCGTTTCTGGTACATGAATTCGACTTTGTTTTTGCTTTACTCGGATCAATTAAACCAGGCCAAGATGTTTCTTATGAGCGATGAGGACGTAGAAGGGTTTCTTCTCACTCAGATCCCACTTATGAAAATGTCTCTAGTCTGTCTAAGCAGGAGCTTAAACTAGTGGTGGACAAGTTGGATATTGATAACGCAATCTCTGACACTAAGGCGGAGTTATTGGAAGGGGTGTTAGAGAGATTGGGGCTTATTTCTGCCACCAGGGATGGGTTAGGAGCCACCAGGGATGGGTTAGTTGTAGATGGGATGCAGACTGTGACAGACACACAACAATCACAATCGGTACAGAACACAGACAACCCGGTAGAGTTGCTCAGAATGCAACTGGAGTTAGCCAAACAACAAACAGAACAGGAAAAACAACAGACAGAACGGGCGAGACTTCAAGTAGAACAGGCGAAGCTGAAACTGGAGGAGAGGAAACTCGAGTGTAATAACGGGGCTGGCGAGACACGGCACGTGCCAGGGGGCGGCAAGGTGTTTGATGTCACTAAACATGTTCGCATGGTGCCGACGTTTAACGAGGCAGATCCAACTGGGTATTTTTTGGCTTTTGAGAAAGTCGCGAGTAGCATGGACTGGCCTGGGGATAAATGGGCTCTTTTATTGCAAAGTGGGTTAAAGGGAAAGGCTCTTGCCGCCTACACGGCTCTTTCCGTGTCTCAAAGTGGCGATTATGAGACTGTAAAAGGGACCATTCTACGTGCCTACGAATTAGTGCCTGAAGCTTACCGTTTGCTGTTTAGGAATCACTATAAACCTGGTCATTTGACGCATGTGGAGTTCATGTATGAGAAGAAAAAGGAACTAAACAGGTGGCTGCGTTCTCGGGATATTCAGGGTAACTATGAGAACATTTTTGAGCTCTTTCTTTTGGAGGATTTCTGTAGAACAATACACAGAGACGTAGCTTCACATATCCTAGAGAAAGGTACCCTGACTCCCGAGAAGGCTGCCACACTCGCTAATGAATATGTCTTAACTCGCAAGGTAGATCCGGACAGTAGAGCGGGCGGAAGTAGAGGGAGCAGCTACCACCACCACCCCGAGTCACCAAGGTCACCGACCCCTGTCAATGCTGCCACCCAGGCGCCGAAAATTTCACCTCAAAAGTGGAATGAAAATCCATGGCAGCCCCCTGCTTCTCTTACCGGTGGCGGAAGTAAGAGGGAGGTAGCGTGCTCCTACTGTGATAAACCTGGTCATGTGGAACGTGATTGTTTCCTTAAACTGAGGCGTAAGGGCGCGTCGGAGAGGCCTACGGCAGATGTCAGTAAAGCTGAGTACATGAGGGACTTTAAATCCGTATCTACGTTCTCCATTCTGGGAAAAGTCGGTGTGAGTGAGGAAGAGGAGGAGAAGGAGAGGAGAAAGAGAGCTGATGCACTTGCTTTCTTTGTGTCGTGTGGATCTGTTCGTAAGAATGATGAAGTTAAGCATGTGAAAATCTTGAGAGATACAGGTGCTGCACAAACGCTCATGAGGACGAAGGTGCTGGAGAAGTTTGTGCATGAGGGAAAAAGCATCCTCATTCATGGTGTGGGCGGTCAGCTGTCTGTGCCACTCGTGACTGTTGAGCTTAAGAGTGAGCTCGTAAATGGGAGGGTGACTGTTGGACTAGTGGATGAATTGCCAGTGCCAGGAATTGACCTCCTGTTGGGAAATGATTTAACGGGGAAGAAGGTGAGTGTTTCTCCTATCATTGTTTTCAGCCCTACTGATTGTGCTGTAACCCGGCCCATGTCTCATAGAAATAATGGGATGAATGTGGAAATGGAGAAAAAGAGTGGTGTTGCAAGTGTACCAGGTGCGCTAGATGGTCCTAATGAATGGGGACTAGGGAAATTGTTCTCGCTAGCAAAGAGTGATGTTGCAAGGGTGCAAAGTGTGTTTGAGGGCCCTGACGAGGTAGGGCTAGATCAATTATTCTCGCTAAATGATGGTGTGAGCAAGGATGATGGTGTCTCAGGTGAAAAGTATCTGCTCGGTGTGGGCCCATGTACTAATCACAAGGAGATAGAGCAGCCGAAAGTGAAGGAGGCTGCAGGAAATGATTCGATGTATGGTATAATCAATGAATTGCCTATGCACAAAAATGATCCTCTTGATGATGTAGCAGAGGATGATAAGATGTTGGAGAGTGTCCCCCGGAATGCTTCAAGCCGGACAATGGGGATAGAATGTGACATGGGCGTGGCGGATGTGGAGCCTGCCAAGCAGCGGCCGTGCCGAGTCAACCCCGAGAGAGCCAAGGTGACACGCCAGGAGATCGACGACGAGTTGCTACGAGACATCAGAGAGCCACGCCAGAGTGAATGCTCCTCCACTGTCACTCTCATAGATAAGCCAGGTGGGTCAGCAGGGTTTTGCATTGATGTTAAGAAAGTGAAAGACATCACCAAGAGTGACACTTACCATTTGCCTAGACTTAAGGAATGTATTGAGCATGTGGGGCGTGCCAAGTTCAAACTGGTTGGGGATGTAAATGATTTGGGGACGGGGGTCAGTCTTGTTGCTAGGTGATGATCGTAAGGTAAAGCATCCTGTGTCTGGTGACAGCCAGAATATCAACTTTGTTCATAATGCTTGCAAGGTGGAGTTTGTTCTTGCAGGAGTACCACCTCAATATCATCCATATTCCAGGGAAATGTAATGTCATTGCTGACCACCTGTCCTGCATGTAAAAAATGTATATGAATGCTTAAATTTGTCGCCACAAATTTATTTTTAAGGGGGAGGGTGTAAGGGAGCAGCGTGGTAGCAGAGACGGAGGGAGGAGAGAGACAGGCGACCCACCTTAATCTACACCAATAGCGGCCAGTGTCCAGTGTCCAGTGTCCAGTGTCCAGTGTCGCAAGCACCACCCGTGGGAGTCTATGCACGTGGGGCATGTAGGCGTGGGAAGATCTACATTTCCCACGACAGGAGGCCTTTATCTGACAGTCCGTGTGACTCTGCTGTATGGACTAGTGTGACACCAGGTTCTTGCCGAAAATAGAGCTTGGGAAGAGATGTGTATAGGGAGGGAAGAGTTGAGAGTTAGTAGGCGTTGGAGAGCCCGACGAGGCAGAGGTGGGAGAAGCGCGGAGAGCCCAACGAGGCAGAGGTGGGAGAAGTGCTCCTGTTCACGCTGGTCTGGGTACACCCCTGGACATGCGTCACGTGTTGTCTGCTGGTTTGTGCGTTAAGACAAGTAGGTAGTGCACTGTTTTGTCCTTTGAAGGGGAGATGAGACAGCATTGGTGTATTATTGTGTATGTGTAACGAGCCCTAGTGTTGTGAGGAGCTCTGAGTTTCATATGGTGTTGTGTGGTGTGTAACGAACACTGATTAGTGTTCTAGAGTGCACACGTTCTCCTAGCATGTTAACTGGTGATACTACATGGTATCATATATTGGTCTGTGATTGAGTGTGATTCAGTTTGCTGTTCTGTGTGCTAGGTGTTGATTAACTGTTCTTCAAATGTTCTTTTTGTGTAGAGTTCATTCCTTGTAACGAGTGCATTTACTCGAGGCCTTCACTCGGCGCTTAGCCCATTACCATTCTTTGACGTGATTAACTGAATCATCTTGCTTATCAACCTGTTCGTTTCCCTAGTTATTAGTAATTATAATTAATACGAAAATTAGAAGTGTTTAATATCATCCTTCTTCATTAATTTGTGATTATCTGAGACATTTACCCTTTTGGCCTTCTGAAATGCAACAGCATGCTAGTTGCCCTTGCTTGAATTTTAATCTCTTGGGTTCAGCATTGTAGGATCGTAACAATATATATATATATATATATATATATATAGATATACCTTACGGGAAGTACCTTAATACTCTATGTCATGTTAGTTGTATTAAAGTATATATATACTAGATATATATACATATGTATATATATATATACACTTTATATGTATACATAAATATATCTAAATTTATATATTATACATATATATATACCCTATCTACTGTATATATTTATATATATATATATATATATATATATATATATATATAAATATATATATATATATATGTATATAAATATATACGTAAATATCAATAAACCAAAATATAATGTATGGAGACATATATAAATGTTGTTTGCAGAAAATAAAAACTGTGTAGTAATTTTAATGCCTGTTTAATTTATATTTTACCTAATGCTATACTTATTCAAATAATAGGAAACATTAGTTTTATAATAACCTATTTTATTCGATATGATATGGCAAATAGCATCGTAGGCGATTATTGAAATGCTAGATACATTACTTTATTTACTTAAAGACCGAAAAGGTTCGTTGCTGAAATTAAACGATACATATTGACACGAAATACACAATGTTTGGCAGGAAATGCCATTTTCCAACACTTGGGGATGGACAACAATGTCCCCTACTTACCTTAACACTTGGGGATGGACAACAATGTCCCCTACTTACCTTAACACTTGGGGATGGACAACAATGTCCCCTACTTACCTTATTCCGCAGGGAATCTCGAACGTGACTCCTCGACGAATGTCAGGTCACCATCGTTCGCTGGACATCTTTTTAGTATAGGGACCCCTATCAATAAGGACCCTACAAGTAACCTACATTTATCGCACAAATAAACTTTGAAATCGCAAGAGCAGGTACTTGATACTATCGACAATGAATACATATAATATAAAGACAAATAAATGCAAAATATGAATAAGTAACTTGCCTAAAAATAAGGGTCAAAAATTAAACGTTATGAAGAACATCTTGCAGTATATATATAGATATATAATATATATATATACAGTATATATATATATATATATATATATATATATATATATATATATATATATATATATATATATATATATATATATATATATATATATTATAGTTGATATTGAATGGCAAATAGCATCGTAGGCGATTATTGAAATGCTAGATAGGTTACTTTATTTAGCCAAAGAACGAAAAGGTTAGTTGCTGAAATTAAACGAAACATATTGACATATATACGTGTATATATGTACAGCCGTCGCCTAATGTGTTTACTGGCCCTCAACCCCTAGGCAAGAATGGACAAGATATCTGTTTAACGACCTGCAACTGTGTACCCCAGATAGTCTACAGTGACCTGACAACTCTACGTCGCACGAAGCGTCTACAATATTTAATAATATAATTTATAAATGGATGATAGTAATTTAGTAATAGTATTATTATCAGTAATAATTTGTTCTCATATAACTTTCCATATTTTCCTTATATGGCACAGGATGCCTGCAGAAGATGTATTACTATACAGTACTGTATAAATATGATATTCATTAATATTGTATGTTATGTATAGATATATTTATATAAATATATATATATATATATATATATATATATATATATATATATATATATATATATATATATATATATATATCTCATTTTGTTTTATATATATATTTTGATATCTTTATATATATGTATATACTGTATATACTATATAAATATATATATATATATATTTTGGTTACCAACAAGATCAATTTGTACATTCCAACTATTATAGTAATTATAATTATTAAGATATGTATATAGAAATTTATATATATTATTATATTTTGAAATTTATATATCCAGTACCTGCCTGACCTTTGCTGAGTGAGGATCTGTCCCTAGTGACTCCCAGTGAATTATCTTTGCCCATAGTGTGGTGATAGTATTAACGCTTTCTTAAAATGGCTGGTGTTGACGAGATTGCTTCCTCGTCTCATATTCTCCAGCTTTGTCTTGCTTTGCAAGAAAGGCTGGAAAATGTGGAGAGAGAGATGCAGTCTCTCAAAGACGAGAATTTGGCCTTAAAGCTGACTTTGGCTGACAAGAAAAGTGAGGATAGTGCAATTGCTGTTAGGGATCGTGATGCTCCCTGGACAGTTGTTCCAACAAGTGCAACAACCTGCAAATTTCTACGGCGGCCAGTTGCCCTCAGCAACAAGTTCATCACCTTGGATGACGAATGTGATGGTGAGGCTGCGAGTGCTTCCTTCGACGAGGAAACCAGGAGAAAGGTAAGTAAGTTGCCTCCAACAGGGAATGCTGTGACTGCTGCCCCCACAGGAGTACCTTCAACTGCTGCCCCAGGAGTTCCTGCCGCTGCCGCAGCTGCTACCAAGTCATCGACAAGGAGAGGCAAGTCCTTCTCAATTGTTGGGGACTCCATGGTCAGACACTTAGCTAGGTCCACCTGTACTGATATTAGGAAGCTTGTCTGTCTGCCTGGTGCCGGGGTTGGGAAGGTGTTAGAGGAAATTGATTAAATCATGAAAGATATTGGAGATAGCCCCATTATCTGTCTCAGTACAGGGAGTAATGATGTTGGTAAAGGTAGGACGGAAGTACTGCTTCGGCAGTACAGGGAGGTGTTAGATAAAGTTAGGAGGAAGGGAGGCATACCTGTAGTACACAGTATCTTGCCACGGAGAGGGGTCAGCAAGGAATGGTCATCTAGGGCAATTGGTATCAATTGTCGGCTGGAAAAATACTGTAATGCAAATGCAATACCATTCCTTGATAACTGAACCCGTTTCTATGGTAAAAATCAGTTGTACGCACAGGACGGGGTTCATCTTTCTCGGCTAGGGGTGGCAAATTTAGCTAGGTCAATAGATAGGATTGTCGCGGGGTTTCGCTGAAAATAAAGCCTGAGAATATGAGTAAGAATAATTGTCTAAATAGGGTAAATTGCCGTACTGGTACATCAGATAGGAATAGAAAATATCAGTCACAGGATTTTAATTGTACTGCTAGTAGAAATATTGAAGGTGTAACAGAAGATGGGAATTCAGTTAGAAATAAAGGTAAATCCGATACCAGTAAAATAAATTAATTGCGATTATATTATACAAACTGTAGGAGTTTATGTAACAAAATGGATGAACTTAGAGCACTTGTTAGCAACGAAAATATAGACACTATAGCACTGACTGAAACATGGATTAATACAGAATCAAGACATTTTTTAGCAGAATTCCATATACCAGGATATAGTTTGTTTAAACGCGACCGAACAAGTAGGAGGGGCGGCGGAATAGCAGTGTTTGTCAGGAGTTCTTTAAAAACTGTATTAAATCAGGTATTAGACTAAATACTGATAACGAAAGTGTTTGGGTTGAGGTTAGCGAAGGTAGTGAGACCATAATTATTGGAGTTATTTATAGACCACCAAATATGAGTAGAAACGAAGGTACAGCTTTATGGCAGGAAGTGAAAATAGCATCAAGGTTTAGCAATGTGTGTATTATGGGGGATTTTAATTTTCCGAATATTGATTGGCAGCATCAAATCGGCGACTCAGATTCAAAAGAGTTTATTGAGGCGGTACAGGATAGTTTTGTATTTCAATTCATAGACTCGCCTACTAGAGGTAATAATATCCTCGATTTAGTTCTCAGTAATAATGAACAAATGATAAATAATGTAGAGATAGGAGACCAACTAGGAAATAGTGATCATAAATCAATTTATTTTAACATACAATGGACAAGAAAGGCTAAAGAGAATAGGACACTTATCCCAGATTTCAGAAAAGCCAATTACGGTGGATTAAAACGAGCCTTAAGAGTCGATCCTATGGTTAAACTATTAAGTGGATCCAGGTGCGCTAATGAACATACTCTCTCTCAGATACCTGTTTTAACTCAGGATAATTTGACAGCTACATATAATCATTTTATTTCTTCACTCCACAATGCGCAAAATAAATATATCCCCAAAAGAAAATTTAGATCAACACAAAACCAACCCAAATGGATGAATAATAGACTATTAGACCTTCTAGGAAAAAAGAGAGGAATATATCGAAAAATTAAGAAAGGTGAAATTCACCTACTTGCTTACTATCAGAATCTATCAAGAGAGGTTAAAAAATGTATAAGGACAGACAAAAGAAATTATGAAATCAGGATAGCCAATGACTCAAAAAATAACCCTAAGGCTTTTTACCAGCTATATAAATCTAAAGTTAGAGATAAAATAGGCCCCCTTAAAACTTCGATAGGAGAAATGACATAAAATGATTTAGAAATGTGCACTACATTAAATAGTCAGTTTCTATCCGTTTTCACAAATCAAAATTTGGCACAGATTCCAGAAGTCCGTAAGGTATATAGCGATAGTATAGAAAATAGGTTAAGTACGGTTACTATAAGTAGAAATGATGTGCTTAAGAAAATTGACAGACTGAAACCTCAGAAATCGCCTGGTCCCGATGAGGTATATGCCAGAGTATTAAAAGAATGCAGAGATGAGTTAAGTTACCCATTAACATTTCTTTTTAACAATTCATTAGAAACAGGTATAGTTCCAGAAGCTTGGAAGCTTGCAAATGTAGTTCCGATTTTCAAAAAAGGTGAAAAATCAATAGCATCCAATTATCGTCCCATTAGTCTCACTTCAATCATAGGAAAGCTACTAGAGTCAATTATTGCTAGGAAAATGAGAAACCACTTAGAAACATTTAACTTAATCAATTCTTCTCAGCATGGATTCACTCAGGGACGTTCTTGTCTTACTAATTTGCTTAGTTTTTTCTCAGAGGTATATGAAGCAGTAGATAATGACAAGGCATACGATATTATATATTTAGATTTCAGTAAAGCTTTCGACAGAGTCCCTCATGAGAGATTGATGAGAAAGGTTGAGGCACATGGAATAGGTGGGGCGTTGTTGGGATGGATTAGGTCATGGCTAATTGGTAGGAAACAGAGAATCAGCATAAATGGTACCAAGTCAGAGTGGGGAGCAGTCAAAAGTGGTGTCCCCCAGGGATCGGTATTAGGTCCCCTGTTGTTTTGGTTAAGGTGGCAAAAATATGTGTGTGATAACCCGGGTTCGAATCCCGGAGGATCATATATACTTTAATTAATTTCATTGGGGGTGTGGTGGTGAGATTAATAAAAATAATATTATTAGTAGGTTTAGGGATATTTCTTGGAGAGGCCGGTCTATATGATCTGTGCCCCATGAATATTCTTTCCTCTCACTTAAACAGTAGGCTACCATAGTGCGGTTGGGAATATGAACATGATGGCGTGTGCATTAACCTTTAACCGTCTTGGTGGTGTAATGGTTAAGGTGGCAAAAATATGTGTGTGATAACCCGGGTTCGAATCCCGGTGGATCATATATACTTTAATTAATTTCATTGGGGGTGTGGTGGTGAGATTAATAAAAATAATATTATTAGTAGGTTTAGGGATATTTCTTCGAGAGGCCGGTCTATATGATCTGTGCCCCATGAATATTCTTTCCTCTCACTTAAACAGTAGGCTACCATAGTGCGGTTGGGAATATGAACATGATTAGATTAATATCCAGTATTCGAGAATGGATAATAAGTCGTAGGCGTGTGCATAAACCTTTAACCGTCCTGGTGGTGTAATGGTTAAGGTGGCAAAAATATGTGTGTGATAACCCGGGTTCGAATCCCGGTGGATCATATATACTTTAATTAATTTCATTGGGGGTGTGGTGGTGAGATTAATAAAAATAATACATAAATGACCTAGATTTAGGTATAACTAGTAGGATAAGTAAATTCGCAGACGATACTAAAATGGGGAGATCAATTGATTCAGATAACGATATAGAGTGCCTCCAAAGGGATCTAGATACCTTACATGAATGGTCAGTAAATTGGCAGATGAAGTTTAACATTGACAAATGCAAGGTATTAAAGATAGGGAAGATGCAAACAAATGTTAAATATAAACTAGCTAATTTAGAATTAGAAAATTCACACTGCGAGAAAGATCTAGGTGTGTTTGTTAGCAATGATTTGAAGCCTAGAAAACAGTGTATAGGCGTTCGTAATAAGGCAAACAGGATTCTCGCGTTCATATCTAGGAGTGTGAGTAACAGAACTGCTGATGTTATCTTAAAACTTTACTTGTCATTAGTGAGACCCCATATGGATTATGCTGTCCAATTTTGGTGTCCTTATTACAGAATGGACATTGATTCATTGGAGAGAGTACAGCGTAGAATGACAAAAATGATCCATAATATTAGAAATCTTCCGTATGAAGAAAGGTTGAAGAAATTAGGTTTACATTCGTTAGAGAGACGCAGAGTTAGAGGGGATATGATAGAGGTGTTCAAGTGTGTTAGTGGGATTAACAAAGGGGACATGACAAAATTATGTACTAAAGCTCAGTGATAGCGAAAGAACTCGTACAAATGGTTTCAAATTAGATAATTTTCGTTTCAGAAAAGATATAGGCAAATATTGGTTTGGTAACAGAGTTGTAGATGGGTGGAATGGACTACCAAGTGCTATAGTGGGATCTAAAACTGTAGGGAGCTTTAAGATAACATTGGATACGCATATGGACGAGAAGGGTTGGGTGTGAAGGGGGATCAGCCGGGTTGGGCCAATCAGCGCTCTGCAGACCCCCATAATCCTGCGTTAATCTCTAACCGTTTTGGTAAGATGATCCTCAGGGTATTAATTAGAGTGTTGAGCCTATAATTGGGCTTTGTAATTGATTTGGGGTTGTGTGGGACAGGGATCTGCCTTGCTTAGGCCAATCGGCTTTCTGCAGACTCCCATTTTCTTATGTTCTTATAATATTAGAAATCTTCCGTATGAAGAAAGGTTGACGAAATTAGGTTTACACTCGTTAGAGATACGCAGAGTTAGAGGGGATATGATAGAGGTGTTCAAGTGGGTTAGTGGGATTAACAAAGGGGACATGACAAATGTACTAAAGCTCAGTGATAGCGAAAGAACTCGTACCAATGGTTTCAAATTAGATAAATTTTGTTTCAGAAAAGATATAGGCAAATATTGGTTTGGTAACAGAGTTGTAGATGGGTGGAATGGACTACCAAGTGCTATAGTGGGATCTAAAATGGTAGGGAGCTTTAAGATAAAATTGGATAAGCATATGGACGAGAAGGGTTGGGTGTGAAGCGGGATCAGCCGGGTTGGGCCAATCAGCGCTCTGCAGACCCCCATAATCCTGTGTTAATCTCTAACCGTTTTGGTAAGATGATCCTCAGGGTATTAGAGTGTTGAGCCTATAATTGGGCTTTGTAATTGAATTGGGGTTGTGTTGGACAGGGATCTGCCTTGCTTAGGCCAATCGGCTTTCTGCAGACTCCCATTTTCTTATGTTATTATGTTCTATATATATATTTATTTATAAATATATATAATTATATATATATATATATATATATATATATATATATATATACATAATTTCAAAAATTTATGATATTAATAGTATTATTATTATTAATAATTTATGATCATATAACTTTAAACGTTCTCCTCATACTCGCGTATATATATATATATATATATATATATATATATATATATATATATATATATATATATATATATATATATATATATATATATATATATACAGTATATATATATATATATATATATATATATATATATATATATATATATATCGCCATAAGAAATCTTGACGCCCAATCCTTTTGAGTTTCGCAACAATACGCACCGTACTTGAGCCCAGTCTTTTATGTTCATCTTGTATTTGGCATCAAGCATATATACTATTATATGCGTCGAGTTCACCTGCCTTTTTAATTTAATAATATTGAATAATAACTTGCTCACGTTAATTTGACGTGAGAAACGCTCGTGTGGCAACACCAATCTCAGATTGCCTCGGGTGAGGTCGGGGGTGTATAATATTATAAACAGCTGGACAGGTCAGAAAATGTCATTCCACAGTCTGAACACACAACCACCAAGTTGAGCTTCAACCAACACTCTCCAATTTACCATGGGTCCCAAGAAAATTATGGTACAACCGAAGAAGGCTGCGCAGCCGAAGAAGAAGGCGACCACAAAAAACGTTGTGATAGATGAGACGCCACTCTTCCAAGCAACAGAAGTTGTTGATGCTGGTGAAGGTGTATCAGGGCTTGCAGCAATGCATCAAGAGGAGAGAAAGCAACTATTCGATACACAGGACGACGTAAGAAGTGTCCGCACAGAACTGAATGAGGTCGACGATGTTCAGCAGCCTTCAGTGGAGGACGTCCCTTCCTCTGAATCCGACGAATTACCTCCCAGCATCATTACTGCCGCCATGGAGGGTGACTTGGCCGAATGGGTTCAAAATTGCCCATGCCTATGGAGCAAGGCGGACCCTCGGCACCACGACAAAATAATCAAGGGGCACCTCTGCGAAAAGAAAGGCCAGAAATTGGGTATCCCAGGTAAGTGGGTATAAGTTATTTTGAAATACATCTAATCTCCATGGGTAGTATGAGGGACGTGGTGTTATTAATGTTGGTATGTATAAAACAAATATATTGTGTGATCAACGTTTTGCTACAATTATTTTGCTACAATAATATAATAACATGAAAAATGGAGAATGTGAAGTATCAGTGTAATTTTTTGTTTTCCCTTTGTCTATTGTGTTCAATAATATACCATCAATCTCACAAAATGTTAACATCTTCTGTGTATATTACTTAACCCTTAACTGTCGGCGCGCAACATAAGTCGATTTAAATAAAGCTGGACTATGTGGCGGCGCTCGACATAGGTCGTGTGGCAATTTCAGCACGTAATGCTGCTGAGAGAGAGAGACAAGTGGTGGCAGGAGAGTAGCGAGCGTATGACTGCTCCAGACCACCGCGGCGAACCTACTGACACGAATCCCACCTCCTCCCTCCCTCTCTCACTCGCTATATACGGAATTGTATGGGGAAAGTGCCTAATTACATGCTTTTTGCACTCGCGTTGCATGGTTATTGCAAGAAAACTAGCCATAAAAAAAGGATCGTTATGGTGTCATTCGAAAGCTCTGTTTATGCCCTTTCAGGGGTAGATACTTGTTTTACATTCTGGGTCTTATTTAGGCATGAATATGATCACGTAAACAGCCTTATTTTGGCTAAAAACACCCCGCTGGGCGGTACATATAAATAAACCGCCTAGGCCGCTAATAAGGTGTTAATGCACTATCTCGGTCCCTTTTCAGGTGAAGTTGTTGCAAAATTCTACACCGATATGCGGACACGATACGGCAAACTCCTTAACCGGAAGAGCGGGTCTGGTGCTAAGCGCCTGACACCGAGAGACCAGTGGATTTGGGATACATTTTCCTTCCTTAAGGAAAATGTATCACAAAAAGAGCCCAGGATAAGCAGACAGAAGGTAATATATATATATATATATATATGAAAAACGGTCGTATATACAGTATATTGTGTATTTTAATTTTAAAATGGTTTACTCTGTATTTTTTGTTAAATCATTAATAAGTGTGACTATATAATTTGTTTATACATTCGACATTGTATTTATTGTATTTGACTTTCAGATAAATAGAAGGTCGCGTCCCCAGGCAAACATGGAAGCGGAGGTGGTGGAGGTGGAGGTGGAGGAGGGAGAGGATAATGAGGCGATGGGGCAGGCCATGGAAGGTGAGGATCTTCAAAACTCCCCTGTGATTCCCTCAACCCACCGTGGACAAAAACCGGGCAAGGGCACGACCGGACGCAGGAGCTGTCTCCAGAAAGGATCCGCTGTTTTTGAACAAGGTAAGCAGTCATTTGTTAATCTTTACCGCATGAGTAGTCGACAATATAATATATATATATATATATATATATATATATATATATATATACTGTATATATATATACCGGTATATATATATACATATATATATATATTGTGGTGAACTATCAATGGAAGTTAAATATTACTAAGCAATAATGAATCAAATAAAATCAATCTAAATGAAAACTACTCTATATCTAAATTGAATTCAATCTGAAACAAGCTAATTTATATCCAAAGGTCTCACATAATAAATGTATATATAGGGTAAGGTTATAAGGGTTAATATTAGCCAGGAATTAACTCACCAATAGTTCCACGTGGCAATGAGGCAAGGGAGAACGTTTTACCCAATATGGCGGTGGACAATGGGGAACGAGACTTCGGTCCCAAGACTCGAGTCAAGTTAAAGAAAGAATAAATGATTACATGGGAATGGACATGATTATTATAATTTATGCTTATCTATCAGTCAGTCATGATGTCGATGAGAGCGTCGTGATGGTGTAGCTGTGTGTATTGCTGTATGTGTATTGTGATTAGAGGCACAAAAGCACGATCAACTGAGGGCGGAAAATTAGATGTTAACTGGTTGGTGTTCGTGAAGGCTCTGGCGTACCTCAAAAGCACACCTTGCTGCCTTGGCAAACCGCCAGGAGCCCAAATTATCGTACCGCATTTAGGTTGCTCTATACGATAAATTATATTTATATATACGATAAATTCATATATACTACATAAGACCATGGCAATATTGCTTAATAGCATATTAGGCCTTTTATAACTTAACTTATTTACAATCTTATAATATACGATCTACTCGTCCTACGTCATGCTGTAGGAGAGATCGTGACGTCACAGAGACATACGAGATCACAAAAGAGTCATATTCTATCGTATTTATACGATACACTCCCCCCCACAAAAAAGACCTGAACCCCACCTTAAACCTAAAGTTGCCCAGAGGCTATCTTCTGACGCCACAAGTCAACGGCGCCAGCAGCAGTGCGTCTGGGACGCGTCCCGGTCCGAGAATGATCACCATCAGTAAGAGGTGAGTCGTTCCTTTGAGAATCCTCGGACCCAGCAATAACAGGTGGAGCCTCAGATTGCAATGCGGAATCGAGCTCCAAAGCGTACAAACGTGCGATAGGACGAACAGTAGTTCCAGTGGCCGTCTTCAATAGCGCCACCCACTCTACAGAGTCTGCCCCCTTGTATACCTCCAATACGCGGCCTAATTTCCAGTATAAACGAGGACTATCTTCTTTAATTAAAACAACTTCACCAACTGTAGGTGCCGTTGGTCTACCAGAGGGAGTAACACTCCTTTCCCTCAATGCTAGCAGATATTCACTAATCCACCGTTTCCTAAAATCCTCGATTATCCTGGATATATACTGGTATCTCTTAGACACCGCTACCTCAGAGTACAACGAGGGATCCTCTAACTCTACTATGGACTGAAAATCAGATGGAAACGCAGTCAATGGTTTTCCATATAGCAAGTGAGCTGGCGTTAATGGTAGTGGTTCTTGCAGGTCGGTGTACACATATGTAAGCGGGCGATCATTCACGACTGCCTCTATCTCTGTGAGGACTGTCGTCAACTCACTTTTCTTTAATAGAGCACGTCCTACAACCGCTCTTAGTCCTGACTTTACTATGCCGACCCATCGTACCCACATTCCACCAAACCAAGGTGCCTTAACTGGAATGAACCTCCATTCGCACTTCTTCTCTCCCAAAAAAGTGATGACAGTAGGATCACTACTCATATCCTTTAGATATTTTGATGCTTGGACATAAGTGGGAGCATTGTCGCTAAGAATGAGTTGAGGGAATGAACGACGGGCACAAAACCGTCTGAACGCCAGCATAAATTCTTCGCTAGACATATTATCACATAGTTCTAGGTGTACCGCTCGAGACGTCGCACAGGTAAACAATAATATATAAACCTTCTCATGCTCCCTCGTCTTCAATGCCCCTGTGTAATCTAATCCTACCGCTTGGAAAGGTTCTACGTGCTTTACACGGCATTCAGGTAGAGGTGGAGCTGGTCCAGTTGCATATGGTTTACCCTTTAGTCTCTGGTATATTACACACTTTCTCACTACGCGTCGAGCTACTTGTCGAACTCTGGGTATCCACCATGTGAGACGTAAATTTGATATAATATGACATACCCCGTAGTGTTTTACATCCCTATGTGCACGTATGATCAATAGATCAGTAACGTGATGTCTTGTTGGCATAAGTATAGGTCGGTTTGTGCCGTCTGGTACACCCGACCACTTCAGGCGACCCTCACACCTGATGAGGCCATTGTCTAGGTGCAACCTTAGTTGACGCACTATATTAGGCATTAATGTCTTATTCGAGCCTTTCAAGGATTCTAATTCATTGGAAAAGGTTTCTACTTGAACCCATTTGATCAAAGTTACTTCAGCTGCTTTAAATTCACGAGCATCAATGTTGTGACCCCTGTTGCAGAGTTGGCCCGTTACTTTAAGCTTGAGATTGGATACATATCACAACACCCAAGCTACAACTCTGACTAGTTTATTATAGTCACCGAATCTTGCCCACTTCATGATAGGACCCGGTGGCTCATTTGGTTGGGCTGTAACTGCCACTGTTTCCAGTGGCAGAAGTCCCTCACCAACAGCATGCCATATCGTCCATTCACTTTCATGGAGCAGCCACTTTGGACCATGCCACCACAATTCGGACTTCATTAACTGGCTAGCCGTTATACCCCTAGTTATGAGATCACTAGGGTTTTCCTTTGTATTTACATAATGATAAGCAACGTCTGGCAAAAGGGCTCTAATCTCATCTACCCTATTCCGCACATAAACTGGCAGAGACTTCTTGCTATGTATCCAGTTGAGTGCGACCTGACTATCGCACCATACATGAACGATTTCAATATTTAATTCGCTCTCGTATGCTGCGCGTACATGTTGCACCAGACGTGCTAATAGCAGCATGGCAGTCAATTCCATTTTAGGGATAGTTACCTTTTTAACCGGGGCTACCTTGGCCCGGGCTGTAACTAAATGTGCACCAAATGAAGTAACAACATATATGGCTACCCCGTATGCCGTGGCGCTAGCATCGCAAAACGTGTGTAACGTAACGTCACCGAACGCCGCCACTTTACGAGGTATAGGTTTACTACATAGGATGGCATATTCATTCAACAACAATGTCCCTTGGTCATTCAGGTCCTCGGGCAAACTGTCATCCCATCCTATTTTACGTCTCCAAACTTCCTGCATTAGAATCCTAGCTCTTATGGTAACAGGTAATGCTAGACCCAAAGGATCAAAAAATTGCGCAACTTTGCTCAACAGACTTCTTTTTGTGTGCGCTCCTGTCTGCTGAGCAAAAGACCTTGTTTGAAAAGTTAGTATGTCATGTTTAGGTTGCCAGATCATCCCCAAATTTCTGGACTGTTCCTGGTTAAGAGATGCCGTACCATCCACCTGTATTAAACTCTGAAGATCTTCACTATTAGTAACCCACTCGCGGAGAAATAGATGTGCATCCTCAAACAATCTGCGTGCTTGCCAGTATGCATATAACAAATCATCTTGACTATCGCTAGTACCCTGCAAATTGTCAATGTATAATCCGCGAGATAGTTTACTTGTGTCCTCATGAGTGTCAGCTAGATGTTTTCTGATTGTGGCATTTAACAAAAACTGCGAGCAAGTGGCCCCAAAGAGTACAACCCGAAAACGGTATATTATGATGGGACTTTCAGAGTCGCTAATGTCGCTGAACCAAAGAAAGCGGGTAACATCTCTATCTTCCTCCTTTAGCTTGACCATCAAGAATGCTTTCTCGATGTCACTGGTATAGGCGTACTTCCCCAGCCTAAACCGCAATAGATGTTGGGACAGGTCCGACACCATGGACGGACCTGTCAACAGGCAGTCATTTAGACTGGGTTGTTGTCCTTGGTGGGCAGAACAGTCATACACCACCCGTATTGGTGTGGTGACGCTGTCTTTCTTTACCCTATGATGGGCCAGATAGTGAACCTTACCCTTCTTATACGGTTCCTTGACATCGAGTCTCTCTATAAAGCCCCTACCCTCATAACTCTGAAATATATCGTCATACGCCTGGCGCGTGCTCGGTTCGTTAGACAATTTCCGCTGCAATGCGCGCAAGCGACCTAATGCCAAACCATAGTTGGTAGGCAGGCTTATCTCACTGTTCTTCCAGGGTAAACTAACTTTATATTGCTTGTCTGAGGCACAGTAGCACACAGACTCGTCAAACCTTTGTAGCGCAACTTCCGAGTCATAATCAGTCTCCATAGGATTAATGCCTATGTGATCCAATCTCCACAGTCGTTCCAGGTCGAACTCGGCAGCCATCTTAGGGTCACTAGGTTGGGAATCCTCCCTTCCCAACTCCTCTGCCGCGGTTACATTGACTCTATATATCGAGACCGTGTCGACCAGAACCTTTGACTGTGTAGTATGCACCTTTCCGCTCATGCAGTATCCAAATTTAGTGGGGATTAAAATTACACCACACATCTTTTTAAATCCAGGGTATACTACTTCATAATAATGATCCACACCAAGTAGAACATGCACCTCACTCTGATTTCCCATGGGATCTGACAAGTTAACCCCCTTGCTACGTAATGCGTGTTCCACCTTCTTCACACCCACAGATACATATTCTGGTAGGGTGTCTACTACGATACAAGTCATAAAGTACCGGTTTTTACGATAGAAATATGAAATCTCCGCTATCTCGTAGTCTTGTTTATCAGTAACCCCTGTGAAGCCCTGTAATCGAAGAGTCTCAGCCCCTACGATTCGGTGCTTCAGTCCCACTAGTACGGACCTCTTTATAAAGGAACGTTGAGACCCTTGATCTAGAAGTACCCGACAAACTTTGTTAATGTCATTACCTTCCATGGGAATCTGTATTGTGGGCAATATAGTGGTGTCTTGCGTGCTACCTAGTGCCACAGTTGTAGTACCCTCATTTTTGACGTCTTTGACCTTATCTGCAGTAGGACACAACTTATCAAAGTGATGTCCTTTGCAGTGCCGACAGGGCCTTAAGTGTGTAGAAGTACATTGTCCCTGCTTACCATGTTCCCCACTTAGACAACCCACACGTAGCTTCAATCTTTTCGCCTGTGCTAGTTTTGTCTCATTTGTTGGGTATTTTACGCAGAAACTCCATTTATGTTTGTTGTTACATAGCTTACATAGAATCTGAGCAGGTTTCTTATACACACCCTCTTTCTTTACTTTAGTCCCCACTGTCATGCTTACTGTTCCCCTCTTCTCCACATTCTCACTCCCTCCCAACACATACATTCTCCCTTTGTTCAACTGTAGATTATTGATCTCCTTACTGAACTGAGTTTTGAACTCCCCCAGCTCAAATGATCTTACCTTATCAAGTATTGCCATAGGAAGCTTCTGACGCAAGATAATGACTATCATTTCCTGCGTGGTAAGCCCTAGGGTGGCTAGCGATCGAGTATGGCACTCCATATTTGCCCTGAAGTTTGTCAACTCATCAACCTTATACTGTGGTTCTGCGAGCGCCAACAAGGCAACGACATGGGCCATCTTCAACTGCTCTCTATCCCCGTATGTGGACTCTAATAAGTGTACCGCTTCAAGATAACTACCACCCACTACTGCAAAACCCTCTATTAAATGTAAGGCCTCTCCTTCCATTTGTCCCTTCAGATAGTGAAACTTGCGGACATTATCCAAAGAGGATTCATGAACCGTAGATCGAAATACGTCCCAGAAAGCTAACCACTCGGTTAACTTGCCCCCAAATGTAGGAAGATTGAGCTTTGGGAGGTGTACAGTATGTTTTGGGTCAGCCCTTCTATGGGCCTCATTATCGCCTCCCTTCTTACTCGCGACAGCACGCTGTAATAGGTACTTCGCTCTAAAGACAGGTTCGTCATAGAGGGCGCGATTATCACACTCTGTAACTATCTCTTCCTCCTCTGTCATGTCAGCCACAATCACCTCACTCAGAGCCGTAATACGACCGTGGGTAACCTGGACGTTTTCTAATCTAGCCTCCAATTCCTCTAGTTCAGCAGTAGTGATGAAAGTGTTGACGTCCACAATTAGCCTATTTAATACTCCCCGAAGTCCCGCCCTTTGATTTTTACGGGCTTTGATCAGCACCCCACTAGACGGTGTCTCTTTATCGTTTTTATCCATTTTGCATGTGAGCCTATAGGCTATGTATCTAAATGTTACGTTACAAAAACAACGGCCAAATAATAGTCTAATTAAGAGACGCCAACCGGCGGACTTCTATGTTATGGAGAAAAAATGGTAAATAGCAATACCTACTAATGGATCGTATTGAACAAGAAAACAAAATGTTAGGTCAGGTCATATGTCACAGGAAGTCTGAAACGGAAAAGAAAATTATTGGGGAAAGGTGATGGGTGGGATGCAGGACTTAGGCAGGCACAACGATGTGACCCTGCATTCCGGCTCTAACCATCGCTTGGCTAGCCTTACCAGTTTATCATAGAGTTGTTCCTGCATCCTGTTATATGTCCCCTTGTGCATTGCCTTAAAATCCCTTACTGGTAGCTAATTCCCGGGTCTGGGCACCAATGTGGTAAACTATCAATGGAAGTTAAATATTACTAAGCTATAATGAATCAAATCAAATCAATCTAAATGAAAACTACTCTATATCTAAATTGAATTCAATCTGAAACAAGCTAATTTATATCCAAAGGTCTCACATAATAAATGTATATATAGGGTAAGGTTATAAGGGTTAATATTAGCCAGGAATTAACTCACCAATAGTTCCACGTGGCAATGAGGCAAGGGAGAACGTTTTACCCAATATGGCGGTGGACAATGGGGAACGAGACTTCGGTCCCAAGACTCGAGTCAAGTTAAAGAAAGAATAAATGATTACATGCGAATGGACATGATTATTATAATTTATGCTTATCTATCAGTCAGTCATGATGTCGATGAGAGCGTCGTGATGGTGTAGCTGTGTGTATTGCTGTATGTGTATTGTGATTAGAGGCACAAAAGCACGATCAACTGAGGGCGGAAAATTAGATGTTAACTGGTTGGTGTTCGTGAAGGCTCTGGCGTACCTCAAAAGCACACCTTGCTGCCTTGGCAAACCGCCAGGAGCCCAAATTATCGTACCGCATTTAGGTTGCTCTATACGATAAATTATATTTATATATACGATAAATTCATATATACTACATAAGACCATGGCAATATTGCTTAATAGCATATTAGGCCTTTTATAACTTAACTTATTTACAATCTTATAATATACGATCTACTCGTCCTATGTCATGCTGTAGGAGATATCGTGACGTCACAGAGACATACGAGATCACAAAAGAGTCATATTCTATCGTATTTATACGATACATATATATAAATTATATATATATATATATATAACATGTATACAATTGGATAGCGATGTCTACAGATGGGTATATTTTGACTTTGGATAACTTTTAATATAATCTGTACAGCAAGAATAATCCACAACAAAATTTGTATATAAAATATATATTTATACAAATATAGTGTTAATTTTGTAAACTTACAACAATTTCCATGTATACGTATACAAAATATATAATATATATATGTATTTTATATATATATATATATATATCTATATATTATATTTATATATACACCGACATATACATATATATAGCCATGTACACAGCAATATATATATATATATATATATATATATATATATATATATATATATATATATATCCTAATCTCTTCTAAAGATGTACTTTCTACCCTCTCTGGGCTTAACACTAATAAGGGGTACGGTCCGGACGGTATTCCTCCTGTTGATCTCAAAAACTGTGCTTCCGCGCTGACTCCCTGCCTAGGCAAACTCTTTCGTCTCTGTCTATCCTCTAACGTTTTCCCTTCATGCTGGAAGTTTGCTCACATTCAACCTGTCCCAAAGAAGGGTGACCGCTCTCAACCCTCCAACTATCGTCCAATTGCTCTCATCTCTTGCCTTTCTAAAGTTTTTGAAACTATTCTTGCTTCCAAATTTCTTAAGCATTTCTCTTCTCATAATCTGCTCTCAGATCGCCAGTATGGCTTCCTTAAGGGTCGCTCTACTGGTGATCTTCTTTCATATCTTACTAACTCTTGGTCATACTCCTTTAGGGACTTCGGTGAGACTTTTTCTATTGCACTAGACATATCGAAAGCTTTCGATAGAGGCTGGCACAAATCTTTAATTTCTAAACTACCCTCCTTCGGTTTCTATCCCTCCATCTGTGCCTTTGTCTCTAATTTCCTTTCCGGCCGTTCCATAGCCACGGTAGTGGATGGCCATTATTCACTTCCTCACCCTATAAATCTGGTGTTCCTCAGGGCTCTGTCCTATCTCCTATTCTCTTTCTAATTTTTATAAATGATCTCCTTAACTATACCTTAATTCCCATCCATTCATACGCAGACGACTCAACCTTACACTACTCCATTAGTTTTTCAGAAAGTGTGACGCCTGCAGCTTGACAGAACGCCATGTGGGCTCAGCCGCTCGCTTGGCCACTCGCTAGCACTCGCCGGGGCAAGGTATTTGGCTACAGTCTATCTACAATGTTGTTCTTTCTTTCATAGTGTTCGTGTTGTTGCAGACAGTCCCGTGGTGGTCTTTATTTTCGTCTGTGACAAGGGGAAGCATTTTATATCATGAGTAGAACATAAGATGCATTGTATATAGTTAAGGAGAGAGAATAATATAGGCAGTGGGGTGGTAGTGTGTGCTTGCGTATACATGTGCTGCTTCCCCCTCGCTGTAGGCTCGTGCGCGTGCCTTCCCACGCTTCTTGATTGGCTGGTGGTTCCTGGCGCCTTCTGCAGCCCTGCTGCCTGGTGACGTAGCGGCCTGTGATTGGCTGCCCACCATGCCTTTGTGTGTGATCCTAGGGGTCCCGAGGAGTTACTCTCTTCAGAGCTTGCTTGCCCAGCATACCCTTAACATCTCCCTTGCCACCTGTCACCGACTTCTACCTATAGAGCACTTTCTCTCTCTCTCAACTTCTTACCTCTTCTTCCATTCTTCTTCTCTATTTAATATCATAACTCCCCTTTGGTTCTCCACGATTTCATACATCGGCCATCGTATTATATGCTGCAGCTCTCAGATATTATATGTTTATTTAGGCATTTTGGAGGGGTTACCATTTTGTCTGTAGAGGTTCGACACACTCACAGTGTCTCCCTGCCTATTCCTTGGCTGTCTGCTGGGCTATTTAATGCTAGACTGGGGTGAGGCCATTGTTGTCGTGATTTCCGATGTGTACTAGGTTTTGTTGAACCTGTACAATCACAACGGAGACGTGGGAAGCCTAGGTGGTCTTTCTGACTGAGTTTAGCACTGTGTTGCGAGTGAGGGCTTTTGCCTCTGCCACCCAACACTGTGCTAACTCGTTTGCTTTGACTTTGAGAGGGTCGCCACGAAAGAACCAGATACTAGCGATCTGGATCTCTCAAGAGAGCCCCCCGTTAATTAACGTAATTTGGCCGAACAGCCTTAACCTCGCTAGGCTATGAGTCGCTTGCTCAGCCATCGTTTCCTAGCCTACGACATTCCAGCTAGACTTTATTAGCCTAGCAGACACTCATTTAGAATTATAAACTCTTATGTTATGTATGCAGCATTCTTATTCACGTTGACCGTAAGCCTTGGTTTGTTGTCGAGTTGCACAACCTGAGCCGGTTTTTTGAGTTGCCTGACGAAGGACTTCTTTTGTTGTTGGAGATAATACTAGTGTTCATTTATCGTTATTCCCGTGTCAGTTGACACTGTCCGTCTCTACACTTGTCCTATATTGACCCTGCTTTATATAACAGTTCAAAATCCGATACGATCATCTTACCCCAGCATCAGACTTTCTTCAGAAGATTCCTGCTCGATGCTTTGGGACTTTCGTTCACTTTCTTTAGTATAGGAGTGACAGTTCATTATTGTTTAGAGTAACTTTAAATATACCTTCTTCTAGTTTGCATTATATCATTGCAGTGATTTAATTAAGATCTCTATCTTTTCCTAGTATACCTTATTAACGTAATTGTATGTTGTTGTGATCAGGCTGTATCAGAGATCATCAGCCTGTAGTAGTAGTGCACTTATACTGAGTTATAGGATACCCCGTTATCGCAGATTTAACTCTGGAGGGTATAGGTGTTTGTGCGCCGGCATTATAAGTTCAGGGGTTGGATCTAGTGTTACTGTTGTGGCTGTGTGCTTTCCTAGTCCAATGATTAAGAACCCTTGTTTAATACGAGCCCCGGTCGTAACAAACGCCCCAGCAAGCAATCCCTTAACGACAAATGTAATGAAGCCATAGAACTCTTAAATTCTGATCTAAATACTATCTCCAATTGGGGCAGAGAAAACCTTGTTACCTTTAATGCTTCCAAAACCCAATTTCTCCATCTATCTACCCGTCAGGATCTCCCAGCGGACTATCCCTTATTCTTCAACAGTACAAAAATCAACCCTTCATCTTCTCTCAATATTCTTGGTGTCTCTTTTTCTTCTGCTCTCATTTGGAAGGACCATATTACCAGTCTTGCTAAGGCAGCCTCCCAGAAGCTGGGTGTGCTCAACTGCCTTAGGGGGTTCTTTTCCCCAACACAGCTTCTTGCTCTGTACAGGGGCATAGTGCTTCCTTGTTTTGAGTATTGTTCACATGTGTGGGGAGGTTCCTCTCACACCGCTATCCTAGACAAAGTTGAAAGGAAGGCCTTTCGTATCATTAACTCTCGTCCACTCACCAACTCTCTTCAATCTCTCTCTCTACGCCGCAATGTTGCATCTCTCTCGCTATTCTATCGCTACTATAATAATCAGTGTTCCTCCGAGCTTTCCCAGTGCATACCACCTCCTTTACGTAGGGCACGTGGTACCCGTCTTGCAACTCGATCCCACCCCCACTCTGTGCAACTCTCTAACCCAAGAGTGAAGCATTACTCTCAAACTTTCTTCTACTCAACAGCTGAGCTCTGGAACTCTCTCCCAGAATCAGTCTTTCCCTCTTCCTATGACTTAAATTGCTTCAAACTCTGTGTGTCCAGGCATTTTGGCTCGATCGTCCCTTGATTTTAGCTCTGTCACTCTTTCAACTATGGGAGAGGCACTCTCTATAGGCAATTCTGCCTTTTGCCTCCCTCAATCACATAGAAGAAAACAAAATAAAAAATAAAAAATATAATATATAATTATTTATATATATATATATATATATATATATATATATATATATATATATATATATAGCTTGCTAAACTTATACTTAACTTACTTTTTTGGGGAAAAAAATCTTCAATCGTAACACTTCATGGTCACACAACAATTTTAAGTTACTAGAATGTGGCATTAAGATATATTTCTCTACTCCCAAACAGCTAATCCACCAGCATAAGGATGTGCTCCAGATTATGGACAAGGTGAAGGAGACTCCCTCCCAGCCAGCCAACTACCTACATGCAGATATAAAGAGCTTCACTGAGTGTTTGGAGGGGAGGATGCGAAGGATGGAAGTGCCAGTTGTGGAGCTTTTCATGGTGAAAGTAAATCAACTAGTATACGAGTGCACTAGGACGCCAGCAACCAGTCAAGTAGAGGCTGCAGCTACACCCACAGTCCCTGCTTTATCGGGACAGGTTGACATGTTGCCCACACCATTGCCCACTGCCTTGAAACCTTTGAATTTTCAGCCTGTCCGATATCAAGTGCCGACAGTTTACCAAGCTGAAGACACAATGGTAACTCAAGTACCGGTTCAAACCCTTCCTCATCAGCAGGCGTTAGCGCCTCCTACACATGTTGTGGGACAGCTTCCTACTGTCCCTGTCGCAGGTCCATCCCATCGTGAAATCTACCAACCAATTGTGTAATCCGTGACGGACACCCTGCCGGGAATTACGGGCGCTGCAGCAAGCAGGGGCGGCACCGTATAAATAACATACATATGTAGATATTTTAATAATGAATGTAATAAAAAAACAAAATGTATATGATTTTCCCCTGTCCATTGTTCCACTGATATTAAAGCTTATGTAAACATAAGTGAGGTTATTCAGTACCATGTCATCACAATTGCTGTTCCCGTAAAGTTTATATGTACAAAAAGAAACATAAGAAATATTGGTCAGTTCATATTATCTATCTTTTGATTGACGACAATGTAAATTAATAAATTTAAAAATTAATTGAAAGTAATGATAAGTTTTGTTAACATGAGTCAGTAAATACATGCATGTAAAGAATGGTTCACAAAGAAAAGTAATGTTATTATTCTTTATAAACTAAATACAATAAATAAAAATCATACACAATATATTTGGCAATAATTTTTTGTCATGGCTTTCAAAAATATAAAAATTAAATTGAGTAGGGCACAGTCACTCTACTTAAAATATAGGTCGGACCTAGGACTATTGGACGTGGAAGTCTTAATACATTGATCTCCCTGGTTGAGCTGTATGACAGAAAATATTTATAAGTTACGCATCTTATTTTGGGGATACTTCTGAATATAAGAGGTTATTAATATACGAGTAAACCTATCAGTCGAGTAGAATAAATAAATACTCGCAAAGCTACACGGTGAACAATTTTGATTTAAATGAAAGGTATATGATAAAAGTTATGAGTTGCTTTAAGCCGTGTGTTTCTTTTGATTTATTTATAAAAATTGAGATGGACAAATGTCTTGGGTACTCGATGCATATAAGATGAAAAACGAGAACGGAGAATTGCTGTCACAGGAACGCTTTTCCCGTCAATTTTACCTGAGCAAGTTATTTATAACTGTAACTTGGGAATGTTTTGCAAAAATAGGTAAATACACTAAAGTAAAACATATGTGGCATTTTATAATTAAATATATTTAAATTTGTGTACGTTTCACACCAAAAGTGCTTGTAAATATTGCTAGCTCAAGTGTCAGTGCAACAACAACAGATAACTAAAACAAAAAAAGCTGACAGGTAGATAATCCCTTTTGGTTACACACCTCGCCGAAGGTCCTCTTTGGCCTCGGCGAGGTGTGTCTTGAGCATTCGGCGACGTCGCAAGGCCCTTCGCATGCCTCGTGCGGAGCATACCCCTGCCGGGTATACTCCCGGCGAGTACTCGTGCACACGTCGATGACTAATCGACGAGGAAATCGCCGATGATCGTCGATGTTCTCGGAACATCCGAAAGCATCGGCGATCCGTCGTGCGACGTTTTGGAACATTTAAAAAAAAAAATTGTGCGACAAACTCCGCGATGTCTCGCCGATGTCGCAGATGATCGCAGATACCCTCGCCGATCCTTCGGCGATGCTCAATGATGCTTGCTGTCCGAACATTTGCGACGACCCGCGAGGGCCCTTGCGAGGCCTTGAGAGGCCGTGAGAGTCCAACGATTTTTCATGAGAGGTGTTCAGACATGTCACGAATGTGCCAATTTATTGGCATCGGCGACGAAAATCTTGACTTGTTTCACCAGTGAGAAAAGGGGCATAACAGTCACTCAGAAGAGGATCATTCAGACTATCATTCTCATGAGGATTATGTATATACTGTATAATATATATATATATATATATATATATATATATATATACATATATATATATATTCTGACATACGGAGCCCTGTATGTGTTTATTTAAGAGTTAAGAGTTGAAGGAGTGCCGAATTACCCGGGCGGCGAAGCAGACCAGCGAGTGTGGGAACAAGCAAACAAGCCTTCACACCTGCGTGCGTCATATGGGGGGGGGAAATTTGATGGGTGATTGACGTCATTACATAAACTGGCCCCTCCTTTCGGACCCTGCAAACTACTTCGATGACCCGACGCTATGACGATCATCGATGCCATTGGACCACGCATCTGCTACGCAACTAGAGGGGCTGTGATTGGGGCGCGCACCATCCCCACCTCCTGATTCGTTCCTTCACCATCATTGCATAGTATATAAGACCCGAGTAGTGGGCATTCAAATCAGTCACATTTGGAGTTGGGAAGGTGAACATGCAGCTGGAGGAAGACCGGGGTGAAGTATTATAATGGGATTGTGACTGTCAGTCAGATTATATACAAACACTTATGTTGGTTAGTGAGATATGTGATTGGGAATTAACGTTAACGCTACTATTATGTACTTAACTATTTTAGTTGACTGACTTGTGGACTAAAGCAACTCTTTAAGTAATTGGGTTATGATAAAAGTAATACTATTGTTTTATATAAATACTTACGAGTTCTTTTATTTTCTTTGAATTAAGCTTACATTGCTGGTAAGAACAAGAACGGTGATACTATTGTCTCATATTAGTAATATCGCCTTAGACTAACAGGGCTGTTTTAATGTTACTTCTAGTGATTTCCTAAGCTGAAGAAAATTATTTTAGCTTCAAAATATTATTTTTGCTTTTCATATTATTTGAGTGAGACCTGAATCGAATCTATGAAGCGATCCTGTAACTTAATTTACTCATAATCAAACCTCAATGTTACGTGGTTAATAATATAAATTTATCTAATTATTAAATATATATCTAACTTTTATGTGACTTTGATATTAATCCTGATAATAATAATATAATAATATTAACGTAAGACAAGAACCAAGAATAATAACTACATTAAATATAAATAAAAGGACATGATATAAGAAAACTATTTATTCATTTCAAAAAGGGTAAGAGACAGAAATATTCTTACCTTAATATTTATTTTTCAAGACTTGATATATAATTAATAGTCCTTCTTTAGATATAACTTATTCGGTTCATAACCATAGCCTACTAAGCTTCGGTTAAATAATAATTATTTATAAATACTACATGACTTTAATTAGTTTTAGTATTTTTTTCATAATTAAAGAGTATCAGTCAATAAAGGATACCAAGTCCTAAGATCCAAAAGAAAAGGAAGCAACAACAGGAACTAATTGTATTAGATTTTACTTTCATTTTGCCTTCAGCTGACTGATACCTTAATATATATCTCTGTGCTATCTAGATTCATCAAGTTAACCACTTGAGGATCAAGATACGTAACAGAAGAGTGACGACCTCGCCAGGATTCGTTTCATACAGTTTCACTCAGTTTCATTACCGTTTCACTACTTAAAAATCAAATATTAATCATGCCTGATATAATTAATGACGAAGATGCTCGGGTTTTCATAGAATCAGAACCCACAGCCCCTGATATTGACCGTCTGTCAAAATCCGAACTGAAAGTGCTTGCCTCACATCTTCAGTTAACTGTCTCAAACATGTCCAAAGTACAGATGGCTCAGACCATAAAATCCCACCTGTTCCCTGTAGAAGGCGGGGAGGGTGACGGAGCAGTTGGTGGGATCCCGAATAAACCTAGCCAACTTGATGATCCATTACCACCTGGTTTTACTGTTGATCAATTATTCGAACTAGAACTAGCCAGAATAAAGACCGAACATTATCAATATCAAAATCGTACGGCTCAACTAAATGTCATTACAAATGCTCCCTTAATTGCTCCCCCTCTGGGAATGTCTCATTCCACCTTTCACTGAGGATAATGTGCAGGATTTCTTTGTTTTGTTTGAGGAAGTTGCTGGAGGTATGAGGTGGCCAAGAGATCAATGGCCTTTTATGTTACAAACCGTTTTGACAGGGCAAGTTCGAGCCACGTATTTGTCAGAAGTAGCAGAGGTTAGGTAGGATTATGACAATCTCAAAGAAGCTATCCTAAAAACCTATCAATTACAGCCTGAGGCTTACAGGCAATCTTTCCGTAAAAAACAGAAGAAAGTAGAAGAAACCCATAAGGTATTTGCCAGGACCATGATATAAATTTTCAATCATTGGGTCAAGAATAAGAAAGTCACAAGCTACAACGATCTGAAGGAGTTGGTCCTGTTAGAAAATTTCCTATGGAAAATTGATTCTTCGGAAGCCTATCATTTGAGAGGGAAAAAGGTAGATTGTCTTGCCGACGCCGCTGACATGGCTGACACATACGTGCTCAACAACAAATTTCGTGGAAAGAAGCCCTACGATAATTCTTGTTCTAATTCTAAGTATCCCAATCACAAATCTCACAGACCCCGTCACAAGCCCGTAACGTCTTCCCCAGCTAGCCAAAATAGAATTGTTCCCCCAACTAAAAATGCGACTCAGGGCAATGGTAACAGAGGTGGGGCCCAAAGTAATAGTAATGCTCAAAGAGGGAACGTTCCCATATCCCCTAAAGTATGTACTTTTTGTGGCAAGAGAGGCCACCTAGCTTATCAGTGCTGGGCCAAGGAGAGAACCGGGAGATCGGGGCAGACAGTTGCCGCCGTATCTTAAACTCCATATGTGCCTTTAATGCAGGACTCCCAACAGGAGTACCTAGCACCAAAAGTTCCTTTAATACAGGACTCCCGACAGAAGGAGTACCTAGCAGCTAACGTAAACCATCTAGACAGGGGTGTAGTAGCATGTGTGGTGCAACCCACTAGGGTTAAGCCAATAATAATTTCTCCATCAGTGCAGGACAGTTACCGTCCCTTTACTTCATCTGGCAACGTGAGATTAAATGGATGCATGCATGAGGTAAAAATTCTGAGAGACACAGGTTCTACTAGCACCTTCATGGTGAATCCTTACACTGAGTGCCCACCTGGCGAACCAGTTATAATGCGAGGTGCTGGAGGCCAATTTTATGCATACTTGGTAAAAGGCGAAATTGAATGTGAGTTACTACAGGGTGAGGCCACCATAGCTTTGTGTAGGTCCCAAGATATCCCTGTGCCCGGGGTAACACTCCTTTTGGGGAATGATGTAGCAGGTGAGAAGGTCCGACCAGACCCCATTTTGTCACTTTCCCCTGTCAACGAGCCACTAACCGGTGAGCTCGAAAAGGAGATACCAACAGTTGTCCCTGTGTGTGCTGTCACACGTTCAATGTCTCAAGTAGCAGTTCCCTCAGACAGAAATGTACCGATTGTACGAGTTGATGAAAGGGATGATGAGAGTGTGAATGACGCTCCAATTGTGCCTGATGATGTGACTGAGGTGGATTTATCTGACACCTTTATGGCTCATTTTGACCCTAATGATGACCATGAAACCCCTCCAAATTGTCGTAGTGGTCTGGTAGAGCTACAGAAAGATGATAGAGAATGCAAGGAGTTAGCTGCCAGGGCCGTGAGTGAAGAGGAATGTGAGAAGGAGGGTGGTGAATGTTTCTACCTCAAAGGAGGAGTATTGTGGCGTAGATGAAGACAGCCACACAGACCAATCGATGACGGGGCCTGGGACGTCCATCAAGTAGTAGTCCCCAAACCTTGTCGTAGAGATATCTTGGAAATGGCACATTGTATACCATTGGCAGGACACCTAGGTGTGAGAAAAACTCTAAGACAGAATCAGAGCCCACTTTCACTGGCCAGGAATGCGTGCAGAAGTAGTGGAGTTTTGTAGAGTGTGTTACACCTGCCAGATGACAGGAAAACCCAATCAGAAGGTGCCTGTACATCCTCTGGTGCCCTTGCCCGTCTTCGAGAATTCTTTTACTCAGGTGGTAGTGGACATTGTAGGCCCATTGCCTAAGACTTCCCAAGGTAACATTTATTTATTAACGATTATGGACATGGCAACTCGCTACCCAGAGGCTATAACCTTAAGGACTACCTCTGCTCCAACTGTCATCAAGGAACTGATCAAATTCTTCACCAGAATGGGTTTCCCCCATGAGGTGCAAATTGATCAAGGAACTAATTTTACCTCTAACATTTTTCAGCAGTCCCTGAAGGAGTTGGGTATCGAGCATGTGAAGTTGAGCACCTACTACCCAGAGAGTCAAGGGGTTCTCAAACGGTATCATCAAACTTTGAAAGCCATGTTACGTAAATATTGTACAGAGACCGGAGTTGAGTAGGATAAGGGGGTACCTTTTCTTTTATTTGCTACTTGTGAGGTTCCAACAGAATCCCTGGGTTTTTCCCCTAATGAGCTAGTTTTCGGTCACCAGGTAAGAGGTCCTTTGCAACTATTGCAGGATAGCCTAGTTGGCCAGGAGGAGAACCAAAACCTCCTCAAGTATGTTTCAGATTTCAAAACCCAGCTGAGATCCTCATGTGAGTTTGCAGCTCAAAACTTGACAGTGGCTAAAAGCTCCATGAAGAACAGGTATGACAGAAAAGCCCGCGAGAGGGGGTTTCAACCCGGTGATGAGGTTTTGGTCCTGCTCACCCTTTTTGGCCAACCTTTATCTGCCAAGTTCAGGGGCCCATATAAGATCATTCAGAGGGTGAGCATTACCGATTATCTAGTAACTATCCCAGACAGGAGAAAGCCCACGCAAGTATTCCATATAAATATGTTGAAACCCTACCATAGGTCCCCTGATTCCTCTCCTCCAGATTCTCCCACTGTGGCAGTAAATGTCAGGACCTGTGGACAGCCTGGTGCGGACGAAGTCTTCAGTTCTCTTACTGACCCGCAACAGACTGTTCCAGACCCTGAAGGTATCCATGCAGACTTTGACTTGTCATGTAGCCTATCCAACTTTAAGTATAACTCAGTAGCTTGGGGGGAATTACCATCTAAACTATGTCATCTTCCCTCTGATCAAGCGAACCAACTAATCTCGGTTTTATCTCATTCTCCCAGTGTGTTCCGTGATACTCCAGGGCTCACTTCTTTGGCCGTGAACGACATCGACGTAGGGGATGCAATACCCATTAAACTATCCCCCTACCGTGTCTCGCCACAACGCAGGAGTATTCTGCAGGTCGAGCTTGACTTCATGTTGTCAAACGAGCTGATCACTAGGGCCTTTAGCCAGTGGAGTAGTCCGGTCGTACTTGTGCCAAAGCCAGACGGGAGCCATAGGTTATGTATGAACTATAGGCAAGTTAATGCCGTCACAAAGAACGATACCTACCCACTGCCACGGATCGACGACTGCATTGACCAGATTGGTACAGCCACCTATATCAGCAAGATTGACTTAATGAGAGGATTTTGGCAATTAGCTCTCCCTTGTAGCGAGGTAAATATCATGCTTTAGTAGTTCGCTTTCAAGCCTTCATCTGTGAGATAATGCCTTGCAGTTCGAATAACGCTCCAGCTACGTTCCGGCTATGTTCTGATGTGGTACCTGGAGACGTTGCCTACTTTGGGTGATATCCTTATTATATCCTCATTATAATCTTGCTGTTGCCAATCTGGTGGTGAATCTGATTATGTATTATGTATATTATGTACTATACTCCTTAAACTCTTTTCTAGGGGGGAGGTCTGACATACGGAGCCCGGTATGTGTTTATTTAAGAGTTAAGAGTTGAAGGAGTGCCGAATTACCCGGGCGGCGAAGCAGACCAGCGAGCATTGGAACAAGCAAACAAGCCTTCACACCTGTGTGCGTCATCTGGTTGGGTGGGGGGGGGGGGGGGGGGAATTTGATGGGTGATTGACGTCATTACACAACCTGGCCTCTCATTTCGGACCCTGCAAACTACTTCGATGACCCGACGCCATGACGATCATCGATGCCATTGGACCACGCATCTGCTACGCAACTAGAGGAGCTGTGATTGGGGCACGCACCATCCCTGCCTCCTGATTCGTTCCTACACCATCATTGCATTGTATATAAGACCCAAGTAGTGGGCATTCAAATCAGTCACATTTGGAGTTGGGAAGGTGAACATGCAGCTGGAGGAAGACCGGGGTGAAGTATTATAATGGGATTGTGACTGTCAGTCAGATTATATAAGTGTGTGTTAAGAGTGTTCGGTGTAAACACTTAAGTTGGTTAGTGAGATATGTGATTGGGAATTAACACTAACACTACTATTATGTACTTAACTATTTTAGTTGACTGATTTGTGGACTAAAGCAACTCTTTAAGTAATTGGGTTATGATAAAAGTAATACTTTTGTTTTATATTAATACTTACAAGTTCTTTCATTTTCTTTTAATTAAGCTTACATTGCTGGTAAGAACAAGAACGGTCATACTATTGTCTCATATTAGTAATATCGCCTTAGACTAACAGGGCTGTTTTAATGTTACGTCTAGTGATTTCCTAAGCTGAAGAATTTTTGTTTAGCTTCAAAATATTATTTTTGCTTTTCATATTATTTGAGTGAGACCTGAATCGAATCTATGAAGCGATCCTGTAACTTAATTTACTCATAATCAAACCTCAATGTTACGTGGTTAAGAATATACATTTATCTAATTATTAAATATATATCTAACTTTTTATGTGAGTTTGATATTAATCCTGATAATAATAATATAATACTATTAACGTAAGACAAGAACCAAGAATAATAACTACATTAAATATAAATAAAAGGACATGATATAAGAAAACTAGCAATTCATTTCAAAAAGGGTAAGAGACAGAAATATTCTTACCTTAATATTTATCTTTCAAGACTTGATATATAATTAATAGTCCTTCTTTAGATATAACTTATTAGGTTCATAACCATAGCCTACAAAGCTTCGGTTAAATAATAATTATTTATAAATACTACATGACTAATTACTTTCAGTATTTTTTCAAAATTAAAGAGTATCAGTCAATAAAGGTAACCAAGTCCTAAGATCCAAAAGGAATGGAAGCAACAACAGGAAATAATTTTATTAGATTTTACTTTCGTTTTGCCTTCAGCTGACTGATACCTTAATATATATCTCTGTGCTATCTAGATTCATCAAGTTAACCACTTGAGGATCAAGATACGTAGCAATATATATGTACAGTATATATATATATATATATATAAAGAGTAAAACCAGCGTTGTGATGAACATCATATTTATTGGTGGAACGCGTTTCGGCTTAAACAAAAACCATCATCAGCCTAAAAGCAAAGAAAAGCCTACATGAAGATACTTAAAATAAAGTAAACTACGAAGTATAATATGAACTCGTAGGGGATACTATTACCATGATAATTATATGTAGACATAATACAAATCCCGTAGTAAATACTAAAGAAAATTATGCTGAATAAATATTGTTGTACCGGAGTGTACAATGTGGAACAAGTCCCCGAGGACGAAATAGAATAAACTACACAGTACATATAATCCTAAAAATAAACAAACAAGTCAAAGTTGAATCGTGGTTGTAGGGGAAAAAAACATCAAGATGACAGTAATAATTGTTAATTAACCTTGAATGGAATATCTTAGCGAGCAGTACGAAAGTTAAGAGTTATAAAAACAAGTAACATTTAATAATAAATGCATACTCTTCCAGAAGGAGAGCTAATAGTACGAAACATATGTAGTATATTATCCTAAGCTATTTGGGGGATATGTACATTTATTGAAGACTGCAAGTACTAACCATAATTATAACATTTTGAAATTTAAAAGCACAGCAAGGGTGTAGATAACTCATTTGACCCCAGGCTAGGTCGGAGTTTCTGGGTAAGGAGACTCTCTACAAGGAGGTGTGTTGCGTTGTTTGGCGACGAGTGAAGAATGGATAAATCAATTGTTTTTAACCCGGGAACTGCAGGGAGACTCTTAAGAGTTCCCCCGGCGGACTGCGGGGAGACTCTTATGAGTGAGTGAAAAAAAAAAATCAACTTTTGACATAAGAAAAAAAAAAAAAAAAAAAAATTGTATTTTTTTATTTTTTTTTGGCCCCTGGGCCATGCAAAATCTCAGTCCTCTACCTCCCCTCCTTCCCCACTTTCCTCCTCTCCTTCAGTTATCACCTATTTTCCCTGTTATTCCCTTATTCTGAGGTATATTTTTGTGCTAACATTAGCGAGTTGCAAGCAGGGTGTTGTCATCACTGATGGCAAGCGAGTGCAAGAGAGAGAGAGAGAGTATCGATCGACTGTGTCTCAGTGGCCTTGGGGGAAATTGGCGGGAAAGCAGGTTGCCTCACCCATACATTATACAACTCGCGGGCTATATCTCCGATTTTGACCATCCAAACACTGTTTTCACTCGTGTTATTGTTGTTTCAGGTTAATACCTTTATAATCAACCCATAATAGGCGCATATAGATAAGTATTAATGCTATTAATGGCACAATGAATATTTTAGTGACGGAAACACCTCAAATACGTCAGTACAGGGGGACGTTTCCAATTACCCCCATGCGCACTTCAGAGGTTAATGGGTGGTTTGATGACTCACAATGGTCTCGGACAGCTGAGAATGGAGGTTTGGACAAGGGAAATCTAGTTCGGTAAGACTTACCTTGATGTTCCGCGATCCTAGCGGTGAGATGACGTTTGGTTTGGCCAATGTAAGTGGAATTACATTCACTACATTTGAAACGGTCCACCACTCCAAACACTCTAATAATCAATTCACTTGTGAGATGGAAACTAATAATAAACTACCCTTTTTAGATGTATGTGTTGAAAAGAATGCTAATACGTTTAGTACCTAGATATACCGAAAACCTACGTTTACGGGTCTCACTACTAAATTTTCCTCAAATATCCCTATACAATACTAAATCATTCTAATTACCACTTTATTTACACGAGCGTATCATATTTCCTCATCTTTCATTGCGTTTCACCTGGAACTTGAACGCTTAAGAAATATTCTAAATCTTAATGGTTCCCTCTCAATTTTAGAGACTCTTATATTGGTAAGCAATTAAATAAAATACGTTCACCTCCTATGAAACCTCGGACAGCTCAGAAAGCAGTGGTTTATTTCTCTATTCTTTTCACAGGTAAAAAGTAATTTTCTATAAGAAACAAAGTCAATTATTTATTTCGAGAATGTTTCCCACACATTAACTTGAGAGTTGTATTCAAATCCCATACCACATTAGCTAGCTTCTTTAAGTTCAAAGACCGAATCCCCGAGTCTCTAAGATCCTCAGTGGTGTACAGTTTCAAATGTAGTGAATGTAATTCCACTTACATTGGCTAAACCAAACGTCATCTCACCGCTAGGATCGCGGAACATCAAGGTAAGTCTTACCGAACTGGATTTCCCTTGTCCAAACCTCCTTTCTCAGCTGCCCGAGACCATTGTGAGTCATCAAACCACCCATTAAAAACAATTGATTTATCCATTCTTCACTCGTCGCCAAACGACGCAACACGATCCTTGTCGAGAGTCTCCTTACCCAGAAACTCCGACCTAGCCTGGGGTCAAATAAGTTATCTACACCCTTGCTGTGCTTTTAAATTTCAAAATGTTATAATTATGGTTAGTACTTGCAGTCTTCAATAAATGTACATATCCCCCAAGTAGCTTAGGATAATATACTACATATGTTTCGTACTATTAGCTCTCCTTCTGGAAGAGTATGCATTTATTATTAAATGTTACTTGTTTTTATAACTCTTAACTTTCGTACTGCTCGCTAAGATATTCCATTCAAGGTTAATTAACAATTATTACTGTCATCTTGATGTTTTTTTCCCCTACAACCACGATTCAACTTTGACTTGTTTGTTTATTTTTAGGATTATATGTACTGTGTAGTTTATTCTATTTCGTCCTCGGGGACTTGTTCCACATTGTACACTCCGGTACAACAATATTTATTCAGCATAATTTTCTTTAGTATTTACTACGGGATTTGTATTATGTCTACATATAATTATCATGGTAATAGTATCCCCTACGAGTTCATATTATACTTCGTAGTTTACTTTATTTTAAGTATCTTCATGTAGGCTTTTCTTTGCTTTTAGGCTGATGATGGTTTTTGTTTAAGCCGAAACGCGTTCCACCAATAAATATGATGTTCATCACAACGCTGGTTTTACTCTTCTTATTGCGCCTCCGCTTCCCTCGTAATGAGAGTATTGCTTCTATTATATATATTTTTCAAATTTCAAATTCAAATAGTTTTATTGTTATATGACAAGTATACATAATACAAGAATAAGTTGTGTTAAAAGGTTATCACATAACAAAGAGGACTTGATACCTATTGGTATATATGTCTTAAAATACTACTATACAAAATACAAAATTGGAAGTAGTGGCGAATGAAGAAAACAAGAGATATGCACCCAACCCCAAGTATAAAGAAAAATATTATAATTTTAACTAGCAGAAGTATCTGCGGTATAAGTAAATAGTATACTTACATAAATCCAAAAATACCTAAACATACACACACATCTACATATCCGCATCCCACACACATTCACACATTTAAACTATCACACACATGTACACATAGTACATACTTAATTGCATGCAGACCAGACCATAAACAGACACTGAACTTATATAAATATAACACTGCACATTTACAATCATACGCACACACTCACATATTTATTAATTCATACAAACTCACAATGAACATTGATAGTTACACACGTATCCATTTACCGAATAAAATACATTACCACATACACACAACAGCTATAAAGCAAATGAACGCAAAACCTTATACATTCCTTGCGCTCACTAATAATAGTTAGATGATAACCCAAACAATATGCCACAGAAATCCATGCCTCCTGCCCCACACTCCCCCGTCAATACCAGCACGCTCCAGGACACAAATCCCGGCCCTTGAATTGAATAGAGCAATTTCATCAGTTCTTTACATAGTACTTGCTTTTCATTGTTACGTTTTATTGTTCAAGAGTTTATATCAGGCCAAGACCAATGTCCCAGGGCGCACACATACATGACATTCACAATATACAGTCGTGCCCTCGATTCCCGTACAATTCCTTTCTAAACTAACAAAAATATATAATTTAATTAGGGAAGTCCATCAACTCACCTACAATACATGTTCAGTATACAATCAAAATGGTTCAAGTGTTTCAAAAATGTGTGTATAAATGACTAACAAGGTCCCGCCCATGACTGTACATGCACAGCTGTAGTCGGGAACAACTGAACACCATCAACCGATAACAAAAGACAGTGAGCGTTAACTAGTGAATCAAGTATTCTGATTATGAGACACAAACACCTTTTCAAACAGTTCACCACAGCAACCCCATTACATTACCACCCAATAAACAATTTTACGTTGTCAAAACGTCATATATAAGTGTGGCTGCAACTTTACAACTTACGAAAAGTACGTTGTATTCACGTAAACGCGTGAACAGCTATAAATAACTCAGGACCAGACTACAGAACGTTGTAGAATGACGTAAATAGATCAACATTTCACCAAGTATTGCAACATATTTTACTATGTTGTCAAAACCTTCCAAATATGTAGCTAAACAACCTGATACCATTACGAAAACTACGTTTTATTCACGTAAACGCGTGAACAGCTATAAATGACTCAAGACCAGACTACAGAACGTTGTAGAATGTCCTAAATAAACCAACACTTCACCAATTATTGCAACATATTTTACTATGTTGTCAAAACCTTCCAAATACGTACCTAAACAACCTGATACCATTACGAAAACTACGTTGTATTCACGTAAACGCGTGAACAGCTATAGGCCTAGATGACTCAGGACCAGACTACAAAACGTTGTAGAATGACGTAAATAGACCAACACTTCACCAATTATTGCAACATATTTTACTATATTGTCAAAACCTTCCAAATACGTAGCTAAACAACCTGATACCATTACGAAAACTACGTTGTATTCACGTAAACGTGTGAACAGCCATAAATGACTCAGGACCAGACCACAGAACGTTGTAGAATGACGTATATAGACCACAATATCACCAACTAATACAACGTTGTTAACTATGTTGTCAAAACCTTCCAAATACGTAGTAAACAACCTGATATCATGACGAAAAGTACGTTGTATTCACGTAAATTCGTGAACAACCACATATGACTCAGGACCAGACCACAGAACGTTGTAGAATGACGTAAATAGACCAAAATTACGAAAACTACATTGTATTCACGTAAATGTGTGAACAACCACAAAAGTCGCAGAACCTTACCACATAACGTTGTAGAATGACATAAATAGGCCAAAATATCACCAAGTAATACAACGTAATATGACGTTAATATGACTGCAGAAATATGTCACGTTACATAAATATTAACATAAAACGTGAAAAATTGCTTTCGTCATTAGCATGAGCAATATTATCAAATTATGTCTACAAGTCGAAATTTAGTCATACTATAGGCTTTAACCCTTCTTTTGCGGGGCCCGACTTAAGTCCGTATCTAAAAATCTGGACTATGTGGCGGTGCCCGACTTAAGTTCGTGGTGCAATTTTGGCGCAATATTGGCTCTGAGAGAGAGACGAGCGACGGGAGGAGCGTAGGTTACCTCATGACCGCTCGCCATGGTTGCCGTGGGCCTACTGAGATGTACTCCACACACATCCACCCTCCCTCCCTCGCTACACACGTAATTATGTAACGAAATTACTGTATTTTAGCAATTTTGCCCTTCGGTTGCACGAGCGTTGCAAGACAACCAGTGATCGTAGAAGGATGGTTCAGGTGTCATTGGAAAGCTCAATTAAAGCCCTTTCAGGGATACATAATTGTATTACGCTCTGGCTCTTGTTTATGTATGAAAAAAAGCACGGAAATAAGGCCATTTATGTTAAAAAAAAAAACGCTGGGTAGTGGAAAAAACTGACCCGCCCGCTCGTAAGGCGTTAAAATCTTGTATGTATTACGTTACTAAAACGTCAATGTACAAGGTCTATTACACGTTAAAAAGAGTGCAGAAATATGTCATGTGAAAGTCATTACAACGTTGTAAAAATAACGTAATATGCATGTAAAACATGAACAACTACTTACATTATTAGCACATGTAATGTTATCAAATTACGTCAGTAGCAAGTATAACATTCGTCATCTATCTATCTATCTATATGCTCAGGCCCAATCCCCATTTTGGGGGTAGCCGACTCAAGACAGAGCAAGAACAGGGAAAACACAAAAACAACATAAAACAAAAAATAAACACAGATAAAAAACACAAACTCTCACACATCCAGGTCACCCAGGAGTACACCCAGAGACCAGGGTTACTATATCATACTATATCAATTTTAACACCTTAAGAGCGGCCTATGCGGTTTATTTATATGTACCGCCCAGCCGGGGTGTTTTTAGCCAAAATAGGGCTGTTTACGTGATCATTTTCATGCCTAAATAAGACCCAGAACGTAAAACAAGTACCTATCCCTGAAAGGGCATAAACAGAGCTTTCGAATGACACCATAACGATCCTTTTATGATGGCTAGTTTTCTTGCAATAACCGTGCAACGCGAGTGCAAAAAGCATGTAATTCGGTACTTTCCCCATATAATTCAGTATGTAGCGAGTGAGAGAGGGAGGAGGGAGCTGAGATTCGTGTCAGTAGGTTCGCCGCGGTGGTCTGGAGCAGTCATACGCTCGCTAGTCTCCTGCCACCACTTGTCTCTCTCTCTCAGCAACATTACGTGCTGAAATTGCCACTCGACCTATGTCGAGCGCCGCCACATAGTCCAGCTTTATTAAATACGACTTATGTGGTGAGTCGCTAATTAAGGGTTAAAATACGTATTCATTACGTTTCTAATAGGTCAAGCTCTCATATGAGGTCTATTACACGTTAATATGATTGCAGAAAAACGTAATTTTAAAGGCAATGCAACGTTATATATATTTAGTAATATTCACGTAACAAACGTAAACAGCTGCTAACTTAATGTGCACAAATAATTTGTTGTAAATTACGTGAATAGTATATCCGAAATACGTCATAATATAGGTTGTATAATATATATATATATACAGTATGTATGCAGGTATATATATATATATATATATATATATATATATATATATATATATATATATATATATTATATGATTCAAATACGTCAAACTATAAAGTATATAATACAATTGCAATTTATCAGAGAAATGTCATGTGAAAGCTATTACAACGTTGAACAAAGTATGTAATATTCACGTACGAGCGTGAACAGCTGCGTATGTCACTAGCTCGTATTAGGCCTATGTGTTATTAATTTGTCAATATCTCAAAAATATACCTATAACGTGTTTATTACGTGTCATGCACAAAGATATAACTTATATTTCACGATATTATGACAGCACACACACATTGTGTGAAAACCCTGATACGAACAAACTACATATTATTAATGTAGTAAAGTGAACAGCTGCCAACGTTAAATTTAAATAGTAATTCTGTATTTCTTAACTATTTATAATTTAACTTTAGCAGCTGTTCACGTTTCTACGTAACCAGTGGGTACAGATAATAACACATATAAGATTGATATCGATAATCTGACAACCCTAAATGTTTAACTCGGATTACAATGTTTTCGTTTTTATGATTAATAGTAAACATTCTCTTATTAATAACAGGTCATGATAGGACCTAACTATTTTTATCGGAATATAACGATGATTCCCACTCACTTTTCAGTAATATGATACTATGAATAATAAAATACAAGGAATAATAAGAAAGTATGAGGAATTCGTATGTATGCTAGATTAAGGCTAAACATGCAGTGCCTAGTGTTTTCCACTTCATTGGTAAATAAGTAAGCATTTCCAAATTTGATTAAAATACTGATCCTATTGAAATCCTTTCCTTACTAGTAACCAACTCACTGTGATACATTAAGTTGACCTGCCAGAGTATAATGAAGGCGGAAACTGAAAGCCAGATTTAATATGTAAATATATTTATTTAATCAATCAAGAATATGTATAGTTACTGAGTATACTCCAGTAATTGGTACATTACTCTAAAAATCACGCAATCTTAATAACTATAACCATATTTAATATTGCTGTTATTATAGTTACAGTAGTAATGCTGCTACTGGGAGTAGCTTTACTTCTCCAAGTACTACAAGATTTGGTGTCAGCGAACTTGGCACTAATTTGATCTCTAGCATATTTGTAACTCAAGGAGCTAAAACAAACAGGCTGTAAGTTTCCACATCTTTTTCCAGGTCTACTCTTACAAAATAATATAAATGCCAGCAAGGTTGCCTCTATTATGTTTAAATTATACCCGCTGACAGCGGGTATAGCAGTAGTATCCTACTACTGCTCTATGACAGTAATATTCATGATGGGGATAGTAACTTGTAGGCCTACCAGTGATGGTGACAGCAATTGGTAAGGTGATAGATGTAGACAAGTAGTAAGGATGGTGACATAAGAAATGGTAATTATGAAAGTGTCACTATAACCATTACTTCACTACAACTATCACCATCATCACTACATGATCACTAGATACACCATTATCGCTACAATTAGCAAAAACTATACTGTAAAGCATAATTCATACCAACCTAGTGAATATACAAATAATATATAACATTGTGAGTAATTATTTGTTTATGGAGACACATAGTGGGATTGACTCAGCCAAACCTTACTGTCAGAGAGGACCCAGGTCGGGTCATCATTCTCCCTGCTCCTTTGTGGGCCAGACCTGTTAATAAGTGCACACTAGAAAATCAATTAGTTGCCTCAACATATGTAAGCAATGCGGGGTTCTTTCACGACCACCCCAATTCTAGAATTACGGCTTCTAACAAGATCCTGGCTATTGACGTATGCTAGTACTGATTGCGAGTACTTTAAGGCTCCGATACGATACAGACACGTCAGGCGGAGACTCCAACTTGCCTAAGACATAGGCAATCTCTCTGTCCTGAACAGTTTGTTCTTCCATAGTAGGTTGGCTTAAAATTCACCAAGAACCTGGAAAAAAACAAGGTTAGCTTAGTCAGCCAGTAGCAACAAACAGGAAAGGAAGATGATATGAGACACATAGCATTGACAAAAGAAAAGGAAACACAGTCGTGGAGAATAAAGCTGATACAATGCACTACCAAAACTGTTTTGGGCTGGATTTCGAAAGCTCAATTGATCAGTTTGAGGCTTTAAAATGTATACAACTAATGTCCGTAGCGTTAAGTGACAATCTCGTGACATTGAAAAATTATGTCTTCATTTAATTGAGCTAGGTTACTATACAACCCAAATAGGTTATTGTCGGTATGTTCATGGGGGCAAAAGCTGTCAAACTTGGTCAAAAAACAGGTGACATTTAATTGGTCAACTCCAGGGGTAAAACCTATTCAAACTACAATGCCCATTGTGATCTGTTTGGTTTTATGGATAGAATACCGGGTACTGAAGAGCTTTGATCAATGTGCACTAACAAAATTGAAATGTAGCTTTTTTAAATTATTTTATGTGGCGATAGGTGGATGATCTTTTTGATGAGAGAAATTCTCAAAAATTGTATGAATGTTTTTAACTCAACATTTGGCTTCACCACTGTCTGGTCAAAAGACTGTGATTTCTAGATTAACAGAAAACGATACTTTAATTAAGAAATAGCTATGGGTTTGAAGGAACTCCCTTAACTTTAGACCAAAATTAAGAATTAAAACACTGTATGTTTATTGTTAGTGATATGGGATCATGTTGTGGAGTGCACCCCATCTTCAGGACCATGTTCAATGTGTTGCAGAGTTTGAGTATTGAATTAAAAAAAAAAAAAAAAAACACACACACAGACCTATCCACAAGCGTGTGTAATCGGTTTATATCGATATTGCCCATATATCGTTATACATTATTAGAATAGCCTATATTCATGACAAGGTATGACCCTGCATTAAGCTTCGTTTTTTCTTTCATCCCTGGAGTTAACCTTTAATGCTTCGGTTTAGAACCACAACTCGTTGGGAATAATATATGATGTGTTTTGATAATTCGTTATTCTGGCTATCATAACACGGTTTCATAAAGCTTAGAACGGATCGATATATATTCATTCATTCAGTACTGGCTTGTACTTTTCATAATACCCTGATATTCATTAACCCTTAACCAACGGCGCACGACATCTGTCGAGTTAAATAAATTTGGACTATGTGGCGGTGCACGACAGCTGTCGAGTGCCATTTTCAGCACGTAATGTTGCTGAGAGAGAGAGCTGAGCAGTGGGACGAGCGTAGTAACTTTATGACCGCTCCCCACGACCACCGTGGACATACTGAACTGTATTCCACCTTCCTCCCCCCTCTCTCACTCGCTACACAGGGAATTATGTACGGAAATTGCCTTATTTTAGGTTTTTTGCACTCGTGTTGCACGATCGTTGCAAGAGAACAAGTGGTCGTACAAGGATGGTTCGGGTGTCATTGGAAAGCTCTGTTTACGCCCTTTCAGAGATAGATACTTGTTTTACGCTCTGGGTCTTGTTTATGCATGAAAACGAGCACGGAAACAACCCTATTTAGGGTAAAAAAAAACCCGCTATGCGGCACAGTGTAAAATACCCTACCACCCGCTCTTTGTGTGTTAAGTTATTATATTCAGCTTAGGAAGAAAGTGTATCAATGAAGAAGCTCCAAATTACCTCAAATATACATTTCAACTACCACCAAAACTGCATTAGATACATAAAACACGTATAAATATACCTAAAATGTAATAAGACATAATTATTAGCTATAAAAACGTCGTAATAGATGAGTAATTACGAAGGGAAGAAGCCCAATTTCTCGCAAACTTGAACATTATAAAAACATCGAATTATAGCCTTTGTTGCACCCCAACTGTAGGGCGGATATTGGCCTGTTTTGCCAAACCTTTATTTTATACGCTAAATATTCTGTCTCTCTTCTGACCCTGCTAAAACTTAATTTTTTGTCTATGTGAATGAGGGAGAGAGGCATAACTGCCTGTAGCGAGTGCCTCCTCCAGTTTTGAAAGAGTGACAGGGCCAAAATCAAGGGACGTTCGAGCTAAAATGCTTGGACACACGGTGTTTGAAGCAATTTAAGCCATAGGAAGAGGGAAAGACTGATTCTGTGAGAGAGTTCCAGAGCTCAGCAGTTGACTAAAAGAAAATCTGAGAGTAGCGTTGCACTCTAGGGTTGGAGAGTTGCACAGAGTAGGGGTGGGATTGTGTTGCAAGGCCAGTGGCGGATCCAGGGGGGGGGGGGGGGAGTATTCCAACTTACTCCCTCTCGGGCATATGCTGAGAGCCTGGACATTCACAGCTGTACAATGAGCAGTGAAACCTGTGAGGTCTTGTTCCAGTCTAGGGAGTGAGGCATGTGAAGCACGTAGAGTACAACAAGCACCTGCCATCTTGCCTTCACATGAGGCACGGTGCTCACTCATGGTCCGAAGTGACCCCATCTCTGAAGCCACCTCGTTCCCGTGCTTCACTGTCTCACATCCTACACTCGGACACTCACTCTTACACACACAACGCCACCTGTTGAGCAGCTAACTCACCAGGCAGTGCACACCTATAGCATATTTTGAATATGGGAATATTCAAACAGTGCTATTTAATCAGGGAACAATGATGGTATTTTATTAGCGTTTTCGGTGGGCTTTATGGTAATGCACTGATACTAGGTACAGCACAAATTCCATCCCAATAATATCTTCCCATTGATCCATCGGGATTTGAACCCGGGACCTTTGGATTACCAGGCCAGTGGCAAGACCACTCCGCCACACCTCCCCTCTGCATATACTGCATTTTATCTGAAATACAATACATATAAAGAATATTGTGTGAATTATGGCGCCCCTCATGTATATCAGCCCCCCCCCTTAAGCCTGAGCTGGATCCGCCACTGTGCAAGGCAGGTACTACGTACTCTACGTAGAGGAGGTGGTATACACTGGGAAAGCTCCGAGGAACACTGATTATTGTAATAGCGATAGAATAGCGAGAGAGATGCAATATTGCGGCGAAGAGAGAGAGATTGCAGAGAGTCGGTGAGTGGACGGGAGTTAATGATACGAAAGGTTTTCCTTTGTACTTTGTCTAGGAGTGCGGTGTGAGAGGATCCTCCCCACACATGTGAACAATACTCAATACAAGGACGCACTGTGCCCCTGTACAGAGCAAGAAGCTGTGCAGGGGTAAAGAACCCCTTAATGCGGTTGAGCATACCCAGCTTCTGGGAGGCTGCCTTAGCAAGACCGGTAATAATGGTCCTTCCAAGTAAGAGCAGAAGAAAAAGAGACACCGAGAATATTGAGAGAAGATGAAGCATTGATTTTTGTATTGTAGAATAATAAGGGATAGTCCTCTGAAGGTTCTTGATGGGTAGTAAGATGGATAAATTGTGTCTTGAAAGCATTACATGCAACAAGGGTTTCTATACCCCAATTGGCAATAGTAGCTAGATCAGGAGATAAGTGTTTTATGGCTTCATTATGTTTGATTTTGAGGGACTGCTGGCGGGGGTGTTCTGGAAAACTAATTGAGTAGTGTAAGGTAGAGTCGTCTATCATTTATGAAAATTCAATAGAGAATAGGATATAGGACAGAACCCTGAGGAACACCGGAGTTGATAGGATGAGGAAGTGAGCAATGGCCGGTCACAACCGCAGCTATGGCACGGCAGGAAAAGAAATTAGAGACAAAGGCACAGATAGAGGGATAGAAACCGAAGGAGGGGAATTTAGAAATTAAAGATTTGTGCAAGACTCTATCGAAGGCCTTCGATATGTCTAGTACAACAGAAAAAGTCTCACCGAAGTCCCAAAAGTTGGATGACCAAGAGTTAGTAAGATATGAAAGAAGATCACCAGTAGAGCGACCCTTAACCCTTTTTAGCGGGCTAGGTGGTCTATTTGACCGTAGCACCCAGCGTTTTTTTTTTACCCTAAATAGGGTTGTTTACGTGATCATTTTCATGCCTAAATAAGACCCAGAGCGTAAAACAAGTATCTATCCCTGAAAGAGCGTAAACAGAGCTTTCCAATGACACCTGAACCATCCTTGTACGACCACTGGTTCTCTTGCAACGATCGTGCAACACGAGTGCAAAAACCATGTAATTAGGTAATTTCCCTACATAATTCCCTGTGTAGCGAGTGTGAGACGGGAGGGAAGGGTGGGATTCATATCAGTAGGTCCACCGCGATGGTGGTGAGCGGTCGTAGAGTTGCTAGGCTCGTCCCACCGCTCAGCTCTCTCTCTCAGCAACATTACGTGCTGAAAATGGCGCTCGACATAAGTTGTGAACTGCCACATAGTCCATATTTATTTCACACGACATAAGTTGCGCGCCGCCAATTAAGGGTTAATTAAGGAAACCATACTGGCGATCTGAGAGCAGATTATGAGAAGAGAAATGCTTAAGAAATTTGGATGCAAGAATAGTTTGAAAAACTTAAGAGATACAAGAGATGAGAGAAATTGGACAATAGTTGGAGGGTTGAGAGCGGTCACCCTTCTTTGAGACAGGTTGAATGAGAGCAAACTTCCAGCAAGAGGGGGAAGACATTAGAGGAGAGACAGAGACGAAAGAGTTTGCCTAGGCAGGGGGTCAGCACGGAAGCACAGTTTTTTAGTACAACAGGAGAAACACCGTCCGGACCGTGCGCCTTCTTAGTATTAATCCCAGAGAGGGCTAGAAAGTACATCTTTAGAAGAGATTAGGATATTAGACATAAGTATGAGAGAGGGAGGTGGAGAGGGAGGAATAGCACCAGAATCATCCAAGGTGGAGTTTCTAGCAAAAGTTTGAGCGAAGAGTTCAGCTTTGTCAGAGGAAGAAGTGATGGGTGTGTCATCAGTGTGGAAAAGGGGAGGGATGTACGAGGAAGAACAATTGTTGGAGAGGTTTTTGGCTAGATGCCAGAAATCTTGGGAAGAGCTAGAGTTGGATAGTTCAGTGCATTTTTTATCGATGAAAGAGTGCTTGGCAAATCGAAGAACAGATTTGTCTTGATTCCGGGCAGAAACATAGGAAGAATGAGATTCTTGAGTTTTAAGGCGTCAGTACCGGTACCGTTTAAAAGCTTCCTCCTTGTTGTGGACAGCAGTAGAACAAGCATGAGTAAACCAAGATTTGTTTGCATTAGACTGAGAGAAAGAAAATGGAATGTACGCTTCCTTTCCCGAGAGGCTTACCTCGGTAATGCGTTCAGCACTCTCCAAGGGTCCTCGCCGGCTGGGAGGATCGAGTAGCTGTACTGAAGAGATAGGACAGGTGACGGAGATAAATTTATGGTCGGAGGAGCCCAAAGGAGAGAAAAAATTGACAGTATAAAAAGAAGGGTTAGAAGTCAGAAATAAGTCAAGAATGTTGGGCCGATCTCCGAAGCGATCCGGGATTCGGGTGGGTTTCTGGACCAACTGTTCTAGGTCATTTAGCCTATGATAGAAAAGACGTAGGCTTGTTCACCAGGTTGGTCAATAGTGCGAGAGGAGAGCCATTGGCGGTGGTGAACGTTGAAATCTCCTAAGATGGAGATTTCAGAGAAGGGAGAGAGTTTATATAGTCAAATAATTTGGGAAAGTCGGTAGAGTTAGGGGAAGGATAGACAGCACAGAAATATTTAGTATGTGAATGACAGGATAGTTTGAGCCATAAAGTTGAGAATTCAGAGGAGTCGAAATCGGGAACATGAGAGCAAGTGAGTTTGTTGTGCACATATGCACAACATCCGCCTTTGGCTTTGAAACTAGGATAGAGAAAGTAGGAGGATACAGAGAAGGGGCTGCTGAAAGTTGTCTCAGATACCTGGGTTTCGGTGAGGAAAAGAAGATCAGGTTTGTAGGAGGAGAGATGGTGTTCTACGGAGTGAAAATTAAAGGGAAGTCCGCGAATATTGCAAAAGTTGATAGTAAGAGTGACAGGCCGTGGTCATGAGCATTTAGAGTGATCGTCAGGGGAAGGTCGGGCAGGTGTGGGGGTATTTAAGGTCCCCCCCCCTCCCCCCTCCCCCCTGGGACTCCGAGGGTGGGCATGTGTTCATCATTTTGTTTTTATAATTTTGAAGGAGGAGGTGTGGTGTGCATGTTAAGTGTAGTGAATTATATTAATTGATCTTGAAAAGAGCAGGCAAAATAAATCATGGGTATGCTTTTTAGTTTATATTATAGGTTAGATAAAGGTATTGATGTGAAATCTTTTATTTAGCATAATAACAGGCTGAAACTCCAATTAAATAGCAATTGCCTTACTGGACAGGTACTGTACTTACCTTGAGTTCTGAATATGAGAAATACTTCATATATTATAGTAGCCTATAAGAGTATACGTAATATATATATATATATATATATATATATATATATATATATATATATATATATTTCCATTTGAAACAAATACTTCATTATCGGAAAATTCGGAAATTAATAATATACTTTAAAGATTATACCAGTGTTTTGCTAGTAGGCCTACTACACAGGTACGGTAGTCTAGTACTGTAGCTGTTATTGTAATGCATTAATCCAATACAGTATATAGCAACCAGTTCAGTATGATATTGTCAAATTGTTACTAGTAGTAGGCTATGTAATTGAACCACATTGACTAATAATGTATTTTGTTTTAATAATGAGTCAAATGTTGCTACAATGTACTAATTCTACAGCAGTCAACAAATCATTGAATTATACTATAGTTATCAAGTTACACACAATGATTGATGGAGATATAAATAATCTTAGCAAGTTATGTAGTGAAGAGTATTACTAAGAGTTGATCCTCATGATTTATTCTTCTTAATTTATATGTATTGTAGGAAAAGTGTCAAACCGGAGTCATATTGTTTGAAACTTGAAAGAATGAGAAGGTATACAAGAATATTAACACTAAATTGCCTTGTTTGGGCGATTTTATCACTTCTAAAGCCACAATTAGATGTAGGCTAACCCTTACGTTCATCCTTGCATAATATACAATAATACAGACTAAAACGCCTGGCCTTGGTTATCGTTTGACACCCGATTGTAAGCTATAGCTATAGAGGGTTCACACATCCTTTAAATAGGTTCTTGTTGCAGTTTTTTCCAGCAATATGTACGTGTTACATTATATTAATGTATGGTCCCCATTGCATAGTCCTTGCTTCCCTTTGCCCTGTTGCACAACAGTAGCCTACTAGAGATGGCTACATCACCCAGTTATTCTGGAAAGCCACAATTTGGTATAGAGAATAGTTAAAAATACCGGTACTTGTAAGAACAAGTAGAATATATACAGTATATATATATTTTCTTTTACATAATGGTACTGTATTAGGTGTTTTGAATTGGTAAGATATATAGGTAATAGAAATTCCGTATCAGGTTTCATTATCTCGTTCATTCATGATTCATAAGCTTTATCCATTTTATGTTTTTGTGCTCATAAATATCGAACACAGTTTGAAAAGGATGTAGTATCTAAGTGTATCGGCGATTTTATATATATATATATTGTGACGCCTGCAGCTTAGCAGAACGCCATGTGGGCTCAGCCGCTCGCTTGGCCACTCGCTAACACTCGCCAGGGCAATGTATTTGGCTACAGTCTATCTACAATGTTGTTCTTTCTTTCATAGTGTTCGTGTTGTTACAGACAGTCCCGTGGTGGTCTTTATTTTCGTCTGTGACAACGAGAAGCATTTTATATCATGAGTAGAACATAAGATGCATTGTATATAGTTAAGGAGAGAGAATAATATAGGCAGTGGGGTGGTAGTGTGTGCGTGCGTGTACATGTGCTGCCTCCCCCTCACTTGTAGGCTCGCGCGCGTGCCTTCCCACGCCTCTTGATTGGCTGGTGGTTACTGGCGCCTTCTGCAGCCCTGCTGCCTGGTGACGTGGCGGCCTGTGATTGGCTGACCACCATGCCTCTGTGTGTGATCCTGGGGGTCCCGAGGAGCTACCTTCCTCAGAGCTTGCCTGACCAGCATACCCTTCACACCTCCCTTACCACCTGTCCCCGACTTCTACCTATAGAGCACTTTCTCTCTCTCTCAGCTTCTTACCTCTCATTCTTCCACTCTATTTAACATCATAACTCCCCTTTGGTTCTGCACGATTTCATATATCGGCCATCGTATTATATGCTGAAGCTCTCAGATATTACATGTTTAGTTAGGCATTTTGGAGGGGTTACCATTTTGTCTGTAGAGGTTCGACACACTCACGGTGTCTCCCTACCTATTCCTTGGCTGTCTGCTGGGCTATTTAATGCTAGACTGGGGTAAGGCTACTTGTGTTGTGGTTTCCGATGTGAAACAGGTTTTGTTGAACCTGTACAATCGCAACGGAGACGTGGGAAGCCTAGGTGGTCTTTCTGACTGTGTACCTTGTGAGTTTAGCACTGTGTTGCGAGTGAGGGCTTTTGCCTCTGCCACCCAACACTGTGCTAACTCGTTTTGCTTTGACTTTGAGAGGGTCGCCAGGAGAGAACCAGATACTAGCGATCTGGATCTCTGAAGAGAGCACCCCGTCATTTAACGTAATTTGGCCGCACAGTCTTAAGGACCTCGCTAGGCTACGAGCCGCTTGCTCAGGCATTGTTTCCTAGCCTACGACATCCCAGCTAGACTTTATTAGCATAGCAGACACCCGATTAGAATTATAAACTCTTATGTTATGTATGCAGCATTTTTGTTCATGTTGATTGTAAGCCTTGGTTGTTGTTGAGTTGCACAACCCGAGCAGGCTTTTTGAGTTGCCTGACGAAGTACTTCTTTTGTTGTTGGAGATAATACTATTGTGCATTTATCGTTATTCCCGTGTCAGTTAACACTGTCTGTCCCTACACTTGTCATATCTTGTTCCTGCTTTATATAACAGTTCAAAATCCGATTCGATCATCTTAACCAGCATCAGACTTTCTTCAGAAGATTCCTGCTCGATGCTTTAGGACTTTCATTCACTTTCTTTAATATAGGAGTGACAGTTTATTATTGTTTAAAGTAACTTTAACCCTTAAAAAGCGGCTCACCACTTAAGTCGAGTTGAAAAAACTGGCAAAAAACGGGTGAAAAAAGGGTGGAAATCGAGTGAAAATGGGTGGGATAGTAATGATCCATACGTCCGACATCTGTGGCCTCCCGGCCCACACTAACTCCAGTTCCCCCACCGCGCATGAGGATGACAGTGTAACCAATAGTTCGCTAAAAGTGAGCAAGGTAGCAAAATCAGCTAAACTTCCATCTTCGAGGTAACACTGTCAGTGCTCCACGAGTGCTACGTAGCTGTATGTGGCGTCATTGTGTACCGATTTCCACCTAGTTTTCGGCGCAATACAGTTCCTTTCATACTGATGGTTGATATAGCAGTCAGAACGGCCCAGAAAGGCCCAAAACGGCCACAGAGCACCCACTAGAGGAGGGTTAATTATACCTTCTTCTTGTTTTCATTAAATCATTGCAGTGATTTAATTAAGATCTCTATCTTTTCCTTGTATACCTTATTAACGTAATTGTATGTTGTTGTGATCAGGCTGTATCAGAGATCATCAGCCTGTAGTAGTAGTGCATTTATACCGAGTTATAGGATACCCCGTTATCGCAGATGTAACTCTGGAGGGTATAGGTGTTTTTGTGCGCCGGCATTATAAGTTCGAGGGTTGGATCTAGGTGTTACCGTTGTGGCTGTGTGCCTTTCTAGTCCAATGATTAAGAACCCTTGTTTTATACGAGTCCCGGTCGTAACAATATATATATATATATATATACAGGGTGTTTCAGTTGACGTTTTCATAAATGACAAGACGTATTCGTCAGGCAATAATAAGACTATTTTATTCTACGTCGTTCGGGGAGAGTATTTGTAATTACGGAGATATTACACATCAAACGCTATCGATAGATACAAACAAAATGCAGTCTAAGGAGAAAAAGAGAATGTTTCGAAGCTAGCACGGGGTAGAAAGGCTTTGTTTACACGTCGATAACGAAGTTACAAAAGTGTTTCGGAATCTCTCTAGGGATTTGAGTCCTCAACCCTTGAATAGAATTTATATTATTTTAATCATCCCTAGAGCGATTCCGAAACAATTTTATAATCCTGTTATTCACATGTAGGCTAAACAAAGACTTTCTGCCCTGTGCTAGCTTTGAAATATTAGTTTTTACCCCTTAGACTGCATTTATTTTTTTGGATAACTTTTTATGTGTAATATCTCCGTAATTATAAATACTCACCCCGAACGTCATTGAATAAAATAAGTCTTATTAACCTAAGACGTGCGCATGGGGGGTATGAGACACCACACGCCTGTGCGCACGTATTTGAGCTGTTCCCATCACTAACATCGTTATTTTACCATAAATAGCATTAATACTTATCCATATGCGCCTATTTTACGTCGATTATAAAGGTATTAACCTGTTACAGCAATAAAACAAGTGGAAACAGCGTTTGGATGGTCAAAATCGGCGATACAGGCCGATAGGGCTGAGGCACCCTCCCTCCCCTCCACTCTTACCCAAGTCTGGAGAGAGATTGTCGATCGATACTCTCTCTCTGTCTCTTGCACTCACTTGGTAACAGTGATGACAACGCTCTGCTTGCAACTCACTAATGTTAGCACGAAAATAGACCACAGAATAAGGGAATAACAGGGAAAATAGGTGATAACTGAAGGAGGGGGGAGAGGAGTGATATTTGGCATGGCCCAGGAGCAAAAAAAAAAAAAAAAAAAAAAAAAGGGTTCAAGTTTTTTTGGGGTGTTTTAAATGGATTTTATTTAACCCAGGATCTTAAGAGTCTTCCCGCAGTCGCCCGGGGAAACTCTTAAGAGTCTTGCCGGGTTAATAATTATTGCCTGACAAATACCGTACGTCCTGTAATTTATGAAAACGTTAACTGAAACCCTCTGCATATATATATATATATATATATATATATATATATATATATATTATATATATTATATATGTGTATATTAATCGTCTGCTCGTGAACACGTTCCAGTCTATTTTGACTGCCAGCAGGGGGAAAATGTACAGAAATATAAGTAGTCAAAATAGACAGAACATAACCGCAAGCGTACAAGTATTGTAAACAAAGCTGGCGATAAAAGACCAGATGGGTGCACCTTATTGGCACCAAGCATTGCAAGCATGTGCATTAGTCATTTAGCGCTGTTAATTTGGACTAGGTAGCTCCCTTGTCTCAAAAATAGGTATCTAAACACTTTTCTCAATACTGTAGACACAACAATGTTCACAAACCTTGTTACTCAAAGTCTGAAACCCGATAAAATGCTTGGCTTACCGTAACCTACCTATCCATCCATCAATGAATGAATATTAAGAACTGGTGTTTGACTTGAAACATATAGCGGTACGGCTGGATAGCCTCCAACTGAGTTTTAAAATAGACTTTGTAGAGCTTATGCCCAAAATGTACCCTGCAATTAGTATTCTATCAAGCCTATTTTGCCTATATCTCACAGTGACATGTCAATTAATTTCACTCGTGAGATTGTAGATGCATGCTTGCTTCTTTTATAATCAAAGGATTTACCTGTAAAGTCCCCCAAAACCTACAAAAAGTGGCAAGATATGCCAAGAAAATTGGACTTGTTTCCAATAGTGCATAGTAGTTAGTATTCGGACTTCTAACAATACTCCCAACTGTTTTGAGCAGGGCTTAAAAACGAAATTATTTTTCAAACGGTTCGTTCCGATCAGAAACGGTATTATTAACGTTTCGTTTTTCGTTCCTCCTCCAAACATAACTTTCCTGAACCGGTTAGAAAGATATGAAAACCGGTTAGAACGTTATTCTCAAACCATGTACTGAATATGCTATTAGCCCTAATAAATAATAATGCCTATACATGACTACTGTACATTCTTATAGATGGTAATAAAGCCATACATTTCATGGTGCACAGTATCCAAAAAAATCAAACCTTTAGATGTCGTAAGAACTATATTATTATACGACTTAAATAAGGCAACACATTTACATATACAATACAGGAAGCGTAGTGTAGGAGTATGCAATCTCAGTTGCCGTATAGTAAAGACATGAATCACTAAATTATTTATTAATAACATATATGGCAAAAAATATATTAATTTGTAATATCATCAACCCACTAATTAAATAAACCTAATCAATGAAATCAATGAATAAATGTGGTACTACAAGGACTCGAACTTAGGACACTCACACCAAAATTTGGCACACCAAGCATTAGGCTATGAACACAGTTAAAAGTGTAAGCACATACTCACGATATATTATCCATTTTCGAATACTGGATATTAATCTAACTATCATGTAAATATATTTAGCTAGGTAAAACTGTTGAAATTATCATGAACTAGTGTTAAGATACATCTAGTGAGCAGTGGCAAACTGGCAACTCGATACTCTCGCCTCTCGTTTCCCGCGCAATAGTTTTAGCCTTCCTTTTGAATATATTTATAGAGAGAGAGAATAATAAATCCTCCTTGAATTTAAGAATGCTTGCAGATAAAAGATGTATTTACTTAGATCATTTGGCTACAGGAAGTGAAAATGGATTATTGACCAAATATGGCATGGAACGAAAAAATAACGTTTATTAACCGGTTACAGGGATTTTAAAATAGAGTTTTTGCTCCGGAACAGTAAATATGATAACGTTTTCGTTTCTGTTTTTGTTCCGAGCATAATTTCGTTCATTTCGGTTTTCGTTTTCGTTTCCTTAAACCGTTTCAAAGCCCTGGTTAAGAGTTAATCAAATTTATTGTTACAACCATTTAAAACAACAAATGTACGGTTTTCATCCTCCCATAATATACATCTTAAGTTTTCATATACACTTTTATGTACGAAAGTGGAAAAGTAGTGACAAAATACATTTTAGACCTTACATCAAGAAATGATGGCCTCGCGAAAGTCTATTATTGGGTACCGTACGTCCAAACGAAGAGAAAAGCATCAGTTATTGAATAAGAGATGAACATACATCGCTACAGAACTCGGTCAATAAAATGTGCCATATTGTTTACCATAATATATTATAAAAGGAACGAGTCTAATCAGTAGTTTTAGAGGGAAATTTGTGTTTTTGGGTCTAAGAATTACAGAGGGAGTTATTGAGCAGAGGATCAATATTATTGACGCAATATAATGACTCGATATTATTGTGCAATATGTATTACGACCGGGACTCGTATAAAACAAGGGCTCTTAATCATTGGACTAGAAAGGCACCCAGCCACAACGGTAACACTAGATCCAACCCTCGAACTTATAATGCCGGCGCACAAAAACACCTATACCCTCCAGAGTTAAATCTGCGATAGCGGGGTATCCTCTAACTCGGTATAAATGCACTACTACTACAGGCTGATGATCTCTGATACAGCCTGATCACAACAACATACAATTACGTTAATAAGGTATACAAGGAAAAGATAGAAATCTTAATTAAATCACTGCAATGATTTAATGCAAACAAGAAGAAGGTATAATTAAAATTACTTTAAACAATAATAAACTGTCACTCCTATATTAAAGAAAGTGAATGAAAGTCCTAAAGCATCGAGCAGGAATCTTCTGAAGAAAGTCTGATGCTGGTTAAAATGATCGAATCGGATTTTGAACTGTTATATAAAGCAGGAACAAGATATGACAAGTGTAGGGACAGAGAGTGTTAACTGACACGGGAATAACGATAAATGCACAATAGTATTATCTCCAACAACAAAAGAAGTACTTCGTCAGGCAACTCAAAAAGCCTGCTCGGGTTGTGCAACTCAACAACAACCAAGGATTACAATCAACGTGAACAAAAATGCTGCATACATAACATAAGAGTTTATAATTCTAATCGGGTGTCTGCTATGCTAATAAAGTCTAGCTGGGATGTCGTAGGCTAGGAAACAATGTCTTAGCAAGCGGCTCGTAGCCTAGCGAGATCCTTAAGACTGTGCAGCCAAATTACGTTAAATGACGGGGTGCTCTCTTGAGAGATCCAGATCGCTAGTATCTGGTTCTCTCCTGGCGACCCTCTCAAAGTCAAAGCAAAACGAGTTAGCACAGTGTTGGGTGGCAGAGGCAAAAGCCCTCACTCGCAACACAGTGCTAAACTCCCAAGATACACAGTCAGAAAGACCACCTAGGCTTCCCAGGTCTCCGTTACGATTGTACAGGTTCAACAAAACCAGTTACACATCGGAAATCACAACAAAAGTAGCCTTACCTCAGTCTAGCATTAAATAGCCCAGCAGACAGCCATGGAATAGGTAGGGAGACACCGTGAGTGTGTCGAACCTCTACAGACAAAATGGTAACCCCTCCAAAATACTTAACTAAACATGTAATATCTGAGAGCTTCAGCATAATTCATACGATGGCCGATATATGAAATCGTGCAGAACCAACTATGATATTAAATAGAGAGGAAGAATGAGAGGTAAGAAGGGCCTACATCACCAGGCAGCAGGGCTGCAGAAGGCGCCAGGAACCACCAGCCAATCAAGAGGCGTGGGAAGGCACGCGCGCGAGCCTACGAGCGAGGGGGAGGCAGCACATGTATACGCACGCACACACTACACCCCACTGCCTGTATTATTCTCTCTCCTTAACTATATACAATGCATCTTATGTTCTACTCATGATATAAAATATAATGCATTATCACAGGCGAAAATAAAGACCACTTCTATACTGCCTGTGACATGACGATTCACAAGAAAGAAAGTACAACATTGTAGATAGACTGTAGCCCAATTCACTGCCCTGGCGAGCGCTAGTGGCTACCGGGAGGCGACTCTGCCAATGCTGGCAGGCGTCACACCCCGCCCAAGATATAGGACACTCAACATTAGGCGAGCACGATATCTGACAAGGCAGAATGCCGACAAGACCCGTCACACATAGCCACTCCACCAGAAAGGAAATGCAAAGCTCAAGTCTTACATAAAACAACATATCAACATAAAGAAAATCTTATAACCCCTCCCAAATATAATAGTATAATTTAGCCTACTATGCTCCCTGAGCGAGCTTCACAGAGGCCAGCCTCCTAAGTGAAAGACAGGTTCAACTTAGGACTTTAGCTACAACATAGGCAACTTACAATTAACTATCAAAAGAAAGAGTTTTTGTGATTTTTTATTTTTAATGTTTATGGCGGCTGCACTTACAGGGGCAAGCCTAGTTTTTCTCCACTCTCAACACACACTGACTGAACGGCGAGGGTTCTCCTGCAAACAAACCCTCCCATGACAAACAATCAGCCAAAACATTATCAGTGCCTTTAGCATGCCACACATCCAACTTGTGTTCCGGCAGCACAACACCTGACACTGATAAACTGCCCAGTTCACCACAAGACTGGCACTTCTCTTCGCTCTTTCCGGCAACGGGACCTGCCAAAAGCCTTTCACTAGTTCTAACTTCGTGATAGGCGATGCAGCCCCGATGCGGTCTATGGTGTCGTCAACTCTAGGTAATGGATAGGCGTCTGTCAGGGGTACTGCTTCCACACTCTTACAATCACCATACACACGGATCTTGTCACTCAACTCAGGTTGAAAACTCAATGGCAGCGACCACTCATGATATCCCTTATTCCTCAGACCCTTTTTCCACATGTCGGCTAGCTCTGTTTTCACGACAGGCTGTTGAGCAGGATTTATTCGGTAGGGAATTAAACTGAGCCTAGCACTGTCTCCAGCCTCCATGTCGGATTCTACCCAGTACATCCGGCCTGGAGAAGCAACAAACATACGGATGCACTGCCACAGCCTAGTAAAAAACTTATCTCGCAGAACAACATGCCTAGTGCCCTCCCACAACCAAACCGAGACTGCAGCTTCTAACCTGTAGTCTCCCTCCTTCTCCACCTTCGTCCCTAGAACAGCCAGGCCATGAGAGGGACAATCAGTACCACCTGTGCAGTCACTCCCATAGTTCATTATTGCTAAGGCTTCCCCGCCGATACCGTACATGCGCACTCCCACATTCCTTACGACTACATCTGCCTGCGCAGCATCACCGCTTTTAGCGACATGGCCAGATATAGTCGGTCTATGGTAGGGCTGTTGCATTCGACTAGAGCAGCATTGGGAGGCTATGCAACGACCGGGCACATCCACTCCACAACCAACCTCACCAATCTGCTCAAAGTCCTCCTTTTGACCACCACCCTTGGCAGCCATGGGTCGACCTTGACCTGACAACCATTTCCAAGCCTCGTCGCCCACCTTGAACCACCGAAAAAACGAGGCCGACGGTCTATTGACATTCATGTGACCTGCCCGCGGAACATCTTGCGCCACCTGAGTTTTGAGGTTCGGGGAGTCGGCACGACCAGTGGGGTATGAACCGAGCTGGTGCTGGAGCGCTGCACACTGCTGCTCAGGCAGGTGCTCTAGCGCTTCCACAGCCACCAGACTCGTGTCCCCCGCCCACTGCTCCGCCGAGACATGACAATCCCTACTGCCCCCCTCTCCTTCTCCACCTTGGCAGCTGCAGACCAACGCAGGGACAGTAGGCTGCTCAGGTGGTTGCCTCACAAACTGCTCCAACAGGTTCACATGACATGTTTCCCCGTCCTCGTGTTTGATCTCGACAGCACCATTACCACACTTCTGAACTTCCGGATCCTCCCACTGCAGTTTACAAATATCTGAGGGAACCAACCTGTCTAGATGCTTCCGAAGCAACCCAAGTCCTCCCCCAATATCCAAACTGAGCAACCCTTTTTTCTCTTTATGCGGAACGTTGCTGCCTCGGAGTCTCTTCCTGCCCTACCTCCTCACTAGCTGTGACAGGTCCTGGGGCCTCTCCAGACTTCAACAATGGTGCCAATACTGAGTCGCCATGAAGCGCTGCTGGTACTAAACTCTCCAAACTTTTACCAACATTAGCCGTCTTCTTCCGACCGTTCCTCCGTTGATCAGAAGACTGAGGAATAGGCTGTGACACTTTGGATGCAAGAGATCTTGTAACAATGCACGCCATAGGTTGTACATGACACTTCTCTACCCACTCCTGATCCTACCTACTCACGTCGGCCAGCTTCTCGGCAACGACTAAGGGTGAAACCTCAGAAGTAGGCACCGCAAAGTCGTTGCCAAGGAGGTCGACGCCCCCAACAGGCAAGTTCTCCACAATTCCCACATTCAACTCTCGTGTCACACCATCTACCTCCAGTTCCATCCTGACCAACGGGTATGACCTGCTACCATTGATACCTTGCACCACAACCACCCGTGCCGCGTTTATTGGTCTACCAGTAAAATTCTTCAACAAAGTCTGAGAGGCACCTACCACTTCTCATCCTCCCCCACTCACTTGTCCTGCAATCCGAACTACTCTGTCTGTGTGTGGTGTATGTGAATAATTTGTGGAGTTTTCTGGGTTTGGAGAGATTAATTCACATGCACCACACAGAGACAGAGTAGTTCGGATTGCAGGGCAAGTGAGTGGGGGAGGATGAGAAGGGGTAGGTGGTGTGGGGATTGGTATTGGTTATGGTGAGGGCCTAGCAATGGTGTGTGAGGGAGTCCTGGGGGACTCAGAGGAGTCGAGTTGCTTGAACTCCTCGTCCTCCATGGCCCTCTTGCGCACTGCGGTTCCCTTCATAGTGTGGGGCTTCAAGGTCCTTTTCCTGCACTGACCAGTCCCCAGCCCTGAATGGCACAGCCTACACCCTCATCCCCCTGATGTATGAGTCAGGGTCCCTGGGCTCCCCAGCAAGAGTTCTGGTACATCTCCTCCTCCACTCTTCCCCTATAGGTTAGGGTTGTCTATGGTGTTAGGCGGTCCCCCTGTAATAGGGGTGTCTCTGGTTTCAGAAAGGGGCGTGGTTCCCCTGTAAAAGGGGTGTCTCTGGTATCTAAAAGGGGTGTGGTCCCCTTGTAATAGGGGTGTCTGGTGATAGCTGTCCCCCTGGTATCTGAAATGGTTGTGGTCCCCCTGTAATAGGGGTGTCTCTGGTGATAGCTGTCCCCCTGGTATCTAAAAGGGGTGTGTCCCCCTGTAATAGGGGTGTCTGGTGATAGCTGTCCCCCTGGTATCTGAAAGGGGTGGTGGTCCCCCTGTAATAGGGGTGTCTCTGGTGATAGCTGTCCCCCTGGTATCTGAAAGGGGTGTGTCCCCCTGTAATAGGGGTGTCTCTGGTGATAGCTGTCCTCCCTGGTATCTGAAAGGGGTGCTTCCGGGTAGATGGGACTCGATATCCTTGGCGGGCAACCTATCTAGGGGAAAAAAACCTACACAAATTACCGATGGGCGACATGCTAATCGGTGCCACTTACAGGTGGCGATTTTTATAACAGAGATAGAGGCACCCGTGTCTCGCAACAGCTCAACTCCATGCTTCTTACCAGCCCACTTCACGCAGCCACGCCCTCGATGGTCGCAAAAGACATCGCTGACAGGGTTCGAGCCTTCCGGATTCTTCTCCACTGGCTGTGTCCCAGCCTCTGACGTTATACCCCGGGCAAACTCAGACGACTTCGGGGACACCCCAATGGTGCGAGCCAAAGACACAACTGCATTAGGTGGCTTGCTTGGACAGGCTCTTGCAAAATGCCCCTTCTCATGACAATGAAAACACTCTAACTCCCCCTTGGGCTTCCCTTGAGGTGGGGAAGGTCCCTGACCCTTCTCAAACGGGAAGGTATTAGGTTTATGGTCATACTTAGTATCGTTGCTCTTGTAATGGTTATATGGTGTATCACTGACTCGGGGGGGTGGAGTGTTCGCCCCTTGTTACCTGCATCGTTCCGTTGTGCAGACCCGCACCCACGAATCAGCGATAGCCTACGGTCAGCCATCTCCGCTGCCTCCTGAAGAGCTCTTGGGCTTTTCTCTTTAATATTCAACGTCAGATCGCCGCCCGTACACTTGAAACATTGTTCTAGAAGCATCAGCTGTTTCAACTCCTCAAACGTCGATGCCTTCTCAGAACGCAGCCAGTTTCTAAATGCATCGGACAGATCCCGGGCATGCTCAAGAAAGGTGCACTCACGACCCTTCGTTACACCCCGGAACTTCAATCTGTACGCCTTTGGTTGTAACTCATATGCCCGCAGGACAGCCTCCTTCAATACCTCATAATCGATGCACGACTCCCAAGGCAACGCATCATATGCCTTGAGTCCTTTGCCAACCAACCTAGAGGAAACAAGGGCTGCCCACTTAACCTCAGGCCATTGGTGCTCCCGGCAATTCTTCTCAAAACGCATAAAATATTCAGTGACACCCGACTCATCAAATACAGGGACCAACTCAAGCAGGTGCGATAAAGGCTGATCAAGACCTCGATTCCCAGAACCGAGACGCTGCCCTGTCGACTCCACCCGAGACTTCTCAAGATCTATGTATGCACAGTACTTCGCCTTTCTCTCCTCAGACTCATTCTCTCGCTGCCGTTGCTCGAGCTCATATCTGGCCCTTCTCTCCTCAGCCTGAATCTTAGCCATCTCAAACTCCCGCTGCTGCTGCTCAGATTCCCGTTGCTGCTTAGCCATCTCAAACTGAAAGAGCATCTCTGCCGTCAAACCTTGAGGAGGAGGAGATGCAACAATTGGAGACTCACCCAAGTGCAATCCACGCTGCCAGTGACTATCGGCCTGTGGGAACGTACCCGTCTCCGGAGCCCGAGGGGGCACCATGGTTGGAGTCGAGTGGAATGGGGGCTGGGCCGAAGGTGCCTCAGCTCCCGCTCCACCCGAAGCCCCACGCACCCCGCCGAGCACACAGGCCACCAGGTCACCTCTCGACATGCTGCTAGTGCCCACATGCCCCATGACCGTGGCCAAACACTGGAGACCATACCGATCAATCCCAGACACCCGGTCAACAGTAATAGGTATCTCCAGAAACTTCATTGCATCCTCCTCACTAGTTATAACTCTAATGCCTTCGGACAAACCCCGCTGCTGCACCTCAGAGTCTGTTTCCTGTACTATCTCCTCACTGTACACTGATCCGTCGTCTGACATAGTGTCCACCGAAAATTCTCAACGTTTATATAATATAAAGAGAAGTACCTAAACTCTTATGTAGCACTATTCACTCAAAAATGCAAAATGCTCGAAGACTCTTAAGTGTTATACTACTTGCCAACAAAAATTCCACGTGTCCACTATATTCCTTTAAACAAAAAAAAAAAAAAAAATTACCACAACACTCCTGCAATATTTCTCTAAGTTCACAAAATCCTAAGCAAGGTCGCCATTTGTTACGACCGGGACTCATATAAAACAAGGGCTCTTAATCATTGGACTAGAAAGGCACACAGCCACAACGGTAACACTAGATCCAACCCTCGAACTTATAATGCCGGCGCACAAAAACACCTATACCCTCCAGAGTTAAATCTGCGATAACGGGGTATCCCATAACTCGGTATAAATGCACTACTACTACAGGCTCATGACCAAAGATACAGCCTGATCACAACAACATACAATTACGTTAATAAGGTATACAAGGAAAAAATAGAGATCTTAATTAAATCACTGCAATTATTTAATGCAATAAAGAAGAAGGTATACTTAAAGTTACTTTAAACAATAATAAACTGTCACTCCTATATTAAAGAAAGTGAATGAAAGTCCTAAAGCATCGAGCAGGATTCTTCTGAAGAAAGTCTGATGCTGGTTAAGATGATCGAATCGGATTTTGAACTGTTATATAAAGCAGGAACAAGATATGACAAGTGTAGGGACAGAGAGTGTTAACTGACAGGAATAACGATAAATGCACAATAGTATTATCTCCAACAATAAAAGAAGTACTTCGTCAGGCAACTCAAAAAACCTTCTCGGGTTGTGCAACTCAACAACAATCAAGGCTTACAATCAACGTGAACAAAAATGCTGCATACATAACATAAGAGTTTATAATTCTAATCGGGTGTCTGCTAGGCTAATACAGTCTAGTTGGGATGTCGTAGGCTAGGAAACAATGGCTGAGCAAGCGGCTCGTAGCCTAGCGAGGTCCTTAAGACTGTGCGGCCAAATTACGTTAAATGACGGGGTGCTCTCTTGAGAGATCCAGATCGCTAGTATTTGGTTCTCTCCTGGCAACCCTCTCAAAGTCAAAGCAAAACGAGTTAGCACAGTGTTGGGTGGCAGAGGCAAAAGCCCTCACTTGCAACACAGTGCTAAACTCCCAAGGTACACAGTCAGAAAGACCACCTAGGCTTCCCACGTCTCCGTTGCGATTGTACAGGTTCAACAAAACCTGTTACACATTGGAAATCACAACACAAGTAGCCTTACCCCAGTCTAGCATTAAATAGCCCAGCAATACAGCCAAGGAATAGGTAGGGAGACACCGTGAGTGTGTCGAACCTCTACAGACAAAATGGTAACCCCTCCAAAATGCCTAACTAAACATGTAATATCTGAGAGCTTCAGCATATAATACGATGGCCGATATATGTAATCGTGCAGAACCAAAGGGGAGTTATGATATTAAGTAGAGAGGAAGAATGAGAGGTAAGAAGTTGAGAGAGAGAGAAAGTGCTCTATAGGTAGAAGTCGGGGACAGGTGGTAAGGGAGGTGTGAAGGGTATGCTGGTCAGGCAAGCTCTGAGCAAGGAAGGCACAAGGCAGCAGTGAATGCGAGGGGAACCACTTCCTGACGCGGCGGGAGGGTGATGCGGCAGCCATGCCACCGGCCGTGGCATGACGTCACCGAGACAACGTGTAACACTGCGCGCACACACTCTGCCTCTTGCACTTACTCACTCACACTCTCTAGCTGTATCATTCAGTCTTATACATTAAACTTATAACTGATGATATAAAATATAATGCATTGTCACAGGCGAAAATAAAGACCACTTCTGTACTGCCTGTGACATGACGATTCACAAGAAAGAAAGTACAACATTGTAGATAGACTGTAGCCAAATTCACTGCCCTGGCGAGTGTTAGCAAGTGGCCAAGCGAGCGGCTGAGCCCACGTGGCGTTCTGCTGAGCTGCAGGCGTCACACCCCACCCGAGATATTAGACACTCAACCATGAGCTCTATATCTGACAAGCAGAACCCCGATAAGACTCGCCACCCCTAACCACTTCGCAACAAAGAAGGCAAAGCTCAGTTCCCATCAACAAAAATTACAACCCCTCCCAACACAATAGCTCAATTCATACTGCTATGCTCCTAGAGCGAGCTTCTACTAGCCCAGCCTTCTGAGAGATGTACAGGTTCGACTCAGAACTTCAGCTATAACATACTTTAAAAATTTAACTATTAAAGAAAGAGTTTTTATAGAATTTTAATTTTTAATATGTTTTTGGCGGCTGCACTTACAGGGGCAAGCCAATTTTACTCCACTCTCAACACACACTGAATGAACGGCGAGGGTTCTCCTGCAAACAAACCCTCCCGTGACAAACAATCAGCCAAAACATTATCAGTGCCCTTAGCATGCCACACATCCATCTTGTGTCCCGGCAGCAAAACAACACCTGGCACTGATAAACTGCCCAGTTCATCACAAGACTGGCATTTCTCTTCGCTCTTTCCGGCAACGGGGCCTGCCAATAACCTTTCACTAGTTCTACCTTCGTGATAGGCGATGCAGCCCCGAGGCGGTCTATGGTGTCGTCAACTCTCGATAAGGTATAGGCGTCTTTCAGGGATAATGCACACACACTCTCGCAATCAAAACACTCACTGATCTTGCCACTTAACACAGGTTGCAAAGTTACAGGCAACGCCACTCACAACATTCCTTATCCCTCAGACCCTTGGGCAATGGATAGGTGTCTGTCAGGGATAATGCACACACACTGATCTTGCCACTTAACACAGGTTCCAAAGTTACAGGCAACGACCACTCACGACATTCCTTATCCCTCAGCCCCTTCGTCAACACGTAATCCAGCTCTGCTTGCACCACAGGCTGTCGAGCAGGATTTATACGGTAAGGAATTAAACTGAGCCTTGCACTTTCTCCAGCCTGCATGTCGGATTCTACCCCGTACATCAGGCCTGGAGAAGCAACAAACATGCGGATGCACTGCCACAGCCTAGTAAACAACTTATCTCGCAGAACAACAATCCTAGTGCCCTCCCACAACCCAGCCGAGACCGCAGCTTCTAACCTGTAGTCTCCCTCCTTCTCCACCTTCGTCCCTAGAACAGCCAGATCATGAGAGGGACAATCAGTACCACCTGTGCAGTCACTCCCATAGTTCATTATTGCTAAGGCTTCCCCGCCGATACCGTACATGTGCACCCCCGCATTCTGCGCAGCATCACCGCTTTTAGCGACATGGCCAGATACAGTCGGTCTATGGTAGGGCTGTTGCATTCGACCAGAGCAGCATTGGGAGGCTATGCGATGACCGGGCACTTCTATGCCACAGCCAACCTCACCAATCTGCTCAAAGTCCTCCTCTTGACCACCACCCTTGGCAGCCATGGGTCGACCTTGACCTGACAACCATGTCCAAGCCTCGTCGCCCACCTTGAACCACGAAACAACGAGGCTAACGGTCTCCCAACATTCAAGTGACCTGCCCGCGGAACATCTTGCACCGCCTGAGTTGTGAGGCTCGGGGACTCGGCACGACCAGTGGGGTATGAACCGAGCTGGTGCTGGAGCGCTGCACACTGCTGTTCAGGCCGTTGCTCTAGCGCTTCCACAGCCACCAGACTCGTGTCCCCCGCCCACTGCTCCGCCGAGACATTACAATCCCTACTCTCCTCCACCTGCGCCCTACTGCCACCCTCTCCTTCTCCACCTTGGCCGCTGCAGACCAACGCAGGGACAGTAGGCTGCTCAGGTGGTTGCCTCACAAACTCCTCCAACAGGTTCACATGACATGTTTCCCCGTCCTCGTGTTTGATCTCGACAGCACCATTACCACACTTCTGAACTTCCGGATCCTCCAACTGCAGTTTACAAATATCTGAGGGAACCAACCTGTCTAGATGCTTCCGAAGCAACCCAAGTCCTCCCCCAATATCAAACTGAGCAACCTTTGTTTCTCTCTCTGCGGAACGTTGCTGCCTCGGAGTCTCTTCCTGCCCTACCTCCTCACTAGCTGTGACAGGTCCTGGGGCCTCTCCAGACTCCAACAATGGTGCCAATATTGAGTCGCCAAGAAGCGCTGCTGGTACTAAACTCTCCAAACTTTTACCAACATTAGCTGTCTTCTTCCGACCGTTCCTCCGTTGATCAGAAGACTGAGGAATAGGCTGTGACACTTTGGATGCAAGAGGTCCAGTAACAACGCACGCCATAGGTTTTACTTGACACTTCTCTACCCACTCCTGTTCCTCCCTACTCACGTCGGCCGACTTCTCGGCAACGACTAAGGGTGAAACCTCAGAATTAGGCACCGCGAAGTCGTTGCCGAGAAGGAGGTCGACACCCCCAACAGGCAAGTTCTCCAGTATTCCCACATCCAACTCTCGTGTCACACCATCCACCTCCAGTTCCATCCGGACCAACGGGTATGACTTGACAGCATTGATACCTTGCACCACAACCACCCGTGCCGCGTTTATTGGTCTACCAGTAAAGTTCTTCATTAAAGTCTGAGAGGCACCCGTGTCTCGCAACAGCTCAACTCCATGCTTCTTACCAGCCACTTCACTCAACCACGCCCTCGATGGTCGCAAAAGACATCGCGGACAGGGTTCGAGCCTTCTGGATTCTTCTCCACTGGCTGTGTCCCAGCCTCTGACGTTATACCCCGGGCAAACTCAGACGACTTCGGGGACACCCCAATGTTGCGAGCCAAAGACACAACTGCATTAGGTAGCTTGCTTGGACAGGCTCTTCCAAAATGCCCCTTCTCATGACAATGAAAACACTCTAACTCCCCCTTGGGCTTACCTTGAAGTGGGGAAGGGCCCTGACCCTTCTTAAACGGGATGGTATTAGGTTTATGGTCAGACTTAGTATCGTTGCTCTTGTTGTAATGGTTATATGGTATATCACTGACTCGGGGTGGTGGAGTGTTGCGCCCCTTGTTACCTGCATCGTTCCGTTGTGCAGACCCGCACCCACGAATCAGTGACATCCGAAAGTCAGCCATCTCAGCTGCCTCCTGTAGAGTTTTCGGGTTCTTTCCTTTAAGATTCAACGTCAGATCGCTGCCCGTACACTTAAAAACAAAATCTAGAAGCATCAGCTGTTTCAAATCCTCAAACGTCGATGCCTTCTCAGAACGCAGCCAGTTTCTAAATGCATCGGACAGATCCCGGGCATGCTCAACAAAGGTGCACTCATGACCCTTCTTTACACCCCGGAACTTCAATCTGTACGTCTCTGGTTGTAACTCATATGCCCGCAGGACAGCCTCCTTCAATACCTCATAATCGATGCATGACTCCAAGGGCAACACATCATATGCCTTGAGTCCTTTGCAAACCAATCTAGAGGAAACAAGGGCTGCCCACTTAACCTCGGGCTATTGGTGCTCCCGGCACTTCTTCTCAAAACGCATACAAAATTCAGTGACACCCGACTCATCAAATACAGGGACCAACTTGAGCAGGTGCGATAACGACTGATCAAGACCTCGATTCCCAGAACCGAGACGCTGCCCTGTCGACTCCACCCTAGACTTCTCAAGATCTATGTCTGCACAGTACTTCGTAGCCTCAACCCGAAGCTCAGCCTCACGTATGGCCTTTCTCTCCTGAACCTCAGTCTCATATCTGGCCCTTCTCTCCTCAGCCTAAATCTTAGCCATCTCAAACTGCCGCTGCTGCTGCTCAGATTCCCGTTGCTGCTTAGCCATCTCAAGCTGGAAGAGCATATCTGGAGTCAAACCTTGAGGAGGAGGAGATGCAACAATTGGAGACGCACCCAAGTGCAAACCACGCTGCCAGTGACTATCGGCCTGCGGGTACGTATCCGGCTCCGGAGCTTGAGGGGGCGCCATGGTATGAGTCGAGTGGAATGGGGGCTGTGCCGAAGTTGCCCCAGCTCCCGCCCCACCCGAAGCCCCACGCACCCCGCCGAGCACACAGGCCACCAGGTCACCTCTCGACATGCTGCTAATACCCACATGCCCCATGACCATGGCCAAACACTGGAGACCATACCGATCAATCCCCGACACCCGGTCAGCAGTAATAGGCACCTCCAGAAACTTCCTTGCATCCTCCTCACTAGTTATTACTCTAATATCATCTAACAAACCCCGCTGCTGCACCTCAGAGTCTGTTTCCCATACTGTGTCCTCCCCGTACATAGATCCGTCGTTTAACAATGTAGTGTCCACCGAAAATTCTCAACGTTTATAAAAAAAAAAAAAGTACCTAAACTCTTATGTAGCACTATTCACTCAAAAATATAAAATGCTCGAAGACTCTTAAGTGTTATACTACTTGCCAAAAAAATCTGTGTCCACTATATTCCTTCAAACAAAAAAAACAAATGACCACAACACTCCTGCAATATTTCTCTAAGTTCACAAAATCCTAAGCAAGGTCGCCATTTGTTACGACCGGGACTCGAATAAAACAAGGGCTCTTAATCATTGGAGTAGAAAGGCACACAGCCACAACGGTAACACTAAATCCAACCCTCGAACTTATAATGCCGGCGCACAAAAAACACCTATACCCTCCAGAGTTAAATCTGCAATAACGAGGTATCCTATAACTCGGTATAAATGCACTAGTACTACAGGCTGATGATCTCTGATACAGCCTGATCACAACAACATACAATTACGTTAATGATGTACACAAGGAAAAGGATAGAGATCTTAATTAAATCACTGGAATGATTTAAGGCAAACAAGAAGAAGGTATAATTAAAGTTACTCTAAACAATAATAACTGTCACTCCTATATTAAAGAAAGTGAACGAAAGTCCTAAAGCATCGGGCAGGAATCTTCTGAAGAAAGTCTGATGCTGCTTAAGATGATCAAATCGGATTTTGAACTGTTGTATAAAGCAGGAACAAGATATGGCAAATGTATGGACATACAGGGTTAACTGGCACAGGACTAATAATGACGGTGCAATAGTATAATCTCCAACAACAAAAGAAGTACTTCCTCAGGCAACGTAACAGCCTGCTCAGGTTGTGAAACTCAACAACAACCAAGGCTTACAATCAACGTGAATACAAATGCTGCATACATAACATAAGAGCTTATGATCCTAATCGGGTGTCTGCTAGGCTAATAAAGTCTAGCTGGGATGTAGTAGGCTAGGAAACAATGGCTGAGCAAGCGGCTCATAGCCTAGCGAGGTCCTTAAGGGTGTGCGGCCAAATTACGTTAATTGACGGCGTGCTCTCTTGAGAGATCCAGATCGCTATTATCTTGTTCTCTCCTGGCGACCCTCTCAAAGTCAAAGCAAACGAGTTAGCACAGTGTTGGGTGGCAGAGGCAAAAGCCCTCACTCGCAACACAGTGCTAAACTCACAAGGTACACAGTCAGAAAGACCACCTAGGCTTCCCACGTCACCGTTGCGATTGTACAGGTTCAACAAAACCTAGTACACATCGGAAATCACAACACCAATGGGCTCACCCCAGTCTAGCATTAAATAGCCCAGCAGACAACCAAGAAAAAAGGAGGGAGACACCGTGAGGGTGTCGAACCTCTACAGACAAAAATGGTAACCCCTCCAAAATGCCTAACTAATATGGAATATCTGAGAGCTTCAGCATATAATACAATGGCCGATGTATGAAATAGTGGAGAACCAAAGGGGAGTTATGATATTAAATAGATGGAAAGAATGAGAGGTAAGAAGTTGAGAGAGAGAGAAACTGTTCTATAGGTAGAAGTCGGGGACAGGTGGTAAGGGAGGTGTGAAGGGTATGCTGGTCAGGCAAGCTCTGAGCAAGGAAGGCACAAGGCAGCGGAGAATGTGAGGGGACCACTTCCTGACACGGCGGGAGGGTGATGCGGCAGCCAGCCACCCAGAGGGCCCGGCCGTGGCATGACGTCACCGAGATAACGTGTAACACTGCTCGCACACACTCTGCCTCCTGCACTTACTCACTCACACTCTCTAGCTGTATCATTCAGTCTTATACATTAAACTTATAACTGATGATATAAAATATAATGTATTGTCACAGGCGAAAATAAAGACCACTTCTGTACTGCCTGTGACATGACGATTCACAAGAAAGAAAGTACAACATTGTAGATAGAGTGTAGCCAAATTCACTGCCCTGGCGAGTGTTAGCGAGTGGCCAAGCGAGCGGCTGAGCCCACGTGGCGTTCTTCTGAGCTGCAGGCGTCACATAATGGTTATGTTAGATAGTTCGAAGCCTGGTAATTGCTGGAGGCCCTTTTAAAACTGAATACATTTGTCTAATAGTAGCCAGGATTTAATTAATAAGTCATCGCCGGTACACAAGGGGTTAACTTAACAATCAAGGGATTCGAGTTGACCCCGAGGCTTCGAGGTGTTTGTTCTTCCGTCCGACCATCAACGTAATCCTTAAGCTACTATAATGACTACTCACTTGGTGACTTGGAAATGTAAATACATAATAACAAAATTGAATTTGAGCAATGGTTCATAAATTTTGCATTCACACAAGTAGTACTTTTAACTGTAGGAACCAAATCATATTCGTTCGTGATGTAACTTACAGTCAATACTGCAACACCAGCCCGATAATTCGATAACGTTTGCTCCTTCATTTGGAAAGCATTTCAAACACACAACGATTTCTATAATTATTTCATTCTAGCTACTGTCAGACGATTACCTTTAACACCTCTCGTGATGAAGGAGTTAACGTCATCTGGTTGATGTTGCAGCATTTATGCTCGTGACACCCAGAACTCTGGCTAGGGTGGGTAGCGGAATACCAACAGTTAAAGGAAACATATTACCGATATGGTATAAAGAAAATTAAAAAGAAAAGTATTATAATTTTGAATCGTGCCTAAATTGTCATATGCTGGTAATCATCTTGATATAGATAGATAGATAGCTTATAGCGCACGGCAGTAGGCTACTCCTCTCCAGTGAGAAAGGGATAGGCCTAAGATGTTTAATTCAGTAGTTATATAAAATTTGACAATCGTATACCGGGTATCATAAGTCCTGTCATATATCGCTGAACAAAACCAGTTTTGTCAAAAGAAAAACTTAGCTATTTTAACTATTGTTTCAGCTTACTTATTATTACAGTACAGTACAAGGTGGGTTACGAAAATGTCCATACATGTTAAAAATAACATTCGTTCTTGGCTACCGTGAGGTTCATTTAGTTAATTCATGTTCACCTCCATGTAATGGCTTCAAAACAATTACCTCGATCCTCCAGGGTTCGACAAGTGTAGTATTGTTCGATTTGTCGACTACAATATCGTAGGAATAGATTTTGCTGTGTATGTTAGTTTACTACAATAATATATTTCAAATGATATATGTATTGTCTTGCAATAACTCATGAAATATAGTATTCTCTATTTTATTTACATAATTTACCTTGGAATTTGGCGGTAGAGTTTTGAAGCAGCCTGTAGGCTATATGGGAAGAACATAATAGACGGTACCATTTCATCTGATACGAAATTGAACCCCTTACCCAACTGATTTGTCTATACTTTATGGTGCCTTGATGGTGTAATGGTTAGTGTTTAAAATCTGTATGTGGTAACCCAGGTTCGAATCCCGGACGAGCACATGCTTAATTTCATTCATTTCTTTGGGAGGTGTTTGGGGTTGGAGTGAAATTAATAAATATAATAATCAGAATGCATTGTTTCAGCATTATCGAATTACCAGTTCTCTAAATTAACAACACTTAATTTGAAAATGTTCGTATTAGAGAAGTGATTGAGGTAAGGATGTTGTAATTTAGTGTCAGATGATATGAAACAGAGTGTAGGGAAACATATAAGTATATAACAGAGTGTAGGGAAACAGAGTGTAGGGAAACATATAAGTATATAACAGAGTGTAGGGAAACAGAGTGTAGGGAAACATATAAGTATATAACAGAGTGTAGGGAAACATATAAGTATATAACAGAGTGTAGGGAAACATATAAGTATATAACAGAGTGTAGGGAAACATATAAGTATATAACAGAGTGTAGGGAAACATATAAGTATATAACAGAGTGTAGGGAAACATATAAGTATATAACAGAGTGTAGGGAAACATATAAGTATATAACCTACCATTCACCATCCCCCTTCATTACCAAACACGACTTAACTCGCCACACAACCTTACCCAATTGACGTTACAGGCGTACTGGCCGCGCAGTGCTGCAATATTTCCGTAGAGGTAATGACGTTTCATTTCCGCCGTTCTCTTGACAGTTGATTAACGAAAACGCTGTCATTAATATAGGTGAGTGTAGAAATATTTATGCCAATTTATTGCCCTACCATAACACACTTTCGACCTCCTGATCATCTGTATAATGCCTTTTGTAAATATCTCATTACTCACCCAACAATATTAGAAGATATTTTCCGTGTTCATCCTGCTTTTCTTCTTTAATAATATTAAGCTTATGTACCATACTATTTGTCTATGTTCACAGGTGTGGCATATACGTACATGTACGCATGCACACATGCATGGGAATCACACATGTGCATTACTGTATTTATATAAATGTAGGAATACCACAATGTATGAGGACGAACAGTAACTGTCGTCCTCACAATGTGTACCGTACCAGCTAGGGTCCCTTAACCCTGTACCGTACGGTAATTAATAATTATATAAAAACGCATAGCCCATATATTGGGGGTTGCTTTCCTGTATAGTTCTGCTTATATTTTGATTAACTATGTACTATAAACTCTGAACATGTATAATATGATGCATGGCCTTCAGCAACAACGTTCCCCAAAGTGTTGGGGCTTGTACTGAGTGGTAAATAAAGAATGTGAACACAAAATAGAGGCCTCATAATTTCGTAGGAAAAATATATTATAATATAATATAGCCTAGGCCTATAACTTTTAAATCGTTATTGAATTATGGAAGTAATTATACATAATGGCTATATAGTATATGTTAATATATCTAGGTATATACAGTATATCAGTACCAACAAACTGTGCCTCATTTAAACAGTATTAGATAAACATACTCCTGTCCATAAACTATTATAGCCCCATATTTACCCAATTCCTTTACCAACAATACATGCAGATTCATAAACTTATTTCCGCTACACTTATAATTGCGAAATAACAAAGCATATTTTAACAATATACCATCTACAATCATTATAATTAAACACCATCATGTAAGACATACTGATGTTATAGAAAACACCAAGCAGCACTACAAGACATGTGTAATTGTGAAATAACTTATGTTACCAATATACAGTAACACACCTTCACTGTCAACTTCAACATGTAAGCCCTACGTTGTTCAACAAATATAAACACAGCACTATACACAGACACTTGCAAGCATTGCGGCATTTGCCTCATATAGTGTGCAGCCACCTTTCTCGCGTGAACTTTCGCTCAAGGCAATTGAAGATTTAATGGTATCAACCTTAGGGCTATTTCTTTGTTTACGTTTGATTAAATGAAGTTTCGATAATAGTCTCTCAGCATCAGCATTTGTTGTTGGGAGTGATAACACTTCCATTGCAATTTGTCCAAAACACTTGTATGCCTCATCTCCTTGGTCATTTACAATCCCAGTTATATAGTTATATAATTTAACAACATCATATTTGGGGTCTTTTATATTGTGTGGGAATTGGTGCCACGGAATAGCCTCCACTGATCATCCAATGCCTGGCTATCATAACTGTTAATCCGTGGCACCTATTTAACTAAATCCCACAATTATGGTATTTCTGTCCGTAAACCTGGATCACATACTCGTTTTGGGTGTAAATATGCCGCCAGTCTCCACAACTTATTGTTTAGATCGAATTTTTTCCTTATTTCAACACACACAACCACAAAATAATTTCTACACCTCATCTTTATATCAAGGATCATGGTAACCTTATCATGATATTCTGGCCTTTGGAACAGTTCGTGTAATGCTGATCCCAAATATATGTCCTTTACTGGAACATATAGGGAATCATCAGTTGCATTTATTTCATGTATATGACGTTGCAACACTAAATGTGGATGGCAAAAAGAGGTAATAAGTAATCTGTATAGTTCGCAAATGGCATCATGCAGTAAATGAAGTGTTGGGCCTGAACTCTGGAATATCCTGTTTATTTTATTTAGATGGGGCAATATATAATTAAGAAATGTCAGGTAACAACACACAGAAGGGTCATCTAGTGATTCAGTGATGTTTTGTACAGCCACAAGTCTCTCCTAATTTACCTTGCTCTGGAAATATAACTTCAGCGGTTGCCACTGCTCTAGCAATCTTGCGACAGCTGCATGCAGTGACAACCACCTTGTGACAAATAGTTCGATAAATTATAGGAAATAAAAGTAGGCCTATGTGACATTGATGGATTGTAATCAGAGGTTTTATAGAATCACTGGCAAATCTATAAAATGAAATATATTAAGATAAATTCCATAACAGCACAAAGTCTATAAATATAAAACACAACTAAGCCCTTCGATCAAGATATAGGCCTATGTGCTATACAATCATTATGGGAATCAATAAATCAGAACTAGAACAAAACATAAGAGCAGCTGGTGAAATGAATGAATTACAGCCATATTAATAGAAGAAAGTTAGTCCTTTATTACCAGTTCCCGTTTTTTATTTACATAGAGAATGAATTCTTGTGGGGGGAATCTTCTCCATATATATTATTTTTCATAAACACAAGTATTTAGCACAAAAGTAATGCAGTATTTGGGAGTATTACCAGGGAACAGGCACATAGGTACCACATGGAAACCTTGGACGTACCTGTGTTACTGTGGATCACTGCAGCACTTACTGAAGTGGCAGGAATACATTGCCAGACTGACGAATTCCGTATGCCTGCTTCAAATATTGCGTTTGTATGTCATCAGCCATGATTCTTATGTTACTATTAGGTTATATTATAAGGAAAATAATACAATTGCTATGCATGTGTTATTCTATCATAAAAGTGGAAAATGTTCATTACGGATATATTTCCGTTTTTGACGCCATATCCATAGTGCATCATCTGCATCCGTTTAGCAGACGAATTTCCGTCCAGTGGCAGCACTGGGACTACTGGGCGGCTGGCTAGGCCTCTCCTCCAACCATCCGGTTGGGATTTAAAAATGTCGGCCAACGGACATATTCTATTTATAACATAACATAACATTAATAAATTTCTAGCACCAGGCAACTAAGGCCATATGGCACTAAAGCAGGAAACGGATAGTGTTAGAAGGAAAGAAAGTTAAATATCGTTAAGGAGTCTGAGAGAGGAAAGGAAAGCCATTACGTGGTCAACGGAAATGAAAGGGGACTCTGAGAGGAGATCGGCAAGACAAGGACGACGACCAAGGGAAAATAGAAAGGGAAAATAATGTCGACGGGCCAAAGAAAAGAGAGGACAGTCAAGGAAAATGTGAGAAATAGAAACCTGAACACCACACCGGGAGCAAAGAGGTGGAGGCGAGCGGGACATGAGGAAGGAGTGGGTAAGTCTGGTATGGCCTAGCCGAAGCCGGGCCAACGCAGTCTCCCAACGGCGAACACGGTGAGAGGGGTCAGCCCAGGCAGAAACGGAGGCCTTAACAGTGAGGAGCTTATTAGAGGAAAGAGAAGACCACATGGTTTGTCAGCGAGACAGGAGGAAGGCAGAGATAGCTGGATAATAGTCAGAGGCAGGAATAGAGAGAGAAGTTGATCGGACCGCCGCAGCGTCGCGAGCGAGAACATCAACCTGCTCATTTCCACGGACACCAACATGGCTAGGCACCCAACAAAATTGGACAACCTTTTTCCGAGCAGAAACACTGACAAGCCAATCGTGGATGGCAAGAACCAACGGATGGACAGCAGGGAAAGACTGCAAGAGAAGAAGGGCACTGTAAGAGTCAGAAAAAAGAGTAAAGGAGGAAGAAGGAAAGAAGCCCATGAGTTGGACGGCAAAGAAGATAGCGTAAAGTTCGGCAGTCAGAACACCAGCTGGAGAAGGGAGAGAATACTGATAAGAACGAGAAGGAAAAGGGATGGCAAACCCGACGCCAGAAGACGAACGGGAGCCATCAGTGTAAACTGGGGTAGAAGAAGAATGCTGTGTAAGGTGGACAAGGAAACGAGAACAAAGAACTGGGGGTGGGGTAGAGGACTTAGAACAAGCAAGAATAGAGGGACACAAGGAAATACGAGGAAGGAGCCAAGGAGGACACTTACTGAGCCGGAGCGGAAGAACGTGGAAGGGGGAAAACGAAGAATGAGAAAGTAAGGAATCCATACGAGAAAGGAAAGGGGGCCGAAGGCGAGAATGAGACGGAATAGGAACAGTAGGAAGAATAGAGGTCTGCAAGGAAGGAAACTGAAGCGACCGGGCGTAGTACCGGAGAGAGAGAAGGGCCCGATGTCGGTACAAAGAAGGGACGCCGGATTCAGCATAGAGGCTTTCAACAGGGGAAGAGCGAAAAGCACCCAAGGCAAGACGTAAACCGAAATGGTGAACAGAGTCAAGTTTATGGAGGACTGTGTCGGAGGCCGTTGAGTAAACCTGACAACCATAATCGAGTTTAGAAAGAACAAGGGCAACGTGAAGGCGAAGAAGGAGAGCACGGTCCGCACCTCAAGAGAGGTGGGACAGGGTCTGGAGGAGACGAAGATGGTGCAAAGCAGCAACCTTAACAGAGGAAACATGAGCTGCCCAGTTAAGACGGGAATCAAAGACAAGACCCAAGAAGGTAGTCGAGGAGCGATAAGGTAAAACGGAACCATACAGGTCAAGAGAAGGACGCAGGATAACGTGGCGACGAGTGAAAGACATAGCACAAGATTTAGTCGTAGGAAAACGAAACCCGTGAGCAGTGGCCCATGACGAGGCAGCCACTATCGCTGATTGGATAAGGGAGCGTAACGCAACAATATCCGAATCAGCCGCATAGATCGCAAAGTCGTCGACATATAAGGAGGACCTGACCGTAGTCGGAAGGGAAGAGATAATGCCATTAATGGCTATGAGAAAGAGGATAGTACTTAAAACGGAACCCTGAGGTACACCTTCTATCTGAGGGAATATCCGAGAAAACGAGGAATTCACCCGGACACGAAAAAAACGAGAAGAAAGGAAATTACGAATAAAGACGCCCATATTACCACGGACATGAAAAGAACGGAGTTGGCATAAAATATGATGTTTCCACGCGGAGTCGTACGCCTTCTCGAGATCGAAGAAAACAGCAAGAACTGACTCATGGCGAGCAAAAGCAGACCGGATGTAGGTCTCCAAACTAAGTAAAGGGTCGATAGTGGACCGAGCACGCCGAAAACCAAACTGGGTCGAAGACAAAAGCTGACGTGACTCTAGAAGCCACATCAGGCGGACATTAACCATCCGTTCATACAGCTTGCATAAACAACTCGTCAAGACAATAGGGAGATAGTCTTGGGGCGAGAAACCCGACTTAACAGGCTTAAGAAAAGGAATAGTAAGAGCAGAACTCCATGCAGGAGGGAAAACACCAGACGACCAAACCTTATTAAAAATAGCCAATAAAAATACCAAAGCCTCAGTGGAAAGATGCTGAAGCATTAAATTATGGACGCCATCAAGACCCTCAAAAGTAGCCTTACAGGCACGAAGAGCGGAGAGCAACTCACGGGAAGAAAACGGGGCGTTGTACGACTCTGCCGAAGACAGAGTGAAAACAACTGGAGAAGTCTCTGCGACGGCTTTAAGTGAATAAAATTCCGGGGGGGAGATGAGAGCCACTACTGACCGAGCTAAAGTTAAGACCCAAACGATCGGCGAATGTGCTTCCAGACGGACTGAACAGGAGTAAAGGACGTAATGGAGGAAACATAGGACACCCAACTCTGACGTTTAGCAGACCTGACTGTGCGACGGAGGAAGGCAGACGCCTTACGAAAAAGTATAAAAGAACGATCATGAGCGGGAGTAAAACGCTTACGACGAAAGCTCTTCCAAGAAGCCCGTTTGACGCGGAGAGCCTTGGAGCAGTTCGGGGACCACCAAGGAACACACTTAGACGTAAAAGGATGGGAAGTCCGAGGAATGGAGACTAAGGCAGCACTTAAAACTGTGACCAGAAAAAAGGCTAGTAAATAATGTACAGATGAAAAATCAGACGGAGGTAAGGAAGGGATAGATAGTGAAGCAAAAGTAGACCAGTCCTCACGCTGGAAGCACCAACGAGGAGGACCAGGGACAGGAGAATAGGAGGTAGGAGAGAGCAGAACAGGGAAATGGTCGCTATAGAGAGAATCCTCCAAAACAGACCAATGAAAAAGAAGAGACAGGGAAGGGGAACACAAAGAATGATCAAGACAAGAAAAAGAACGTGTTCTAGCATCAAAATGAGTCAGGAAACCAGTATTAAAGAGAAAGAGGTTATTATTAGTAATGAAAGACTCTAATGTACGACCACGTGAGGTAATGACAGAATCACCCCACAGGGTGTTCCTACAATTATAATCACCAAGCAATAAAAACGGAGGAGGCAGCTGAGCTAAAAACATGGTAAAAGAGCCAAAATCGACGGGAACAGAAGGAGAGAAATAAAGAGAAACAACCGTAATCCATCGACCAAGAAAAACCCTAACAAAGGTGCAAGGGAGGGAAGTAGGGCAGGAAAACTCTTCATAAGGAACAGAGTGGTGAAGGAGAATACAAGTGTCGGAAAGAGAATGAGGAGAACTGATAAAACGGTAGCCAGGAACAGGAATCGGAGGAGAAAGAAGACGAGTTTCCTGGAGACAGACAACCTTAGGGGAATGGCAAGAGAAAAAAAAACGCAAATCGTCTCTCTGAAGAGAAAAACTGCGAAGGTTCCATTGCAAAATGGACATACTAAAAAACACTAAAAAGAAAGTACAAGAAAATAAGCTGTAAAAGAGAGCATAAACACGATATATACAAACACATATCAGAGAGGCGGAACAAAATCACGCCGAACTAAAGAGGAACAAAAAAAAGTAACGGAAAAATCGAAGAAAACAAAGAAAGGACAAAAAAGAGAAAACATCAACAAAAGTAACACACAAGTGGGAAGAAAATATATACACTATAGACAACACAGACACACAAAATACAGCAAACAGCGGGAAAGACGAATACATACAAGAGGAAAGAAAGAGGGACAAAGAACAAGATAAAGAAGAACACACAGACTTATGTACAACGAAGAAAAGACTGATGAGGTTAACGGTGAGTAATAATGGAAGGAATGGGGGACGAGGAAGAACATTGAGGGAAAGGAGAAGATTGATAACCAGGTGGCATAGGGAGGCTTAATAGGGAAGGAGAAGAAGAGATAGGAGGGCTAGAGGGAGAGGGAGGAAGGGGAGAGGAGGGAGGGGGAAGGACGGGAGGATGAGGAACGAGGAGAGGCCCGGGGGGGGGGGGGGGGGGGGGGGAGGCCAGAGGAGGGAGGGAGAGTGGTAGGGGAAGGCGGGAGAGGGGTAGGGGTGAGCGTAGAAGGGATGGGATGAACGTCGCCAGAAACGGAAATAGGCGGCGGATGAGAAGAAAGAATATACTCTTCAATCTTGGGCAAAGATTCAAAGGATAAGTCTAAGGAATCGGGGGGTTGGACATTGGACGAAGAAAGAGGAGAAAGGGGGGAGGAAGGAGGGAGCTTTTTCTTCTTCCCACTGGGACAAAGTCAGCAGGGGCAAAGAGTGAGGATAAAGGGAGAACAGAAGAATGAGGGCGAGGAGCGGAAGTAACGGGAGGAGAAGGAAAAGAAGAAGAATGTGGAACGGGTGGGAGATACGGTTCGAAAGTGACTATACGAGAGGAAGGGGAAGAAACCGAGGAAGTGGAGGAGGACGAGGGAAGAAGAGTGGAAGAGGAAGCAGAGGAAAGAGCGAACGGACGAATGGAAGAGGGCTGATCAGGGAGAACGGAGTGGGACACGGAAGAGGACAAAGGGGCAGGAACTGAGTGAGCGGCTAGGGAGGAAGCGAACGTAGAGGAGGTAGACGTGTCAAGAGATCTCGACACGACGAGGCTCGGAACTGTATGAGGAGCAGAGGTCGAATGGACGGTCATAGACAGTGCATGGGTCGGTTAAGGACCCGGTATAGTGGTAGGCAAAGATCTACCACCAACCGAGGAGAGGACGGGCAAGGAAGGAGAGACAAACACATCAGCCATATCATCGCCAGCGCTGGTGATCGAAGATCCAGAAGAAGGCTCCATAATACGAAGGTAACATGGTTCATCCGGGAGAAGCTCCACACCCACCACGGAGCCACAAATTAGAGGACAAGGTACATGCCCTAGGAGTCAAACCCGGATATACACCCCGACCCCCTGTGCCTAATGGGCGGTCAACTCGTCAGTTTCGGGTCCAGCACAGAGGGCGAGATTTGACGATAAAAGATTCCCCTCGTGCGGGCACGTCAGGTACTACAGTTCTACGGGTGGAAGGGAACGCCGTCCACATCCACCCTCCACCAAAGCATAAAGAATAGTCCAGCCGGCAACGATAGAAGAAGGTGAAGTAAAGAAAAGGAAAATGGTAGAGGGGGGAAAAAAAAGACAAGAGAAGTACCTCGAAGGCATTCGATTTATAAGACTAAAACTTGATTAGATATGGTGACAATAGTTCGTTCGTTCGTTAATTTTATTTCGTAATTTCTTACATAGATACAATAATTAAGTTATTTACAGTAGTAGAGTAATAATATACACAATGTACAGTATATGATAATAATTACATGGGTAATTACGTCATCATTAAGGTCTTTTCTTTAAGACTTTCTATGTAGTTTGCAGACTCTCTGCCTAATCAATAATTATGTGATAATAAAAAATGAAGCTGTAAACAAAATAACTTAATAAAAAGATAATTACTTGAAATTTGTATTATCATATGAAATTAAAAAAGTAAAAGCCAGAAAACAAATTGAGAAAAGTATAAACTCATAAAAAGCAATAGTAACCTATACAAGAATTAACTTATCCAAACAATTCTCCCTACCAACAATTCCTTGAAACCTCTGGTGGACGCTTCTGAACTAGCGCCAGAGCTACGACCGTAGACATCACTATACCCAACACTTAGGATATGCACAGTTTATCTCAATTTTGTTGTGATTCTACACGTTTTTATTATACAGTATACGACTACACTAAGTGCTTATATAGTATAGTAATAAAGGGAAAGTCCATATGCAGCTGATAATGTCTACAAACATAATTACAAGCTAATTAATTATCGTAACAAAATTGGCGGGAAAATACCTGCTGGCTTTTTATTGTAAATATACCGGTACGTTATTTATGAATATGGGTGATTTTAAAATATATAAATCAAAAGTATGCATAGACCAAAGTATGTGTCAGCTACAGAAATTTCGACTAACTGCATATATTATAGAATTGTTGAAGTAGAGGGAGGGTGGATAGCTCCGCGATGTCGCCCATTTCCCACAATGCACCGCGGTAAACCTTGCGTTCAGCGCCTCTATCGGCCACTGTAGGCATTTACTGGTAGGGAGAATTGTAAACAAATTATAAGATCTGATAAAGAAGTATATGATTTTTAAAAATTACTTAAAAACAAATGTGTAATATAAAACATATTAAAAAAGTAAAGACAGCAAGATATTGAACACATTAACAAATATATAAATACAAACATCAAATATTATAGTACCGGTACCATATGAAGTTTACAAGTGTAAACAACAGAAATGTTAATTAATAGAGTACAACAAGCAATAAACTTACTAATTATGTGATAACAAATAATAAAACTGTAAACAAAATCACTTGATAAAAAGAGAATTACCTGAAATTTGTTTTAGCATATTAACACCTTACAAGCGGGCTAGGCGGTATATTTGACCTTGCCGCCCAGCGGGGGTTTTTACCATAAATAGGGTTGTTTCCGTGCTCTTTTTCATGCATAAACAAGATCCAGAGCGTAATACAAGTATGTATCCCTGAAAGAGCGTAAATTGAGCTTTCCAATAACACCCGAACCATCCTTCTACGATCAGTGGTTGTCTTGCAACGATCGTGCAACCGAAGGGCAAAAACGGTAAAATACGGCAATTTCTTGATATAATTACGTATGTAGCGAGGGAGTGAGGGTGGATGTAAGTGGAGTAAATCTCAGTAGGTCCACGGCGGCCATGGCGAGCGGTCAGGAGGTAATCTACGCTCCTCCCACCTCTCCGCTCTCTCTCAGAGCACATTATGTGATCAAAATTGCACTCGACAGTAGCCATGACCCGCCACATAGGCCACATTTATTTAACTCGACAATAGCCGGGTGCCGCCAAAGAAGGGTTAAATTAAAATGTAAAAGTGGTGGATAAAGTGGTAATGGTAGATTAAGTGATAGTGGTGGATAAAGTGGTAGTTGTGGATAAAATGGTAGTGTTGGATAAAGTGGTAGTGGTGGATAAAGTGGTAGTGGTAGATAAAGTGGTAGTGGTGGATACAGTGGTAGTGGTAGATAAAGTGGTAGTGATTGATAAAGTGGTAGTGGTGGATAAAGTGGTAGTGCTGGATAAAGTGGTAGTGCTGGATAAAGTGGTAGTAGTAGATAAAGTGGTAGTGATGATGGTGACCGGTAGTAGTTATGATGGTCATATCAGTTGTGATGATAGCAGTAGTGGTAGTAATGGTTGTGACGGTGATGAGAGTAGCAGTGACATTTTTTTTTTTTTTTTTTTTTTAAAGAGACAATGAACGGAGGAAGGAAAAACACAGATAAAACAAAAAGGTCCATGTGCCTAAAGGCATCCTCCATTCATAAAATGTTTGTAACAACTGGATTTAAACATTTGTAGATTGTAAGTTTGTGGAAAGCAATTTGAGGGAAGTGAATTCCAAAGAGTAGTAGCTCTGGGGATAAATGAATTCTGATAAGCAGAAGTTCTGCGTTGTGGAGGAGAAAGTGTAAATTCATGGGCGCTCTCAGCCGCCCTAGTTCTACGGGGAAAGATGTGGAGAGGCGGCACAATTGAAGCAAGTTCCTCGGAACAATTGCTGTGAAAATATCTGTAGAATAATGCAAGGGATGCAACGTTTCTTCGTATGGATAATGTAGGAAGGTCCTGTGTGATTGCAGGGTTATTGATTAATCTAATAGCTTTATTTTGAATTTTGTCCAACTGCCTCAATGCAACCACTCCACTTCCACCCCACAGAGGTGAACAGTAATCCATCTGAGAACGCACATGACTTTTATATATCACGGCCAACTGCTCGTCAGTGAAGAATTCTCGAACTCTGTACAGGAGTCCCAGTTTTTTAGAGGCATTCTTAGCAATGCTTCTAACATAATGTGTCCAGCTCAAGTTAGTAGTTAATGTTACACCGAGAATGTCAATACTAGGGGAAGTGGGAATATTTACATCATTAAAAAATATATGGGAGTCAGTGAAATTCTGTCGGTTAGAAAATTGAATATACTTGGTTTTCTGTGCATTAAAGGAAACTAGATTCTTTTGTCCCCATCCATTAATTCTAGAAAGGTCCTGGTTCAGAGAAATTGCAGTGTTTATTTTTGAATTAATAAGATCGGGTTGGGTGAAAGAATTGGTAAATGTGAAGGAACTGTGGAGTGTTGAGTCATCTGCGTAGGAATGTATTGGATTATGAGTGGTAGATATGAGATCATTGATATGAATGAGGAACAGAATTGCGGCCCAAACTGATCCCTGGGGAACACCAGCATTTATTGAGTGAAATTGAAAATAAAGGCCATCTACCATTACACATATTTTTCTGTTATGAAGATAAGAAGAAATTAGTGGAACTAATGATGCAAGGCCGTAGTGTGACATCTTCGACAATAAGGATTGATGCCAGACTCTATCAAATGCCTTTGATATATCCAGTGCTATTGTATGTGTTTCACCATGTTGGTCTGTAGCTTGGTTGATTTGATGCGTAAGAAGGCAAAGAATGTCTGCAGTTGATCGACATCGTCTAAAACCATATTGCCTATCACTGATTAATTTATTATTCTCAAGATGCTTAATTATGTGATTATTTAATATAATTTCAAAGACTTTACCAAGAGTGGAAGTTATAGCTTTTGGTCTGTAGTTTGATGGATCTGAAGAGGCACCTTTTTTAGGAACTGGATGGATGTTTGCTTCTTTCCAGGGTACTGGGAAGCATGAGGTATGAGTACACAGACGGTAAATGTTTGCCAATAAAGGAGCGAGCACCAAGGAGCAATTCTTAAGTACTATTGGAGGAATTTCATCTGGACCAGGAGCCTTATCTACCGAGAGATTCTGCAAAATAGTTTTGACATGTCTGGTGTGGATCTTAAGTGAGGGAATTTCAGGCGAATTAAAATTAAGTACAGGGACATCTTGATTTATTTCATCTAAGGTTGAGTTGGTGGAGAAAATATCCGCAAGAAGGTTAGCTTTACCTCGTGGGTCACTTACAAGATTGCCAGTCGGAGATTTTAATGGTGGAATCGATGAAGCAGTAGTGAAGTTGGATTTAAATGAGTTAAGAGTAGACCAAAATATTTTGTTATCATTTGGATTATTTAGAAGTTTATTTGCCTGCTTGTGGAGAAAGTTTGATTAAGTTAGGTTTAATACAGTTTTGGCATGATTTCTGATGTTTCTAAAGTAATTAAAGGCTTCATATGTTTTTGATCTTGTGTATGCATTGTAGGCTATTGCTTTTTGTTCAGTTACTCTAGCACAATTATGGTCAAACCATTTAGGTGAATTAGATCTTTTACTGTACTTTTGATGAGTAATAAAAGTTTCCATTCCAATTTTTACAAAATCTTGTATGTGGCTCAAGGTGGAGTGTGCATCATTAGAAAAGAAAGAGGTCCAGGGAATATCAATAGAGAAACCTTGAAGACCCTCCCAGTCTGCCCTATCGTAATGCCATTTAGTCACCAAAACAGGTTCAGAGTGGGAAGGTGTGGTAGGTGATAGACAGGTGGCCTGTATCAGACAGTGATCAGAAGATCCAAGCGGGGACCTCACTGTAACATCATAATTTTCTGAATTGGTTGTTAAAAATAAGTCCAGTAGGTGGGAATTAGGATTAGGATTATCTGGTACACGGGTGGGTTGGTTGACTAGTTGAGTGAGATTAAATGAGTCTGCAAATAGCTCACATTCAAGACCAGCATCATCAGTCCTGGCTGAATGAGTGAGCCATTCAACATTATGGACATTAAAATCACCCAACACAGTGATTTCAGAAGAAGCAATGTTGAAAGTAGTGGTAATGATGGTGACAATAGTAGTGATGATGGCAATAGTAGTACTGATGAATGAGACTACTATAATAGTGATAGCGATAGTAGTGTAGTGAAATTTGTAGTGATAGTGGTGACATTTGTGTTGTGCATTTTTCTTACAGGGATACAAGAATACATTCATACATATATATCACATTTTTACAATTTGAGCATCATGAGAATATTACATACTTGATAATATGGAAGTTATTATACATAAAACTCCCAATAGGCTATAGTTTACAAACCAACACGTGTTGGTGGATAGGTTTTAATGAATGTATTATTTTTATGCTGGCTGGTACAAAGGATCTCGAATATCTTAATGTTCTACAATTTGTTGATCTTAGCCTACTTCCCGAGGGCGCCATTTGGTAACTACAGTTCAGTGGGTGGGTGGAGTCAATTGGAATTACTTCATATCTCTGGATAGTAGACTTCTTGTATATATCAAGCAATGTTGTGGAGTTTTGTACCCCCAATTTCAGACATGTCTTTATTACGTTCGTAAGTATGTTTGTCGGGTCTGAATTACAGTTACCATTCCAACATGTGAAAGAGAAAGAGATAACTGACTATTACTGCTGAATACAATAAGTCCAAAATCTTCGCATCCTTTTTAACCCCTCCAACCCGGATGGGCTCTTGAACGCCCATAACAACCTCGGCCCGCGCAACCCGGAAGGGCTCTTGAACGCCCATTGCTTGCATGCGTGCTTTCGAATGCCGCGCGTACATTTTCGGTATCGTGGGACGGTAGGTAGCGCCACCAGGCGTAAACTCCGCCACAGCAACAGTATCTACCCCGACGCCATCATGGACAGTACGCCAAATAGTGATTCCGCTGTGTCCGATACCGTGCTTCCTACGACGCCCTTGCTTGTTCGTCGCGCCTTACCCCGACGCCATCGCCTAAATGTGTTATCTCCCGGAGGTATTGAGACGACATTGAGACTTTATGAGCGAGCTGATGCCAAGCATAATGTTGATGATGAAGTCAGTGACGACTCCAGTAATTATAAGTCGAGTGATTATGGCCATGAGAGTGATAAAGAAGAGCAATTCCTGGGATTTGCGAGAGAACATGACAGTGATGAGAGTGATGAAGGTGATGTACCAGTTGTTGAGGAAGCTGGTTTACCTAAAGACAGTGAACTTGAGAGAGTGAGCGAGTGGGAGAGTTCAAGGTCACTCACCAAATTTCGCTTAAGTGACACGACGCCAAGCCCTTCCCCAGGTAAATCGCCTTTCAAGCTACATTTGTATAAGCAGAAAATACTTGAGAAGGCGGCCGCAGCAGCTAGGGAACAAGCAAAACTACTTGGTGAGGATGAGGCTGTGAGTGAGGGTCAGCGTGGTGACCCTTCTCGTCCGCCATTGTCTCCCATATCTACCCACGCCACCCAAGATGCCCCGGATGCCCCGCATTCTTCCCCACCACCCCCACCATTGCCAAGGGTTGAGGACCCCACACTTTCGGCCTATTTGCCTCCTAGGTCCCCCGACAGGAGACATACTGCTGCCGAAAAGGGGAAAGGTAGGAAATATACCAAGAAAATTAAGAAAAGTAAGAGAGTTTTGTTCGAGGCTCCCGCGGCGTCCACCCCGGCCGGCCCCAGCCATACGTCCCCGCAACTTTCCCCACGGTCCTCCCCACCTCTCCCGCCTTCAACATGTCTTCCTGAAGAAGTCTTTGAGCTCGCATCACCAATACCTGGCCCTAGTGACAGTGAAACATTGCTTTCTGTCACTCGTCGCAGGCCAAGGAGCCCGGGACCTCGGGGGGACACAGCCTCACCTGCCACTCCTTCCCCACCTCGCCCACCCGCACGCCGCCCACGCATCACTGGTTCCCCGCCAGATTATGTGGGGGCCACTGATGATGAAGGGCACCTCTCTCAAGACTCTGGCCATGATTACATAGGGCCACCGTCAGGGCAAGATGACCACTCTGACGATGACTATATGGACATCGACGACCCTCGACCCATCCGCTTGGCCCGGCGTCGTGCTGCCCGTCGTGCTGCCCACCGCCCTGGCCGCCGCCCTCGCCGCCCTAGGGCGCGCGCCTCCCGAGTTGGCCGTGGGCGTGCTGGGCCACCAGCTGGAGCTCCTCGTCAGCGTAGACAAGACCCATTCTACGTTTTTCAGTGGCAAGACGTAGTTGATGAGGATGCATACAACCCTGATGTGCCAGCTTTTGATGAGGTACTGGAGGGTTCAGGCGTTACCCCCAATTTTCCTGCAGGCCCCAATGCTCCACCACACGAACTGTTTGAGGCCTTCTTTGATGAGGAGGTGGTAGGCTATGTTGTCAAAGAGACAAATAAGCAGCACCAATTCCAGGTCCACTTTTTGGGAAAGGTGACCAAGGGCCACATGAGGCAGTGGACCCCAGTGACTCATAAAGAGTTCATGGTGTTCCTGGCACTCACCATGCTAATGCCTCATGTCAAGAAGCATAGGTTGCCTGACTATTGGATCACCAATGATCTGATATCCACCCCTGCCTTCGGGAAATATATGTCTCGCGACCGGTACCTTGATATCCTCGCAGCGCTCCATCTTGTCACCAACCTTGACGTCCACCTCCCAGACAAGCTGTGGAAGATTAGGACGTTGTATGAGATGATGCGAGAACGCTTCACCTCCTACTTCAAGCCCTTCCGCAAGGTCGTCATTGACGAGTCTCTTGTGCTGTTCCGGGGAAAACTCAGCTTCCGGCAGTACATCCCCTCAAAAAGACATCGCTTTGGCATAAAATTCTTTGTGCTGTGCGACTGCCAAACTGGCTATGTCCTGGACTTCCTGGTCTACAGCGGGAAGGAAGGGGACTTGCTTGTGGACCCCCTCATTGGCTTTGGCGGAGCAGTGGTGCAAGCCATGATGGACCGCTACTTTCATAAGAATCACGTCCTCTACACGGACAATTATTACACGTCCCCCACTCTCTCACAGTACCTGCATGAGCGCAAGACGGGGACTGTAGGCACAATACGAGGGAAAAGGAAGGGCATGCCACCTTTCCCTCCAAAGACCAAAAAAGGTGATGTGTTCAAGAAGAAGTCGGGGCCCATTCTGGCTATCCACTGGCACGACCAGCGGAAGGTCAACCTCCTGACCACCATCCACAAGGGGGAAATGGTGGAGACTGGCAAGGTGGATCGCCGCACCCAGGCCAGGGTGACCAAGCCCGATGCTGTCCTGGACTACAACATCAACATGAGGCTGGTGGACAAGTCCGACATGCAGATAGGCTTCATTGACTGCCTGCGTACCTCGTGCAGATGGTACAAAAAGTTCTTTCTGCATATGGTGGACATGTCAGTTCTGAATGCCTACAACATATACAAGCTTCGGAATGTGAACACACCCATGAAGTTCAATAGCCTGCGGAGGTTCCAAAAGCAGGTGTTGACGGAGCTCCTGGAGAAGTATGCTATGCCACAGAGGGCAGTGGCACATCCTGGGCCCGCCGTTATTGACCGCTTGCAGTCTGCTCAATACTTGACTAGGCACAGGCTTGGTTCCCTGCCTCAGAATGAATCCGGAAGAACACAGCAGAAGCGGTGCCATGTCTGCTACAACAGCAGGGTGAAGCCGAGGTCAGGTAAAAAGTCCCTGGAGTGTGTGGAGTGCAAGGTGGCACTCTGTGCTGTAGATTGCTTCTTTGATTACCACTCCAAGCTGGAGTTCTAATAATCATACTGAAATTGCCAAATAAAATGACAATATGTACACTATAATTATATATAGGCAAAAAGTGGAAGAAAACCAATGTATTGTAATACAAAAGTCATGTATTATGAGAACATTGATACAAATACAATTACACCATAATAATATGTGAAAGTGACACACATGTATATACCAAGTGACATTCATATGATTAGAACCTATAGAAATATATAAATCAGTGAAAAAAGACACAAAATATTGTATATAAAACGTTTACAAATCATATAACTAAGTGAAAGTGACACAAGACCTAATATTTGATGGCCAAAGTATAATAAACACCTGTGATAACGAATAATCAGTGCCTAATACAACAATAACCTACCTCAATTACTAATAAAATGTACGGTATCGAGTGAAAATTAGCAATATCAGTGACAGTGATACCCTAATAAACATATTTTATATAATTGGCCTCAAAAAAACTAGAAAATATCAAATAAACATCACATTCTCAATATCAAACACTAAAATCGTCTAAGGGAGATAAATACTTTGGCGCGGCGAGCGGCTAGGTGCGTCGTAGCCATGGCCGAGGCGACGCGTCCGAACGCGGGAAGAATTTGCCGCCGAAAAGCACTCGTCTTCCCGCGCTCACCATTATGCAACCAGAGGGGCTAGAGACCTCTACTCAACGCCATTCGACAGAGGAAGGTTTGTGGAACATTATTCTTTTTTATTCACAACATTACATGACATATTCATTGACTTACAGAGTAGTTAACATAGGCCATAGATCGTCAAAACACCCGGTACCGGAGCACAGTCGTAAGCTATAGCCCCCGGGGCTGGAGGGTTAAGTTAAATTAATTTTCTCATAAAGCATATTCTTATATACTGCCTCGGCATATTAAAGGAAAATGTATCATCAATTATTGTACCTATAGGTATTTGTATTCCGTAACAGATTCGACCAGTTCTCCATTTTCATATAGGGGTACAAGGGAGTACAAAGGAAATCCAGCAACAGCAGACCAATGACCCCTCATTCCTCAAGGCTGCTTGCCCTCCAAAACACTGAAGGTCAAGTGTATGAACAGTACTTTAGAAGGGGTAAGGGAAAAATGGAAAGGGAAGACTGCCCTGGGACAAATGTCCTTGGCAGGAGTAGATGTTAGTAGGGGACAGTTGTTAGTAATATAATAGAGGAAAACAAAAAATATTCATATACAAATGCAGTCAGTAGAGGATTTAAGGCAAGGTGTTTGTCTAGGCGAAGTTTAGAAGAATCAACGGTGCTGTAGTCTATGACATCTCGGGGAAGCCCATCCCACAAGTTGACAACTCGATTAAAGAAGATATTTTTAGACTCGCGTGAGTTAACCCGCTGAGACCCAGCGTCGCACGTGTTGCGTCGGCAATGTATGTAACGCTAAATCCCAGCGACACAATGGTTGCGTCCAGGTTAATTACCTCGGTCCTATGGCACCTAGAGGGCTCAGATTTGTATGGGACCTGTGCAAGTATCCCACGCAACTATGCCGATAGTTGAAAACTCTCAAAGTCCAACCGCGTGCGCGTGAGCACGCACAAACCTTTTTTGGGGGGAAATTGCCTTCAATTTTTTACTCATGTAAAATCCGTTTTCGGGGGCTCTGTAGGACCATTTTTTGAGCTTTTTGATCAGTTTTTCGTGGTTTTTCCTTCATTCCTAACCCATTCGATATTGTTTCTTGAAAAACAAATCAACCCTCTGGGCCTGGGTGGGACTTTTATTACAAACTAGCTGGGGCTCAGCGGGTTAAAAGATTTACAAATAATTTTGCAACCGTTCCCCGCGTGTAATTTGAATGGTTGATAGTGAAACATTATTTCAGTTCATATTGTCAATGCGTTTGATGATTTTGAACAATTTAATTTAAGTCACCTCTTAATCTGTGCTGGGTTAAAGGAAATAACTTTAATTTGCTAAGACCCTCCTCGTATGTTTTGTTCTTTAGGCAAGGCATAATTTTGGTAACTCTACGTTTAACTCGTTCTAGCTTTTCTATATCTTTTTGGTAGTAAGGGAACCAGGATTGAACGCAATATTCCAGGAGAGGGCGGACTAAGAAATTATAAAGTGTTAGAATTACATCTTTGGATTTATGCTCAAATGACCTGCCTATAACTGAGCGATTGGTGAAGTAATAAAGTCTACAACCATTTATTTTGAGCTCTAGATAGTTACTTTTACACTAAATACTTACAATGTACTTCTTATCAGTTTTCTATATAATTATTTGCAAACTGACTGACAAGGGCAGTATCATCTGCATACTCGAAAAGTTGACTATTCTTGGCATGACAGCGACAATCACTAGTAATACTGTAGAGTAAATAGAATGGGTGACAAAACACATCCTTGTGGAGCACCTGTGTTTGCGATTATAACTTTATTTTACATCATGAAATTTGACATATTGTGGTCTACCCGTAAGGAAATTATTTATCCATAGTATTAGGTTAGCATTTACATTCATGTTATTCAGTTTTCGCATCATATATTATATTAGGCTGGATGGTGTTAACCCCTAACTAGCGGCGCGCAACATAAGTCGAGTATAATAAATCTGGACTATCTGGCGGCGCTCGACATAGGTTGTGTGGCAATTTCAGCACGTAATGTTGCTGAGAGAGAGAGACAAGTGGTGGCAGGAGAGTAGCGAGCGTATGACTGCTCCAGAACACCGCGGCGAACCTACTGACACGAATCCCACCTCCTCCCTCCCTCTCTCACTCGCTATATACGGAATTGTATGGGGAAAGTGCCGAATTACATGCTTTTTGCACTCGCGTTGCGCGGTTGTTGCAAGAAAACTAGCCATCATAAAAGGATCGTTATGGTGTCATTGAAAAGCTCTGTTTATGCCCTTTCAGGGATAGATACTTGTTTTACGCTCTGGGTCTTATTTAGGCATGAAAATGATCACGTAAACAGCCCTATTTTGGCTAAAAACACCCCGCTGGGCGGTACATATAAATAAACCGCTAGCCCGCTAATCTAGTGTTAAGAGCACTCGAGCAATATACAATATGTATCTTTACAAGGTCAATTTTGTTCAGTAAAACACAGGTTGCATCCTCAAAACATCGATTACTGGTATAGGCATATTGTAATTGCTCGTTGAACTGTTTAACCTGCTGACATAGATCATTTTTCATATATTTTTCAAACCATTTCATCATGCTGGAAATTAGGGCTAACGGCCGATAGTCCATTGTTACAAGCCGGTGGGAATTTCTTATGGACAGGTATTAATTCAGATATCTTCCATAGTGTTGGTATATGACCACTATCCGATGACTGTTGAAATATCTTACACAAAATCGGTGTTAGCGATTCTCTACACAACTTTAGTGCATTACCATTGATTTTGTCTGGTCCAGCTGCCTTACCAGGCTTGATAGATTGCAAAGTTATAAGTACATCATCATGGGAGGTAAGAATATGTTGATACTTTTTATTGCGATGGAAGTTAGTCATACATAAACGTTCAGAAAAGAAGTTATATTTACCAAACCGTGCATATAAAAACATTGAGCTCATTACAGAAGTCTGTTGCATTATTTACCCCGAGATTGACAGATTTCTTGTCCGTAGCAGTAAGTTTTCTAATCTCTTTCCAAGCTGATTTTGTATCATTCTTGTTATATAAATTTTCCACTTTAGTTGTATACCTATTTATACATACAGCGATTGTTCGAAACATTTCTTTGTTAATGGCTTTTAAATTATTCCTATTATCTATACAAGTGTTCAAAACATCAACATTATAATCTGTTGAGGCGCTACTATCATATAAACATCATACGCCTTAATATATGTCGTGTGTACACAGGAGTAAGAAGGCACATGTCATGATCGGAGATGTCTAATGGCTTAAGCTTTTGAGCTACATAGCTGCGCTAAATATTACAAAATAAAGAATTGGCCTAGTAATATATTACTTCCAGTCGGAAAATGTATGATCATGAGGAATGCATTTACCGAAATCGCAGTTATTAAAGTCGCCTGTAATAATTTTAACAGCATCAGGATTATAATTTTCAATTTTACACACTATATCATACTAAGTTCTCTCAGTTTCACATCAGCACTTAGTGGAAAATATATACAATTGTAGTAAACACTTTCGTAAGCTCCTGTGGCAGATATAGCCTAATGGCCTCATAGGCAAAGTCAAAAGTTCAATATTTTCATCACAGAACCGTTCATATATTGAAATGTCAGTACACCACCTATTGTTGACGTATGCACAGACTCCACCACCCGTTGACTTATCAGAGTCTATAGTCCTATCTCCACGCACTAAAGTGAAGCCATCCAGAGTAAAATCAAAGTCTGGATATTTATCTTGTTGGACCCATGTCTCAGTTAATCATTTGAGGGATGATTCACGGTACGCACTGGGAAACGTTACTCTCAACCTTTCTTCTATTCAACAGCTGAACTCTTGTTCAACTCTCTCCCAAAATCAGTCTTTCCCTCTTCCTATGAATTAAATTGCTTCAAGCTCTGTGTGTTCAAGCATTTCGCTTGAACGTCCCTTGATTTTGGCTCTGTCACTCTTTCAACTCTGGAGGAGGCATTTGTCGCAGGCAGTTCTGCCTGGTTGTCTCCTTCACTCAAATAAAAAAATAACTAACTAAATCAAATTGGAATGAAGTCACACATACTTAACCAGAGGAAATTGATCCAAAAATCATTCAAACATTTATGTTTTAAAGGTCGTATATATCTGATCAATCAATAATTGACTACTACAAAAGTTATGGTACCTAAATGACATATTGTAGGGACCAATAACATTGTGCCAGTTCATCTCTGAATGGTCATACCCTAATGTTTTAGAGGACTTCTGAATATGTGCTAAGAACGTACTAATGGTATGTAGTATGTTACTATTAACATAACATCACTATTAACTTTTACATTGTTTTCTACACAAATGTTTGTTACGTGCTATTTCAGTACTGAGGTTACGTCTAATGATACCGACTAATCGCGTTTTTCTAATGTGTCGCATTTAACGTTTGCAAATTAGTGTCATCTTTACGTGCTCGCAACATAAGGATTGACGTTGTACTTATGTTATCAAATGCTAAAGATTAACGTTTCTATTATTTGTACTAACCATGTATTAGTTTCGTCCTTGCTGTTTGTTCAATATAGGGTAATTATTTAATGATTAGATTTATAATGTGGTACGTGCCATAGACGTAGAAATACGATGCATACCGTACATTATATAAAGTTATCCGTATTTACTAACCAATTACGGAGTAACAACGTCTTGAAACTCACAACTTTTTGCAAATATGTTTGCGAAGTATTTTTGATAACGTTGTAACATTACTATACAAACTCTATTGCCTAACGTCGTATTTACCTAACCTGTTTATTGATATTATATGTATTATTATTAGAATATAATTGTATCAATGTGTTAACACTATGTGTGGTAATGCCATTAATGTATGTTATATTAGAATCTCTTAAAAAAGTTGATTTGACGTATTGTTAGAAACGATGAAATATTACCACACCTACTGTATATAAGTGCCAAACGTTTTAGTTGTAGAAGTAGTTGATGTTGTAGTAGTAGTTGTATATGTGATCTGTTAGTATTTATTTATGTTAATTTTCAGTAGTGAAAATACATTGAATGTTACCAAATGTACACATATTATACACATTCATCATATATCATTCCTACTTTGGTTCCTTTGTACATGCTCACAACATTATAATGGACGTTTCGTTGATATTGCCACAAACAAACATCAACGTTGCCATAATATAGACTACCAACGTCGCATTTACGTCTTTCTTGTTTGTTCATAACAAGTTGCATTACCAAATTATGTAATTCCTATTTTGGCACGTGCCAAAGACGTCAAAAAGCAATGTATTCTATAGGTTATGAAACATGTTTTATAATTACTAACATGCATTGCAACGTGTTAACACAATGTATGGCAATGTCCTTAACACCTAACGAGCGGCCTAGGCGGTAATTAATATGTACCGCCCAGCGGGGTGTTTTTACCTAAAATAGGGTTGTTTACGTGATCATTTTCATGCCTAAATAAGACCCAGAGCGTAAAACAAGTATCTATCCCTGAAAGGGCATAAACAGAGCTTTCCAGTGACACCCAACGATCCTTGTACAACCGCTAGTTTTCTTGCAACAATCGCGCAACACGAGTGCAAAACCCATGTAATTCGGTACTTTCCCTACATAATTCACTGTGTAGCGAGTGTGAGAGGGTGGAGGAGGGTGGGATTCATGTCAGTTGGTCCACCGCGGTGGTCTGGATCAGTCATACGCTCGCTACTCTCCTGCCACCACTTATCTCTCTCTCTCAGCAACATTACGTGCTGAAAATGGCACACGACTTATGTTGTGAGCCGCCACATAGTCCAAAAAATTTTCACTCGACATATGTTGCGCGCCACCAGTTAAGGGTAATGTATGTTGTATTAGAACCTTTTAAAAACGCTGATTTGACGTATTGTTAAACATGTTGTGATATTACCACACCTGTATAAGTGCCAAACGTTTTAGTAGTAGATGTAGTAGATGTCATAGTAGTAGTTGTAGATGTGGTATGTTAGTATTAATATAACGTAATGTTAAAATTTGTCGTTACATTTTATACACGGATATATGATACGTTCATTTTCAGTAGTGAAAATACATTCAATGTTACCAAATTTACACAATTTTCACACGTGTAGGCTAACGTATACAATTCCTATTTAGGTTCTTTTTTACATGCTCAAAACATTATATTGAATGTTTCCTTGATGTTGCCACAAAACAACGTTACCATTATATAGACTATCTACATCCTAATTACGTCTTTTTTATTTGTTCAATTCGTTCAATACAAGTTGTATTATGATATTATGTAATTCCTATTTTGGCATGTACCAGAAACGTCAAAAAACAATGTATTCCATAGGTTATGAAACACGTTTTGTAATGACTAAAAACATACATTGTAGCAACGTGTTAAAATTATGTGTGGTAATCTCATCTATTTATGTTATATTATGTCTTCATAAAAACTTTGATTTGACGTACTGTTAGAAACGTTGTAATATTACCACACCTGGTAAGTGCAAAACGTTTTAGTAGTAGATGTGGTATGTTAGTATTAATATAATGTAACTTTTATCTTTTACTCTACATTATACACACATATTTCTGAAACGTCTTGTTTTAGTTGTGAAAATACATTCAATGTTACCAAATGTACACGTTTTTCATATAACGTTCCTACTTAGGTTCCTTTTTACGTGCTCACAACATTATAATATACGTGTTTTTGATGTTGCCAAAAAACAAACATTAATGTTGCCATTATATAAACTACAGAAGTTTTATTTATGTCTGTCTTGTTTGATCAATACAAGTCGCATTATTACATTATGTAATTCGTATTTTGGCACGTGCCAAAGACGTAACAAAAATATGTATTCCATAGGTTATGAAATATATTTTGTAGTTCCTAAAAATACGTTGTAGTAACGTGTTAACACTATGTGTGGTAATGTTTTATTAGAACCTCTTATAAACGTAGATGTCACGTATTGTTAGAAAAGTTGTGATATCACACCAGTATAAGTGCCAACAGTTTTAGTGGTAGATGTCATAGTAGTAGTTGTAGATGTGGTATGTTGGTATCAATATAACTTAACGTTTAACTTTTACTCTACATTATATACACAGATTTGTTATACCTAAATTATCAGTAGTGAAAATACATTCAATGACACCAAATGTACACGTTTTTACACGTGTATCTTATAACATTTCTACTTTGTTCCTTTTTCCGTGCTCACATCAAAATGGACGTTTCCTTGATGTTGCCAAACATCACACATTAACGTTGCCATTATATAGACTAATAACGTCATATATACGTTTTTCTTGTTCGTTAAAGACAAGTTGCATTTTCACATTATGTAATTCTAAAAACATACATTGTAGCAACGTGTTAACACTATGTGTGGTAAGGTCATTTATGTATGTTTTATTAGAACCTTTAAACATCGTTGATTTGACGTAGGCCTATTGTTAGAAACGTTATAATTTTACCATAAGTGCCAAACGTGTTAGTAGTAGATGTCATAGTAGTAGTTATAGATGTGGTATGTTAGTATTAATATAACGTATTTTTAAAATGTGTCTCTACATTTTATACACCGATATGTGATACGTTAATTTTCAGTAGTGAAACTACATTCAATGTTACCAAGTTTACAAATTTTGTACATGTGTATCACATAACATTCCTATTTAGGCTATTTTTTGCGTGCTCACAACATTATAATGGATGATTCTTTGATGTTGCCAAAACAAAAAAAATCAATGTTGCCATTATATAGACTATCTACGTCAAGGATTCCTAACCTGGGGTACATGTACCTCCAGGTGTACATTTGCACTTCTCAGGGGGTACATAGGGGTCTGAGAGAATAACCATAGTGTACAAAACATGGTGTTCTAATCTACAGGTAGATTGCACAAAGTTGTGTTTTTATCAATTTCCTCATTTCAGTAAGCAAAACTTATATTAAAATTGGCAAGCATGTAGTTACCGGGTGGACCGCCCGCCTTACACTACGTGGACGCTCACAATCATGTTCCCGTCTATTTTGACTGCCGTGGGATACAATAATAGGTTGAAGGGGGCTTTGCCCCCCTCACCCCCCATGACTTATTGTCATCATCATATATATTGCCAGCAGGAGTCAATTAACATAAGAAATATACGGGAACTTACCCGCGAGCGATCGACCTATGTAAACATGATGACCGTCGGACCGTACACCCGGATACTACATCCTTCCCTTAAAATTATATCAGTGAGGTGACTATTCCATTTGTTTTCACTATTATGTGACTTCCTGCGGCCCACAATCTGTATTGGATGTGAAACAATCAGGTATGTATACCAACTCGAGACAGCGGCAGTACCGCCCGATAATGTCCGAGTATGTGACATACCAAAATATTTTTTAAAGTCACTGAGTTCAGTTTATTGATAATATCAATACTAAGATCCCTATGCAGTCTACACATACATATTTCATAATAAAATAACATAAAATGAACAAAATGTTATCCATTTTTATCCTAAATTTTTAGGGGTACATAGGTACCTATCAGAATGCCTAAGTGGTACAGAGGAACAAAAAGGTTGGGAACCCCTGAATTCTACATCATAATTACGTCTTTCTTATTCGTTCAATACAAGTTGCATTATCACATTATGTAATTCTTATTTTGGCATGTAACAGAAACATAAAAAAACAATGTATTCCATAGGTTATGAAACACGTTTTGTAGTGACTAAAAACATACATTGTAGCAACGAGTTAACACTATGAGTGGTAATGTCATTTTTGTATGTTATATTAAAACTTCTTAAAGACGTTGATTTGACATATTGTTAGAAACGTTGTAATATTACCACACCTGTATAAGTGCAAAACGTTTTAGTAGTAGATGTGGTATGTTAGTATTAATATAACGTAAAGTTTATCTTGTACTTTACATTATGTGCACAGATTTTTTAAACGTCTTCTTTTAGTAGTGGAAATACATTCAATGTTACCAAATGTACACTTTTTTTTACACGTTTTTCATACAACGTTCGTACTTGGGTTCCTTTTCACGTGCTCACAACATTATAATAGACGTTTCTTTGATGTTGCCCCAAACTAATATGAATGTTGCCATTGCATAAACTATTAACGTCATACTGACGTCTTTCTTGTTCATTCAGTACAAGTTGCATTATCACATTATGTAATTCCTACTTTGGCACGTGCCAAAGACGTCAAAAAACAATGTACTCCATAGGTTATGAAACACGTTCGGTAATTACTAAAAACATACATTGTAGAAACGTGTTAACGCTATGTGTGGTAATGTCATTTTCGTTTGTGTTATTAGAACCTCTTAGAAATATTGCATTGACATATTTTTAGAAATGTTGTAATATTACCTTACCTGTACAAGTACCAAACATTTTAGTAGTAGATGTGTTATGATGTGTTATGAATGGTAAGGTGGGTGATAGGAAAGTTGAGGGAGTGGTGGGAGGGTGGGGGGTACCATCAGAGGTGAATGGGAATGGTAGTGCACTTGTGGACGTATGTGTGGGGAGGAGGCTGTGGATAGCCAACACCTTCTTCCGACACAGAATGATCCACAGGTACACATGGAAACGGATGTTGACGATGAAGGATAAGACAGTGGTGGAACGAAAGTCATTGATTGATTATGTATGTGTGGATGAACGAATGAAGAAATCTGTGATGGATGCTAGGGTGTATAGGGGTATTGCAGGGGGTCTGTCTGATCATTATGTAGTGGTAGCTAAGGTTAGGATACAAAAGAAGTGGGTGAGGAGAGCGGGAGGGAGGCGAGAGGAGGGTGGAATGGTGAGGAGGGTGGAGAGGTTGCAGGAGGAGGAAATCAGGGAGGAGTACAGGAGAGCAGTGGAAAGACGACTAGGTGGGTTCGACCTGGAAGTTATGGAGGAAGTGGAGGAGATGAGCAAGGTGTTTAAGGATGAGATCTGTGCAGCATGTGAGAAGGTGTGTGGAGTGAGGAGAAGAGGGAGGGGAGTGAAAGGTACAGCATGGTGGACAGAAGAGGTACGAATAGCTGTGGAAGAAAAGAAGAAAGCATATAGAGAGTGGTTGGGTAGCAGAGGGAATGAAGATTCCGAGAGACAGAAACGAGCGATGTACGTGGAGAGTAAGAGGGTGGTGAAGAGAGTAGTGAAGGAAAGTAAGAGAAGAGTAGATGAGGAATTTGGAAGGAATCTGAGTGTAAAATGGAGGAAGAGTAAGAAACTGTTCTGGAAAGAAGTCAAGAAAGTTAGGGAAGGTAGCAAGGGAAACAGTAAGGGTGTGAAAGATAAGAATGGGAGAATGCTAGCCGAGAAGCAAGAGAGAGTCGAAAGATGGAGGGAGTACTTCAGTGAGTTGCTAAATGAAAGGAATGAAGAGCCAGCAAACATAGCTGGATATGGTATGGGAGGGAGAAGAAGAGAAGTAGTGGAGGAGGAGGTGGGGATCAGGAGGTCAGAAGTGTGGGAAGCCATGAAAAAAGTGAAGTTGGGGAAAGCACCAGGAACAGATGGAGTGTGTGGGGAAATGTTGAGGTATGGTGGTGAGTTAGTGATAGAATGGGTATGGAAAATGTGCAAACTAGCATGGGAGAAGGGGAGTGCACCCGATGACTGGAAGACTGGCATAATAGTCCCCCTATATAAGGGCAAAGGGGAAAGAGGAGTGTGTGGTAACCACCGAGGCATATGTCTTCTAAGCGTAGTAGGGAAGGTATACAGTAGGGTAGTGATTGAGAGAGTGAGAGTGAGAACGGAGAAATGGATAGGCGACGAGCAGGGAGGTTTTAGGAAGGGAAGAGGATGTGTAGATCAGATTTTTACCCTGAATTGTGTTGTGGAGAAGTATCTGGAGAAGAAACAAAAGGTGTATGTTGCCTTTATGGACTTGGAGAAGGCCTATGACAGAGTGGATAGAGAAGGTTTGTGGAAAGTACTTAGAATATACAGAGTAGAGGGCAAGTTGCTGAAAGCAGTGAAGAGCATGTATGAGGGTGCAAAGGCGGCAGTACGTGTGGAGAGTGAGCAGAGCGAGTTCTTTGACCTGAATGTTGGTTTGAAACAGGGGTGTGTGATGTCCCCGTGGTTGTTTACTGTATATGGATGGAGTTATGAAAGAAATACTATCAAGAGCAGTGGATGTTGGTGTATCGCTGAAAAGGGAGGGAATTGAGTGGAAGCTCCCTATACTGCTGTTTGCGAATGATACAGTTCTGATGAGTGATAATGAATGGGAGTTGCAGGGTCTGGTAAATGAGTTTGGAACAGTGTGCGAAAAACGGAATTTGAAGGTAAATACGGGGAAGAGCAAGGTTATGGTCTTCGAAAGGGGTGAAGTCACAGAGTGTGAGGTGAAGCTGAACGGTCAGGCTATGGAGATCGTCAACTCTTTTAAGTATCTGGGCAGTGTGTTGAGTAAAGATGGGACTATGGATGAAGAGGTGCGGGAGAGGGTACAACAGGGGAAGAGGGTTGTAGGAACGCTAAAAGCAGTAACAAGAAATAGGGTGGTCAGTATGGAAGTGAAGAAGTCCTTGCATGACAGTGTGGTAATCCCGACACTGACTTACGGAAGCGAAGCATGGACGTTGGTTGAGAGACTCAGACCAAGAGTGAGAGCAGCGGAAATTAATTACTTAAGGAGTGCGTGCGGAGTTACATGGAGGGATAGACAGACTAATGAGGAAGTAAGAAGGAGGTGTGGTGTGGAGGTAGATGTGCTGGAAAGTGTGAAAAGGAACAACTTGAGATGGTTCGGCCATATGGAACGTATGGAAAGCGAGAGAATGACTAAGAGGGTGTATGAGAGCGAGGTGGAGGGACAGAGGGGGAGAGGTAGACCGAATATGAGGTGGAAGGATGGAGTGAGGAAGTACATGAACGAAGGTGGTGCTGGTTGGGGGGAGGGACGTCGACTGACTGGGGACAGAGGTGCATGGGGGCGGTTCGTTCGTGGCCACCCCTTCGGGGATCATGGCGTCAGGCAATAGATAGATAGATAGATGTGTTATGATAGTATTAATATAACATAACGTTTATCTTTTACTCTATATTTTATACACAGACTTTTTAAACGTTTTCTTTTTGTAGTGAAAATACATTCAATGCTACCAAATATACCCGTTTTGCATGTAATATTCCTACTTAGGTTCCTTTTTACAAACTCACAACATTATACTAGACGTTTCTTTGATGTTGCCAAACAACAAACATTAATGTTACCATTAACCCGTACAGCCCCAGCAACGCGCCTGACGCGTCGGCGATGTATGTAACGCACAGCCCCAGAGACGCGCCTGGCGCGTCACCCTAATTGCGCCGACCGTAGCCTCAGGTGTAGCCACTCAAGAGGGCTCAGATTTGTATGGGAACTGTGTACGTATCCCACGCAACCGTGCCGATGGTTGAAAACTCTCAAAGTCCACGTGCGTGCGCGTGAGCGCGCAATAACCTGTTTTTTTGGGGTAATTGCCTTAAATTTTTTACTCTTGTAAAATACGTTTTCTGGGGCTCTGTAGGACCATTCTTTAAGCTTTTTGAGCGGTTTTTCGTGGTTTTTCCTTCATTCCTAACCCATTCGCTATTGTTTCTGGAATAAAACAATTTTTTGAAAACCGGCCGGGTTCTGGTGAACAAACATTACAAAACTAGCCGGGGCTGGACGGGTTAAATAGACTACAAATGCTTTATTTACGTATTTCCTGTTTGTTCAATACAAGTCGCATTCTCACAATAAGTAATTCCTATTTTGGCACGTGCCACAGACGTAAAAAAAACAATGTACTCGATAGGTTATAAAACACGTTTTGTAATTACTAAAAACATACATTGTAGCAACGTGTTAACACTATGTGTGGTAATGTAATTTGTGTTTTATTAGAACCTCTTAGAAAAGTTGCATTGACGTCTTTTTAGAAACTTTGTAATATTACCACACTTGTACAAGTACCAAACGTTTTAGTAGTAGATGGGGTATGTTAGTATTAATATAACTTAACGTATATCTTTTACTCTACATTTTATACACAGATTTTTGTAACGATTTCTTTTAGTAGTGAAAATATATTCAATGATACCAAATATAAACGTTTTATACACATTAAAAATGTAACATTCCTACTTAGGTTCCTTTTTATGTGCTCACAACAATATACTAGACGTTTCTTTGATGCTGTCAAACAACAAACATTAACGTTGCCATTATATAGACTATAGACGTTTTATTTCATCTTTCTTGTTTGTTCAGTACAAGTCGCATTATCACATTATGTAATTCATATTATGGCACGTGCCAAAGACGTAAACAAATAATGTACTCCATAGGTTATGAAGAACTTTCTGTAATTACTAAAACCATACATTGTAGCAAAGTGTTAACACTATGCGTGGTAATGTAATGTTTGTATGTTTATTATAACATCTTAGAAATGTTGCATTGACGTATTTTTAGAAACTTTGTAATATTACCACACCTGTACAAGTACCAAACGTTTTAGAAGTAGATGTGGTATGTTAGTATTAATATAACGTAATGTTTAACTTTTACTCTACAATTTATACACATATTTGTTACACGTCTTCTTTCAGTAGTAATAATACAATCAATGATACCTAATGTACACGTTGTTTACACGTGTTTCATATAACATTCATACTTAGGTTCATTTTTACGTGCTCACAACATTATAATGGACGTTTTTCTTATGTTGTCCCAAGCTAACATCAACGTTGCCGATGCATAAACTAATAACGTCTTACTGACGTATTACTTGTTTGTTCAATACAAGTTGCATTATCACGTAATTCCTATTTTGGCACGTGCCTAAGACGTTAAAAAACAATGTACTCCATAGGTTATGAAACACGTTTCGTAACTACTAAAAACATACATTGTAGCAAATTGTTAAAACTATGTGTAGTAATGTAATTTTTGTATGTTGTATTAAAACCTTTTAAAAACGTTGCATTGACGTATTATTTAAAATTTTGTAATATTACCACACTTGTACAAGTACCAAACGTTTTAGTAGTGATGTGGTATGTTAGTATTAATATAACGTAACATTTATCTTTTACTCTACATTTTATACACAGATATTTTAAACGTTTTCTTTTAGCAGTGAACAACTGAACATACATTCAATGATACCAAATATATATATTTCATAAATGTTTATACATATTTTAATAATGCATCACTTAGCTCTACTCCCACTAGTTCTGTATATTTTGATAGAACTAAACTTAAAGATGCCCTTAAATTCCTCCTTTTCAATACTTATGTTAGATTCGGGCCTTACATTTTCAAACAAATATTAGGAAATCCTATGGGTGGAAATGGTAGCCCTTTAATTGCAGATTTATTATTGCTTGCTTTAGAATTTAAATATATAAAAAACGTAGTTGACAGTAGCAAGAAAAATAAAATCCCAGAAAAATTAGCACTTGCTAAATTGTTAAGTAATACTAGTAGATATATTGATGATATTCTCGTTTACAATTAGTTAAATTTTAATCAAGTTGCTAAACTTATTTACCCTAATTCTATTCCCCTCACACAATGTAACGTAAATTATAAAGTTGAAAATGTTCTTGATTAAATATAGAGATTGTTAATGAACAGTGCATACTTAAAGTATATCACAAAGTTGATGATTTTAATTTTAACATAATAAACTTACCTTTCCCTAGTAGTAATATCGATAGTAAAATAACTTATAATTGTTTTTATTCCCAGTAAATAAGATTTTGTAAAATTTGCACTAAAGTAGATGACTTTTGGGCTAGAGCTAGGTTACTATACAGACTCTTAGTAGGCAGAGGTTTTGAGGCAAGTCAATTGTTCCATAAATTTAATCTTTTTAGGGTCAATTATTGTGACTGTATTCTAAAATTTGACATCAATAATTTTAATCAAGCATTTTTAACTTGAAGTTTCGTGTATAACCTCTGCTTACTTTTTGTCTGTATTTATTGTTTCTTTTTTTCTTTTTATTTTTCTATTATTAATATTAATATTGATGATTTTTTGTTTAAATTGATTGTTCTTGTTAAAAGAGTACTCTTTATTTAAATCTGTTGTTACTTCATATTTTGCAATTATTTGTCTTTATATTATATGAATTCATTGTCGATAGTATCAATTGCTTGCTTTTGCGATTTCCTTAGTTTAATTGTGCGATAAATGTAGGTTATTTGTAGGGTAGTTATTGATAGGGGTCACTTGAGGCATGCTATGCTTACAGGTACCTACCCGATAGCACTATCGTTAGTGAGTGCTGTACTGTATTTTATATATTATTTTGTAATAATATAGATATCTTATCAATATTTGTATTTTGTACTATTGTTAATGTCTTGTCATGTTGCAAATTTGTTTTTAAATGAATATTTTGACATTTAACATGTAGTTTCTTTATTCATGCAGAGTTTAGTAAAATTTACCAGAACGTCCCGGACCTCTCAATTTTGACTAATTCCTTGAACGTGACGATAGTGCGTTGTTATGTGTGCGATTAGTTTGCTTGGGAAACAGATTAACTTGCTCATGTAGTAGTTTACACCCTATGTGGTTGATTGTGTTCTTTTATTTCATAGATTTCATTTTAGTAAGCGTTGTTTCCACATAGCTATTTTGATAATTTAATTTGAATTGATATTGTCCTTGTCCCAATTTTGGTTTGTTTAGTTTGCAAGTTTTACATTTTAATACACGTTTTTTACACGTTTTGCAAGTAACATTCCTATTTAGGTTTCTTTTTACATGCTCACATTATAGGCCTAATAGACGCTTCTTTGATATTGCCAGAAAAACAAACATTAACGTTGGCATTATACAGGGTGTTCAGAAAACATGTGTACAAAATTAAATTGGTGATAGGGAACACAGAATTAAACAGTTTGTACTCCATGGAGGTATGTCCTTAAATGCTTCATTGCGGTGCTACAGGGTTGACAGTTTCAACGTAATTTCCCTAAATTTGTACCCTAACTTCTCTGTGAGTAATCCGTTTACATATAAACATGGTACACAACAGTATGAACATTACTTTATTAATGTCAGTACACTGCAAAAACAAAAGAACATTAAATTGAAGAGAAGATTAGCAATCATTAATCATCAGTCAGAACTGTTTACTGAATGAAGATGTCTTATGCCATACTGTTGTGTACATTAAATTACCATGTTTGTATGTAAACGGATTACTCACAGAGAAGTTAGGGTACAAATTTAGGGAAATTACGTTGAAACTCTCTACCCTGTAGCACCGCAAGGAAGCATTTAAGGACATACCTCCATGGAGTACAAAATGTTTAATTCTGTGTTTCCTATCACCCATTTAATATTGTACACATGTTTTCTGAACACCCTGTATAGACTACAGACGTGTTACTTACATCTTTCTTGTTTGTTCAATACAAGTCACATTATCACATTATGTAATTCCTATTCTGGCACGTGCCTAAGACGTTAACCCACTGAACCCCAGCGACGACAACGTGTCGTCGTCAATGTATGTAACGTTAAACCCCAGCGACGACAACGTGTCATCACAGGTACTCCGGTCCTAATTACTCCGGTCCTATGGCACCTAGAGGGCTCAGATTTGTATGGGAACTGTGTAAGTATCCCACGCAACCATGCCGATGGTTGAAAACTCCTAAAGTCCAACCGAGTGCGCGTGAGTGCACAAAAACAAGTATTTTGGGTGTATTTGCCTTCAATTTTTTACTCTTGTAAAATCGACTTTCGGGGCTCTGTAGGACCAATTTTTTACCTTTTTGATCATGTTTTTGTGGTTATTCCTTCATTCCTAACCAATTCGCTATTGTTTCTGGAAAAATATTTTTTTTCAAATCCTGCTGGTCCCTGGTGGTACATTTATTTATAACTAGCTGGGGCTCAGTGGGTTAAAAAACAGTGTACTCTATAGGTTATGCAATACGTTTCGTAATTACTAAAAACATACACTGTAGCAATGTGTTAAAACTACGTGTGGTAATGTTTTTGTTGTATGTTTTATTAAAACCTCTTAGAAACGTTGCATTGACGTAGTTTTAGAAATGTTGTAATATTACCACACCTGTACAAGTACCAAACGTTTTAGTAGTGATGTGGTATGTTAGTATTAATATAACGTAACGTTTATCTTTTACTGTACATTTTATACACGGATTTTTAACACGTTTTCTTTTAGTATTAAACATACATTCAATGATACCCATTTTACACATTTTTTACACGTTTTGCAGGTAATATTCCTATTTAGGTTTCTTTTTACGTGTTCACAACATTATAATAGACGTTTCTTTGATGTTGCCAGAAAAACAAACATGAACGTTGCCATTATATAGACTACAGCCATCTTATTTATGTCTTTCTTATTTGTTCAATACAAGTCGCATTATCACATTATGTAATTCCTATTTCAGCACGTGCCAAAGACGTAAGAAACAATTGTATTCCATAGGTTATGACACACGTTTTGTAGTTACTAGCTGAAAATGTTGTGACAACGTGTTTACACTATGTGAGGTTAGGTTAATAATGTTTGTATTATTAAAACATTATAAAAATGTCTTTACGACGTAATTTCAGATACGTTGTGATATAATCAAACCAGCAAAAGTGTCAAACGTTGTACACACGTAACCTGTTTATTGGGCAAAGACCTCTCAGAAACTCTCGGCCACGACTGTACATCGTATCATACAACACGTAGGCATACGTGCATTATCAACTATTGTCCTTGATATTTAATTAAATTTAAATGATTCACAGATCATTATTAAATAAATATAATTTTAATTTATTTTTGTAGGCATTAAATGACTTTGTATCGATTGAATCCGTTAGGTTGTTCCAAATACATGATCCTTTATATCGAAAAGTTTTCTGGAACAATGATAATCTACCTCGTGGCACTTGGAGTTTATTACAATGTCTTGTCAGATATGCATGCACGTCCTCGTTTTTTATAAAAACATGTTTTAATATTGCTGGCAGTTGATTATGCATACACTTGTACATTAACTTGGATATACAAAATACATATAACTTGTTAAGTGAAAGAACATTCAATGACACAAAAAATGGACTTGAATGGGATCGATATGGCGCATTTGATATAATTCTAATAGCTCTCTTCTGTAGCTTGTATAGTGAATCTACATAACATTTGCTAGTTGCGCCCCATACCTCTATTCCATAAGTTAGGTAAGGATATATAAAGATATAATATAGTGTAACTAAAGTAGTTGTGTTTAGCAGTTGTCTGGCTTTGCAAATGACACCGATTCCCTTAGAAACTATATTCCTAACATCCTTTATATGGTCTGACCAAGTTAATTCAGGATTGATAGTAATTCCCAGAAATTTAGTTACATATACTCTCTTAATATCTTCATTATTTATTCGAATATGATCATTATTACTGATCTTTCTACCCTTTGTATGAAATACCATATAATTGGTTTTACTAATACTCTTTCCATTCACATATGCATAGCCTACGTGAGTTGCAGTTGGGATGTGTGTACATGCTTAGATTGATATGCAGGATTCGAAGTTGCATAATAAATCGTAGGCAGTGTCCACCATTCTTTAACTGTCTACGTGGTGCGATGCATAAGGTGTTGATTTTCGGTGTGAGCATCCTGGATTCGAATCCACGGACTGCCACATGTGTTTGTAAATTTCATTAATCGATTTTAGGAGTATAGTTGGTTGTTGGAAGGAACATAATAATTGATATTGGTTCAGGGGTAATTTATCGAGAGGACTTCCCTAGTGGTTAAGGCCCCATTAATTGCTCTTTCCATTCACATATGCATAGCCTACGTGAGTTGCAGTTGGGATGTGTGTACATGCTTAGATTGATATGCAGGATTCGAAGTTGCATAATAAATCGTAGGCAGTGTCCACCATTCTTTAACTGTCTACGTGGTGCGATGCATAAGGTGTTGATTTTCGGTGTGAGCATCCTGGATTCGAATCCACGGACTGCCACATGTGTTTGTAAATTTCATTAATCGATTTTAGGAGTATAGTTGGTTGTTGGAAGGAACATAATAATTCAATGATAATTGATTTGCATTAATCCAGTCCACTACATGAATCAATTCTACATTCATTCTATGAACAACACTATTTATATCTTTTCCCTCCAAGAATATATTTGTGTCATCGGCAAAAGGGATTGGCAATAAAGTTTGTGATGCATTAGTAATGTCATTGACATAAATTAAAAACAAAAGAGGCCCCAAAATTGATCCCTGTGGTACTCCGCACTTAATATATTGAGAGGAAGATGTTATTCCATTATATTTTACACATTGCGACCTATTTGATAAATAACTTACAAACCATTGCTGTGCAAAACCACGTATTCCATATGAATATAATTTATCTGGTAAAATCGAATGGTTAACGGTGTCGAACGCTCTACTAAAATCTAAGAACAATCCCAACACAATATTACCACTATCTAGTGCATTAACTATTTTATCAATCAGTGTAATTAAAGCTAAATTTGCTCCATAACCTGACCTAAACCTAAACTGGAGATTATACAAAACATTATTTTTATTAAGAAATAAGACTACCCTTTTATACATTATCCTTTCAAAAACCTTTGAAAATACAGGCAAAATTGATATTGGTCTATAATTATTCAATAACGTTTCATTACCTCCTTTATGAAGAGGTAAAACTGAAGCAATTTTTAATTCTTTGGGAAAGGTTCCTTGAGTTAAAGACAAATTAATTATGTACGTCAGTACATCACTTATTACTAAGTATGTTTCTTTGACAACTCTGGCTGTAATATTATCAAAACCAGGACATTTGTTTTGTAAGGATACAATTGTGGTATTGACTTCCTGAGATGTTACAGGTGACAACAATATAGAAGCATTGTTATTAGCAGGTAAATAATGTTGATAATTGTTATTGCTCGTCGGAATATTCTCACTTAGGCTCTGCCCAATGTTGACGAAGAAATCAGACATTCGGCTATTTTTTTGTCAGCATTCACCATCTCACCATTTACCATAAATGTATGTGTATTCTTAGTTTCTTTTCGTTTATTTATTACTTCCTTAATTATATTCCAACATTTCTTCACATTGTGACTGTTATCCTTAAATAATTTGTCATAATGATCACGCTCAGCTTTTCTCATTATTTTCTGTAGAGTTTTCTTATACAGTATACCTCATATTTATTTGTATTATAAACATATGGTCTTTTAATTGAAATTATATACAGTTTATTTTAAATCTTTATAGAATTTCTCAATGACTCCGTCAACCATGGTTTTCTATGACGATAGTTAGTTTTCATTGTTACTAGTAGAAAGGATTCATTGAAGCATTTACAATACAACTGATGAAACTTTGAAAATGCTTCCTGACATGTATCAATATTCAACACCATACCCCAATCAATAGCCTGTAGCATTGTTTGACATTTGGTCATATTTCTTATATTATAAACTCTTCTTTTAATTATAGTGTGGTTTTCCTTTATGGTATCAGATTTTACTATACTAAACATGGTCCGATATGTCCGTCGTAAGTAAGCCGTTAATAACCGTCTTATCGTAAACATCATTACACATTTGTTTATCAATCAGAGTGGCAGATTTATCAGTAATTCTAGTAGACTTATTTATTAATGGCAAAAAATAATATGAAAACAACAATTCCACAAAATCTGTGGTTCCCTTGTGATTATCATAAATTAATAAGTTTAGATTAAAATCACCCATTAGATAGATAGTTTTATGTTCACGATTAAGACCAGTTAGTAATGCTGACATATTCATTAGAAATTCGTATACATTTTTTTTTTTTTTTTTTTTTAAGAGACAATGAACGGAGGAAGGAAAAACACAGATAAAACAAAAAGGTCCATGTGCCTAAAGGCATCCTCCATTCATAAAATGTTTGTAACAACTGGATTTAAACATTTGTTGATTGTAAGTTTGTGGAAAGCAATTCGAGGGAAGTGAATTCCAAAGAGTAGTAGCTCTGGGGATAAATGAATTCTGATAAGCAGAAGTTCTGCATTGTGGAGGAGAAAGTGTAAATTCATGGGCGCTCTCAGCTGCCCTAGTTCTACGGGGAAAGATGTGGAGAGGCGGCACAATTGAAGCAAGTTCCTCGGAACAATTGCTGTGAAAATATCTGTAGAATAATGCAAGGGATGCAACGTTTCTTCGTATGGATAATGTAGGAAGGTCCTGTGTGATTGCAGGGTTATTGATTAATCTAATAGTTTTATTTTGAATTTTGTCCAACTGCCTCAATGCAACCACTCCCCTTCCACCCCACAGAGGTGAACAGTAATCCATCTGAGAACGCACATGACTTTTTATATTACGGCCAACTGCTCGTCAGTGAAGAATTCTCGAACTCTGTACAGGAGTCCCAGTTTTTTAGAGGCATTCTTAGCAATGCTTCTAACATAATGTGTCCAGCTCAAGTTAGTAGTTAATGTTACACCGAGAATGTCAATACTAGGGGAAGTGGGAATATTTACATCATTAAAAAATATATGGGAGTCAGTGAGATTCTGTCGGTTAGAAAATTGAATGTACTTGGTTTTCTGTGCATTAAAGGAAACTAGATTCTCTTGTCCCCATTCATTAATTCTAGAAAGGTCCTGGTTTAGAGAAATTGCAGTGTTTATTTTTGAATTTATAAGATCGGGTTGGGTGAAAGAATTGGTAAATGTGAAGGAACTGTGGAGTGTTGAGTCATCTGCGTAGGAATGTATTGGATTATGAGTGGTAGATATGAGATCATTGATATGAATGAGGAACAGAGTTGGGGCCAAAACTGATCCCTGGGGAACACCAGCATTTATTGAGTGAAATTGAGAATAAAGGCCATCTACCATTACACGTATTTTTCTGTTATGAAGATAAGAAGAAATTAGTGGAACTAATGATGCAAGGCCGTAGTGTGACATCTTCGACAATAAGGATTGATGCCAGACTCTATCAAATGCCTTTGATATATCCAGTGCTATTGTATGTGTTTCACCATGTTGGTCTGTAGCTTGGTTGATTTGATGCGTAAGAAGGCAAAGAATGTCTGCAGTTGATCGACATCGTCTAAAACCATATTGCCTATCACTGATTAATTTATTATTCTCCAGATGCTTAATTATGTGATTATTTAATATAATTTCAAAAACTTTGCCAAGAGTGGAAGTTATAGCTATTGGTCTGTAGTTTGATGGATCTGAAGAGGCACCTTTTTTAGGAACTGGATGGATGTTTGCTTCTTTCCAGGGTACTGGGAAGCATGAGGTATGAGTACACAGACGGAAAAATTTTGCCAATACAGGAGCGAGCACCAAGGAGCAATTCTTAAGTACTATTGGAGGAATTTCATCTGGACCAGGAGCCTTATCTACTGAGAGATTCTGCAAAATAGTTTTGACATGTCTGGTGTGGATCTTAAGTGAGGGAATTTCAGGTGAATTAAAATTAAGTACAGGGACATCTTGATTTATTTCATCTAAGGTTGAGTTGGTGGAGGAGCAGCAGGTGGTCGGTATATCACTCCTACTATTATGTTTTATTATTCATTCTATTCCCTTCTATTTCTATAAATACAGATTCTACATTATTATTTAACACATTTAAATCATGTCTGTCTTTAAATGGAATATCATTCCTAATATATGCTGACACCCCCCCCCCCCTCCCCGTTTACGTTTTCTGAAATTTGCTAAATGAGTATAACCCTCCAAATGAGTATAACCCTCCAAATGAGTAAAACCCTCCAAATGAGTATTACCCTCCAAATGAGTATAACCCTCCAAATGAGTATAACCCTCCAAATGAGTATAACCCTCCAAATGAGTATTACCCTCCAAATGAGTATAACCCTCCAAATGAGTATAACCCTCCAAATGAGTATTACCCTCCAAATGAGTATAACCCTCCAAATGAGTATAACCCTCCAAATCATACAAATTCTAACTATAACTGTTAATCCAGGTCTCTGATAGGCCAATAATTGAAAATTTTATATCTAAAGTACCAAGATAATGTTTTAGTTCCCCTAAATTTTTGAGACACTACGGATATTCATGTGTAGTATAGAAAAGTTCTGCATTGTAATGCTATTATCCTTAAACATGTTATTTACAGTATTCTCACAGTAGTAATCTGAATTAATTTCCAAGTTAGACATAACATTATTATCAGGATTAATATTAGCCAATGGAGAATATATATCATCAGCACTTCTGTCTAATATATTATACACATTGTTATCAATAGGTTCATCAACTGACCCTATTCCGCGATTTTCTATCTCCAATAAACATCTTCTAAAACTGTTTTCGTCAACTATATGGTTAAATGGAAAAATATCACTCATACATGTTACACAAATTGCATCGATTTCTTCATTATAATTTTGTCTACATAATGAGCAATATTGTTCAATCATTGATACAACAATAGTACAAATATATATAACCCTTCATTTTTATAAACCTCATTAAATAAACTCTAGTTAAGGAAATATTCTGTCTTGCTGTTACTACACTATGAAGTCAAATATCTTAGAGGTGGTCGTCCGTAACACTCTGAATACACACACTTCACTTCTAATGACCGAAACACTCTGAATCACAGACTCAAAAACACAACATTTAAACCAGTAAACATGAACATTGTCTTTTATCGACAACTTATTCACAAACATACATGAAAGAAATATTGAAATACATTGAAAATTATCATAGTCTATTTTTCTGCTATTATTAGATGAATTACCCGTATACAAAATACACAAAAGCAACACAACAAATATAAAGCTTAACCCTTTCAAGCATTTATGACGCAGAGGTTGCCAGATTATCAATAAGAAATAGAGTTCTCCCACTCTTATAATTACCTCTCCAAAATTAGTTTTCTGCCCACAGCTAACTCAAAGACAACTGCAGAGGTTGAAGTAACTAAACTAAAGGTTTCTAAATACCCCTGATGGTAACAAAGGCTTTAAAGTATCCCCAATAGACTCAAAATCGCGTCATATGTCGGAGAGGGTTAATACCCACTCCATAAATGCACAAAACTGACACCACAAATACACGGGCACACCACGAAACAATAATGAAACATTCCGAAATATTCAAGAAGACCATGAAGCTATCCAACAAAACGAAACATTCACTACATTCCCGAGATAGATCTTAGCTCCTGCTCATTCTTAACTGGATTGATTCTATTATGGCAGTCTTTAACCCTCTCCTACATATGACGCGATTTTGAGCTTATTGGGGATACTTTAAGGCCTTTGTTACCATCATGGGTAGTTAGAAACCTTTAGTTTAGTTACTTCAACCTCTGCAGTTGTCTTTGAGTTAGCTGTGGGCAGAAAACTAATTTTGGGGAGGTAATTATAAGAGTGAGAGAACTCTATTTCTTATTGCTAATCTGGCAACCTCTGCGTCATAAATGCATGAAAAGGTTAATTAAAATTATTCCATCTGCTGACCAACAGTCTTTTATTTTACCATTTCTTTTGTCTATTTGTGCATACCATAACAACTGGGCTTTCTCTTTTGTTAGGTCTTCATTGATAAATATGGTCTGTTTGATCACACGCTTCGTATAGCCATTACCTGCTCCGCTTCCTAGCTCTGTAGCCTCAGAAGTTGCCTCCACTGTGGTATCCTCCGGCGATTGTAGATCCGACGTACCAGCCTCAGGTGCCGCAGCACCACTCACCTCTTGCACATCCCCCTCCCCCGGCGCCGCCCAGGGGTTGCCACTCCTCCCAGCCGTCCGCCGCGGGTTGAGATGAAGACGATGATGGTACACATGCTGACGAGTCCTGTAGGTGGCAAATCGGACCATCATCGGGCGATATGTTCCATCGATGCGAGGCTTCCCTAATCGGTGAACACGGTCTACATCAGCTTCACAGGTGGGGGATGAGACACAAACCTTGATGTTAATCAGGTCCAGAGTAGCTTTTAGTATGTCTTCATTTTCCCTCTCGGGAACACCAGTGATTCTCAAATTATTTCTCCTTGTGTACTGCTCCTGGAAATCCACTTTCTCCTTCAGTTGGTTCATTTCATCCTCAAGCGCTGAGATTCATTGGTCTCGTTCCTAAGCAGTTTTCGAAGTTCTCCCACTTCCTTGGTCAGCTGGCCACTAATTGAGGATTCAAGGGTTGCAATAACTCGCCTATCCTTCAAAGCAATTATGAAGGCTTTAATGAAATCCTCTTGTTCTAATCCCATCTTGCTAGACAGTGTACGAGACCACATAAATAATACTACTAAGGATAAGAGTTACTTTGTCTTATAAGACAATATGGTGAAATTCACGGTTACTGTTTCATTTGTCTCACTGCTTCACTTAATTTTGAATTAGATCTTTTCATTGGCCATAACAGTAACAAATCATTATGTTTTAATTATTGTACATACTGTATATTAACACGGCCATACTGACACATGATGTTGCCCTTCATATATTCATGGCGTATGTCCAGCAGCTAATCCATGGTGCAATTTACTTCTGCTCGGCGCTGCTTGGCTGCAGCCAATACATGGGAAGAGATCACACCTCCCCACGACCTTCTCCTACAACCTCCAGTCGAAGACTGGATATATATATTAGTCTACCTTCAAATAATAAGTATATATAACAATTGAATTTCACTCGTCAAACCCACTACATATTCATCCAGAGAAAACAAAATTACTCAGAACCCACATAATGGAATTCATTACCAAATTCAATCAAAATGTGTGCTACTATACTGCCTTCTAAATTCAAGTTGAAAATATATACTTCGTAATATTAATTGCTTAATTGCTAAAATGTCTGAGTATTTTAAAGATAAGTTATAATAATGTTTTCCTATTAATAACATTTGAATATTTTAATTTCCGGTGTTTGTTCTACTTGTACCTGTAATGTGTAATATATTTGTAATTTTAGGTTTAATAAACCTATCCAAACCTGAAAAACTGCATATTGTGGCAATGGTGCTGGTGGTTGTGATTACGATAGTGATATTATTATAATGAATATGATTACGATGGTGATGATAACAGTGGTCCATGAAATATGGTGATGATTGACATATTGGTTATAAGTGTAAATGTGACTATAGTGATGAAGCGAACTGAATGTAGCTGTGAATGTCATATATATATATATATATATATATATATATATATATATATATATAGGGAGAGAGAGAGAGAGTGAGAGTGGGGAGTCAATGATAATTAGGATAATTTTAAATATAACATGGACAGAGTCAATTCGACATCATTAGAATGCCAATTATACAATATATATGTATGTATATATATATAAGGGAGAGTCATTGATGATTAGGATAATATTAAATAAAACATGGACAGTGTCAATTCGATATCATTAGAAGGTTTAAGTACCGGTGAACAATATGTATCGTAAACTAATAGCGTATTACTATAATAGAGTTTCTATGTAGGCACGTACCCCATTGCTGGGGGTGGCCGATACGAGACATAGCCCGAATAGAAACAACATTTAAAGTTCCTATTATCAAGGTCCGGGACCACTTTCACGTTCCCTCGCCCATTTCTCTGTCTCATCGAGTAGGAGAATTATACAAGGGGAGGAATTCGAAATTATTTGGTACATTACAACAAATGAACAAGCATAAACAATTATGTGTAACATTCAAGTGTAAAATTATATTGTGTACGCTGTCATGACTCACAGAACGATAGGGCTAAATGGAAATTACATATTTTTAGGATTTCATATACAATTCTGGTTTTAAGACAGTTTCGTAACGCTACATGTGTAGGTAGTGAAAATCCCAGTAAATACTAAACCTTTATACTGTAATGCTTAACTCTGAACAACTTGATATTTAAACAAACAATGCTATTGTGTATTGAATATGCAAATGTACAATTCAACTCTCCAAACAAGGGTTCTCAGTACCTTATGGATAAGAGTCTGGTGATGTGGATGGCATCAAACTGTGATAAGCAATCAACATAAGGCTCTGAGAGTGCTGTCCCTCGCCACCATATATAGCTTTGGATTTACACAAGCGATGTTTTCAGCAAAGTTTGATTCACAAATTGTTTCTAGTAACATTTTGAAACTATCCTCTATTGGTATCGACAAAAAGGTTATGGTAGATTATTGCAAGTGACAAAATCATGATAAGCATGTTTTTTTTTTTTTTACAACTCGGGTTCGTGCACAATTTAGGTAGCTCATCGTACAATCGATAACGTGGTTATATTATTTGTTGGGGCCATTAATATTATAGATACTGTGATGCAATTATGTCAACACATGCAAGGCTATTTTCTTGCAAAATAAATGTGTGTATCTCAACTATTAGCACTTTGTAGGCGCATGTGTGTGCAGGCCTAAGTGTGTTTATGTCTGCAGTTGTGCATATGTATAGTATGTGCTTCTGTTACTGCATACGTGTTCCAATGTGTACACATGTGTGTGTGTGTTTCTGAATAAGTGTGTATTTGTTTCTCTATATGTATGAGTATAAGTTATGGGAATGAAGCCAGACCACAAGAGCATCGTTAGGCACATTATCGATAACACAATCATACAGTATATTGATGATTAATACATGAATTCGCTCTCTCTCTCTCTCTCTCATTCTTGAGCTCTCTCATTCCTGTTACGACCGGGACTCGTATAAAACAAGGGCTCTTAATCATTGGACTAGAAAGGCACACAGCCACAACGATAACACTAGATCCAACCCTCGAACTTATAATGCCGGCGCACAAAAACACCTATACCCTCCAGAGTTAAATCTGCGATAGCGGGGTATCCTCTAACTCGGTATAAATGCACTAATACTACAGGCTGATGATCTCTGATACAGCCTGATCACAACAACATACATTTACATTAATAATGTATACAAGGAAAAAGATAGAGAGCTCAATTAAATCACTGAAATGATTTAATGCAAACAAGAAGAAGGTATAATTAAAGTTACTCTAAACAATAATAAACTGTCACTCCTATATTAAAGAAAGAGAATGAACGTCCTAAAGCATCGAGCAGGAATCTTCTGAAGAAAGTCTGATGCTGCTTAAGATGATCGTATCGGATTTTGAACTGTTATATAAAGCAGGAACAAGATATGACAAGTGTATGGACATACAGTGTTAAGTGGCACAGGAATAATAATAAATTAGCAATAGTATTATCTCCAACAACAAAAGAAGTACTTCCTCAGGCAACGTAAAAGCCTGCTCGGGTTGTGCAACTCAATAACAACCAAGGCTTACAATCAACGTGAATAAAAATGCTGCATACATAACATAAGAGTTTATAATCTTAATCGGGTGTCTGCTAGGCGAATAAAGTCTAGCTGGGATGTAGTAGGCTAGGAAACAATGGCTGAGCAAGCGGCTCGTAGCCTAGCGAGGTCCTTAAGACTGTGCGGCCAAATTACGTTAATTGACGGGGTGCTCTCATGAGAGATCCAGATCGCTAGTATCTGGTTATCTCCTGGCGACCCTCTCAAAGTAAAAGCAAAACGAGTTAGCACAGTGTTGGGTGGCAGAGGCAAAAGTCCTCACTCGCAACACAGTGATAAACTCACAAGGTACACAGTCAGAAAGACAAACTAGGCTTCCCACGTATCCGTTGCGATTGTACAGGTTCAACAAAACCTGGTACACAACGGAAATCACAACAACAATAGCCTCACCCCAGTCTAGCATTAAATAGCCCAGCAGACAACCAAGTAAAATGTAGGGAGACACCGTGAGTGTGTCGAACCTCTACAGACAAAATGATAACCCCTCCAAAATGCCTAACTAAACATGTAATATCTGAGAGCTTCAGCATATAATACGATGGCCGATATAAGAAATCGTGCAGAACCAAAGGGGGGTTATGATATTAAATAGATTGGAAGAATGAGAGGTAAGAAGTTGAGGGAGAGAGAAAGTGTTATATAGGTAGAAGTCGGGAACAGGTAACAAGGGAGATGTGTAGGGTATGCTGGTCAGGCAAGCTCTGAGCAAGGAAGACACAAGGCAGCGGGGAGTGCGGGGGGGACCACTTCCTGACGCGGCAGGAGGGTGGTGAGGCAGCCAGACACTCAGAGGGCCCGGCCGTGGCATGACGTCACCGAGACAACGTGTAACACTACGCGACTACCCTCTGCCTCCAACACTTACTCACTCACACTCTCTAGCTGCATCATTCAGTCTTATACATTAAACTTATAACTGATGATATAAAATATAATATCTTGTCACAGGCGAAAACAAAGACCACTTCTATACTGCCTGTGACATGACGATTCACAAGAAAGAAAGTACAACATTGTAGATAGACTGTAGCCAAATGCATTGCCCTGGCGAGTGTTAGCTAGTGGCCAAGCGAGCGGCTGAGCCCCCTTGGCGTTCTGCCAAGCTGCAGGCGTCACACCCCCACCAAGATATTAGACGCTCAACCATGAGCTCCATATCTGACAAGCAGAACGCCGATAAGACTCGCCACACCTAATCACCTCGCAACAAAGAAGGCAAAGCTCAGTTCTCATCAACATTTTTGTTTACAACCCCTCCCAACACAATAGCTTAATTCATACTGCTATGCTCCTAGAGCGAGCTTCTACTAGCCCAGCCTTCTGAGAGAAGCACAGGTTCGACTCAGAACTTCAGCTATAACATACTTAACAAAAATTAACTATATTAACCCTTAATTAGCGGCTCACCACATAAGTCGAGTTAAATAAAGCTGGACTATGTGGCGGCGCTCGACATAACTCGAGTGGCAATTTCAGCACGTAATGTTGCTGAGAGAGAGAGACAAGTGGTGGCAGGAGAGTAGCGAGCGTATGACTGCTCCAGACCACCGCGGCGAACATACTGACACGAATCCCAGCTCCCTCCTCCCTCTCTCACTCGCTATATAAGGAATTGTATCCGGAAAGTGGCTAATTACATGCTTTTTGCACTCGCGTTGCACGGTTATTGCAAGAAAACTAGCCATCATAAAAGGATCGTTATGGTGTCATTCGAAAGATCTGTTTATGCCCTTTCAGGGATAGGTACTTGTTTTACGTTCTGGGTCTTATTTGGGCATGAAAATGATCACGTAAACAGCCCTATTTTGGCTAAAAACACCCCGCTGGGCGGTACATATAAATAAACCGCATAGGCCGCTCGTAAGGTGTTAAAGAAAGAGTTTTTATAGAATTTTAATTTTTAATATGTTTTTGGCGGCTGCACTTACAGGGGCAAGCCTGATTTTTCTCCACTCTCAACACACACTGACTGAACGGCGAGGGTTCTCCTGCAAACAAACCCTCCCGTGACAAACAATCAGCCAAAACATTTTCAGTGCCCTTAGCATGCCACACATCCAACTTGTGTCCCGGCAGCGAAACAACACCTGGCACTGATAAACTGCCCAGTTCATCATAAGACTGGCATTTCTCTTCGCTCTTTCCGGCAACGGGACCGGCCAAAAGCCTTTCACTAGTTCTACCTTCGTGATAGGCGATGCAGCTACGATGCGGTCTATGGTGTCGACAACTCTCGATAAGGTAAAGGCGTCTATCAGGGATAATTCACACCCACTCTTGCAATCAACACACACACTGATCTTGCCACTTAACACAGGTTGCAAAGTTACAGGCAACGACCACTCACGACAATCCTTATCCCTCAGACCCTTTTACCACATGTCGACTAGCTCTGTTTTCATGACAGGCTGTTGAGCAGTATTTATACGGTAGGGAATTAAACCAAGCCTTGCACTGTCTCCAGCCTCCATATCGGATTCTACCCCGTACATCAGGCCTGGAGAAGCAACAAACATGCGGATGCACTGCCACAGCCTAGTAAACAACTTATCTCGCAGAACAACAATCATAGTACCCTCCCACAACCCAGCCGAGACAGCAGCTTCTAACCTGTAGTCTCCCTCCTTCTCCACCTTCGTCCCTAGAAAAGCCAGGTCGTGAGTGGGACAATCAGTACCACCTGTGCAGTCACTCCCATAGTTCATTATTGCTAAGGCTTCCCCGCCGATACCGTACATGCGCACCCCCGCATTCCTTACGACTACATCTGCCTGCGCAGCATCATCGCTTTTAGCGACATGGCCAGATACAGTCGGTCTATGGTAGGGCTGTTGCATTTGACTAGAGCAGCATTGGGAGGCTATGCGACGACCGGGCACATCCATTCCACAGCCAACCTCACTAATCTGCTCAAAGTCCTCCTTTTTACCACCACCCTTGGCAGCCATGGGTCGACCTTGACCTGACAACCATGTCCAAGCCTCGTCGCCCACCTTGAACCACCGAAACAACGAGGCTAACGGTCTCCCAACATTCATGTGACCTGCCCGCGGAACATCTTGCACCGCCTGAGTTGTGAGGCTCGGGGACTCGGCACGACCAGTGGGGTATGAACCGAGCTGGTGCTGGAGCGCTGCACACTGCTGCTCAGGCAGGTGCTATAGCGCTCCACAGCCACCAGACTCGTGTCCCCCGCCCATTGCTCCGCCGAGACATGACAATCCCTACTCTCCTCCACCTGTGCTCTTCTGCCCCACTCTCCTTCTCCACCTTGGCCGCTGCAGACCAACTCAAGGGACAGTAGGCTGCTCAGGTGGTTGCCTCACAAACTCCTCCAACAGGTTCACATGACATGTTTCCCCGTCCTCATGTTTGATCTCGACAGCACCATTACCACACTTCTGAACTTCCGGATCCTCCAACTGCTGTTTACAAATATCGGAGGGAACCAACCTGTCTAGATGCTTCCGAAGCAACCCAAGTCCTCCCCCAATATCAAACTGAGCAACCCTTTTTTCTCTCTGTGCGTAACGTTGCTGCCTCGGAGTCTCTTCCTGCCCTACCTCCTCACTAGCTGTGACAGGTCCTGGGGCCTCTCCAGACTCCAACAATGGTGCCAATACTGAGTCACCAAGAAGCGCTGCTGGTACTAAACTCTCCAAACTTTTACCAACATTAGCCGTCTTCTTCCGACCGTTTTCCGTTGATCAGAAGACTGAGGAATAGGCTGTGACACTTTGGATGCAAAAGATCTTGTAACAACGCACGCCATAGGTTGTACATAACACTTCTCTACCCACTCCTGTTCCTCCCTATTCACGTCGGCCGGCTTCTCGGCAACGACTAAGGGTGAAACCTCAGAAGTAGGCACCGCAAAGTCGTTGCCAAGAAGGAGGTCGACGCCCCCAACAGGCAAGTTCTCCACAATTCCCACATCCAACTCTCGTGTCACACCATCCACCTCCAGTTCCATCCTGACCAACGGGTATGACCTGACAGCATTGATACCTTGCACCGCAACCACCCTTGCCGCTTTTATTGGTCTACCAGTAAAGTTCTTCATCAAAGTCTGAGAGGCACCCGTGTCTCGCAACAGCTCAACTCCATGCTTCTTACCAGCCCACTTCACGCAGCCACGCCCTCGATTGTCGCAAAAGACATCGCGGACAGGGTTCGAGCCTTCCGGACTCTTCTCCACTGGCTGTGTCCCAGCCTCTGACGTTATGCCCCGGGCAAACTCAGACGACTTCGGGGACACCCCAATGTTGCGAGCCAAAGACACAACTGCATTAAGTAGCTTGCTTGGACAGGCTCTTGCAAAATGCCCCTTCTCATGACAATGAAAACACTCTAACTCCTCCTTGGGCTTCCCTTGAGGTGGGGAAGGACCCGGACCCTTGCTAAATGGGACGGTACTAGGTTTATGGTCAGTTTTGGTGTCGTTGCTCTTGTTCTTAGTGTAATTATGTGTATCAGTGTTTCGGGGAGGGGGAGGGTTACGCTCCTTATTGCCTGCATCACTTCTCTGTGCAAGACCGCACCCACGAATCAAAGATAACCGAAGGTCAGCCTCCTGAAGAGTTTTCGGGTTTTTCTCTTTACTATTCAACGTCAGATCGCCGCCCGTACACTTGAAAAATTGTTCTAGAAGCATCAGCTGTTTCAACTGCTCAAACGTCGATGCCTTCTCAGAACGCAGCCAGTTTCTAAATGCATCGGACAGATCCTGGTCATGCTCAAGAAAGGTGCACTCACGACCCTTCGTTACACCCCGGAACTTCAATCTGTACGTCTCTGGTTGTAACTCGTACGCCCGCAGAACAGCTTCCTTCAGTACCTCATAATCGATGCAAGACTCCAAAGGGAACGCATCATATGCCTCGAGTCCTTTGCCAACCAACCTAGAGGAAACAAGGGCTGCCAACTTAACCTCAGGCCATTGGTGCTCCTGGCACTTCTTCTCAAAACGCATGACAAATTTGGGGACACCCGACTCATCAAATACAGGGACCAACTTGAGCAGGTGCGATAACGACTGATCAAGACCTCGATTCCCAGAACCGAGACGCTGCCCTGTCGACTCCACCCTAGACTTCTCAAGATCTATGTCTGCACAGTACTTCGTAGCCTCAACCCGAAGCTCAGCCTCACTTATGGCCTTTCTCTCCTCAAGCTCACTCTCATATCTGGCCCTTCTCTCCTCAGCCTAAATCTTAGCCATCTCAAACTCCCGCTGCTGCTGGTCAGATTCCCGCTGCTGCTGCAGCTGCATCTTAGCCATCTCAAGCTGGAAGAGCATATCTGGAGTCAAACCTTGAGGAGGAGGAGATGCAACAATTGGAGACTCACCCAAGTGCAAACCACGCTGCCAGTGACTACCTGCCTGCGGGAACGTACCTGGCTCCGGAGCCCGAGGGGGCGCCATGGTAGGAGTCGAGTGGAATGGGGGCTGGGCTGAAGGTGCCCCAGCTCCCGCTCAACCCGAAGCCCCACGCACCCCGCCGAGCACACAGGCCACCAGGTCACCTCTCGACATGCTGCCAGTGCCCACATGCCCCATGACCGCGGCCAAACACTGGAGACCACACCGATCAATCCCCGACACCCGGTCAATAGTAATAGGTATCTCCAGAAACTTCTTTGCATCCTCCTCACTAGTTACAACTCTAATGCCTTCGGACAAACCCTGCTGCTGCACCTCAGAGTCCGTTTCCCGCACTGTGTCCTCACTGTACACTGATCCGTCGTCCGACATAGTGTCCACCGAAAATTCTCAACGTTTACAAAAAAAAAGAGAAGCACCTAAACTCTTATGTAGCACTATTCACTGAAAAATGCTTGAAGACTCTTAAGTGTTATACTACTTGCCAAAAAAAATCCGCGTGTCCACTATATTCCTTTAAACAAAAACAAATGACCACAACATTCCTGCAATATTTCTCTAAGTTCGCAAAATCCTAGCAAGGTCGCCATTTGTTACGACCGGGACTCGACTCGTATAAGACAAGGGCTCTTAATCATTGGACTAGAAAGGCACACAGCCACAATGGTAACACTAGATCCAACCCCCGAACTTATAATGCCGGCGCACAAAAACACCTATACCCTCCAGAGTTAAATCTGCGATAGCGGGGTATCCTCTAACTAGGTATAAATGAACTACTACTACAGGCTGATGATCTCTGATACAGCCTGATCACAACAACATACAATTACATTAATAATGTATACAAGGAAAAAGATAGAGAGCTTAATTAAATCACTGGAATGATTTAATGCAAACAAGAAGAAGGTATAATTAAAGTTACTCTAAACAATAATAAACTGTCACTCCTATATTAAAGAAAGTGAATGAAAGTCCTAAAGCATCGAGCAGGAATCTTCTGAAGAAAGTCTGATGCTGCTTAAGATGATCGAATCGGATTTTGAACTGTTATATAAAGCAGGAACAAGATATGACAAGTGTATGGACACACAGTGTTAACTGGCACGGGAATAATAATAAAAGTGCAATAGTATTATCTCCAACAACAAAAGAAGTACTTCCTCAGGCAACGTAAAAGCCTGCTCGGGTTGTGCAACTCAACAACAACCAAGGCTTACAATCAACGTGAATAAAAATGCTGCATACAAAACATAAGAGTTTATAATCTTAATAGGGTGTCTGCTAGGCGAATAAAGTCTAGCTGGGATGTAGTAGGCTAGGAAACAATGGCTGAGCAAGCGGCTCGTAGCCTAGCGAGGTCCTTAAGTCTGTACGGCCAAATTACGTTAATTGACGGGGTGCTCTCTTGAGAGATCCAGATCGCTTGTATCTGGTTCTCTCCTGGCGACCCTCTCAAAGTCAAAGCAAAACGAGTTAGCACAGTGTTGGATGGCAGAGGAAAAAGCCCTCACTCGCAACACAGTGCTAAACTCACAAAGTACACAGTCAGAAATACAACCTAGGCTTCCCACGTATCCGTTGCAATTGTACAGGTTCAACAAAACCTGGTACACATCGGAAATCACAACAACAATAGCCTCACCCCAGTCTAGCATTAAATAGCCCAGCAGACAACCAAGTAAAAGGTAGGGAGACACCGTGAGTGTGTCGAACCTCTACAGACAAAATGGTAACCCCTCCAAAATGCCTAACTAAACATGTAATATCTGAGAGCTTCAGCATATAATACGATGGCCGATATAAGAAATTGTGCAGAACCAAAGGGGGGTTATGATATTAAATAAATTGGAAGAATGAGAGGTAAGAAGTTGAGAGAGAGAGAAAGTGTTCTATAGGTAGAAGTCGGGAACAGGTAACAAGGGAGATGTGTAGGGTATGCTTGTCAGGCAAGCTCTGAGCAAGGAAGACACAAGGCAGCGGGGAGTGCGGGGGGGACCACTTCCTGACGCGGCGGGAGGGTGGTGAGGCAGCCAGCCACTCAGAGGGTCCGGCCGTGGCATGACGTCACCGAGACAACGTGTAACACTACGCGACTACCCTCTGCCTCCAACACTTACTCACTCACACTCTCTAGCTGTATCATTCAGTCTTATACATTAAACTTATAACTGATGATATAAAATATAATCCCTTGTCACAGGCGAAAACAAAGACCACTTCTATACTGCCTGTGACATGACGATTCACAAGAAAGAAAGTACAACATTGTAGATAGACTGTAGGCAAATGCATTGGCCTGGCGAGTGTTAGCGAGTGGCGAAGCGAGCGGCTGAGCCCACGTGGCGTTCTGCCAAGCTGCAGGCATCACATTTCCAATCACAAACACACACACACACACACACAAACTCACTCTCTCTCTCTCTCTCTTGTAAATTTGTTATTTAAAGCAATATTATATGATGAATTTGAAGCCTCTTTCACACAATTAACTTGCATTATAATTATTATCTTCCGAAAGAGGTGAATATAATCAAATATTTAATTGCACTACACCTCATGGTAGACTCGGATTCTATGACTCCTATAGTATTATGAAGATTTTGCTCCTATGACAAAGACAAAGGTGACACTCAATAGACAGAAATAAAAAGGTAAAGATGTAGAAAATATAAGGAAATTAAAGAAAAACATTTCTTGGGCATAGAGGAGAACGAGAATAAGACAGAGGGAATAAGGAGAAAGTAGAGATAGAAAGAAGACATTAATGGGAAACTAAAAGAATATCAATTACAGAAAAGTAAGATTAAAGTACCCACCAGGCGCTGATTGTCCTTTGGCCGTGTAGACATATCCATTCAAGATTGCAATTATCTTACCTGGTGGGGCCACCGCCAATCCGGAGTCCAGCCAACAATGACTGGATTAGGAAGGAGGGTGACCCAAGCCGATGTCAGGTCATATACACCAGTCAGCCATGCAAGTCGTGGGCTAGAATAGGTCAACTGTGACTGGTAGTGTTGTATCTTCCAGATAGGAGAGCATAGACAATATAAACGTTCAGGAATAAAGTCAGAAGAAAGAAATATGGGTGAGGTTACCTGTCGACATAGCTGTAAAGCTCCTCGCCAAAGGCCAGGTGGCCTCTACTACATGGGAGGGTAAGACGTTCCACGAATTATCTATTCAATGAGATAAGAGTCTTTTGCATGCTTTGACCTGTGAGCGATTAACAAAAATCATAATTCTGTAACCCCTAATAGCAACGTTAGATGATAGTGAGAATAAGTCCTCAGGTTTGATCACTGACAATCCATGATAGGTCCTATAGCAAAAGATAAGGTCTTGCCTCAGAAGTCTACCCTTAATAGAATATAGGTTTAGTCCAGCTAGTCTGTCAGAGTTGAACCAGGCAAGAATTTACTTGGTCCACCTGTGCTCGATAGACTCCAACAACATAAGGTCGCCTAGATACCCAGTATTCCACACGGGAGATACAAAGTCTGTGAGAGGTCTGATATCACAAATCAAAATAGATTGTGTAAATTGGTTAGAATGACACATGGTTGATTTGAGTAAGTTGGTGGCAACACCGCCACCCTTGGCAACTGCCTGTCTGATTTGGGAATGAAATTTGACATCTTTATCAACTTGTACACCTACATCTTTCTGGGCATTAAAGGTTTTGAGTGGGTTATTATTGCGGAGGTATAGGTGGCTTTGTCGGGGAGCGTCGGAGGCGGGACAATCGTAAATGGGAGCATTTGCTGGGTGAGAACTCAGCTCCCAGAAGTGGCATGAAGGGCGTTCCTGTTATGTTATAGTTCAAGTGAGGCAATGTTAGGGTTTAAGGTTGAGGACAAGTGTAGGTAAAGCTTAATAAGGTTGTTGGCAAATATTTTGTAATTGCAGGTAATTTGGGATGCTACAAAGTTTATGAAGATTAAGAATAGGAGTGGGCCAAGAACAGAACCCTGGGTTACACCACTAAGTACAGGCCTAGACTGGCTAGTAAGACCATTAACACCTTACGAACGGCCTAGGTGGTAACTTCTACTACCTCCCAAGTGGGGGGTTTTACCCTAAATGGCCTTATTTCGGTGCTTTTTATCATGCATAAACAAGAGCCAGAGCCTAATACAATTATGTATCCCTGAAAGGGCGTTACTTCAGCTTTCCAATGACATCAGAACCATCGTCCTACGACCACGCGTTCTCTTGCAACGATCATGCAAGACGAAGGAAAAATCCCTAAAATACGGTCATTTCTTGACATAATACCCTGTGTAGTGAGGGAGGGAGGGTGGATGTGTGTGGAGTAAATGTTAGTAGTCGCGCGGGACCCGTGCCGAGCGGTCATGAGCTGACCTACGCTCCTCCACCCGCTCGTCTCTCTCTCAGAGCCATTATTGCTCCAAAATTGCACACAGACTTAAGTCGGTCCCCGCCACATAGTCCTTTCTTCTCTAGCCCGACTTAAGTTCACCCCTGCCAAACAAGGGTTAACAGTGACAAAAAAAGATCGTCCAACCAAGAATCTGTGGATCCAATTCCATAGACTGCCTGATATGCCTAACAGAGCAACTTTGTTTAACCCATACTGTACCATTGGGTACTATCATAAAAGTCCCCCCCCCCCCTCCCAGTCCCAAGCAACTCTCTGCAATCTCTCTCTCTTCACCGCAATGTTGCATCTCTCTCGCTATTCTATCGCTACTACAAAAATCAGTGTTCCTCGGAGCTTTCCCAGTGTATACCACCTCCTCTATGCAGGGTATGTAGTACCCACCTTGCAACACAATCCCACCCCTACTCTGTGCAACTCTCCAACCCAAGAGTGAAACTTTATTCTCAGACTTTCTTCTATTCAACTGCTGAGCTCTGGAACTCTATCCCAGAATCAGTCTTTCCCTCTTCCTATGACTTAAATTGCTTCAAACTCCTTGTGCCCAGGCATTTTAGCTCGAACATCCCTTGATTTCGGCCCTGTCACTCTTTGAAGTCTGGGGGAGGCACTCGCTGCAGGCAGTTATGCCTTTTGTCTCCCTCATTCACATAGAAAAAAAAAATGTGGCAATAATGGCAAGATATAACAACTTCCCACCTCAAAAGATGGAGGAATACTAACTCTCCCAGCCTGTAGAGGCTTGGATATAAGCTGAAAATTGTTGCCAACTCTAGAGCAGTGCTCAAACGGTTGTGATACCAGGCACTGCCTGATAGTGGCAGTTACCAGGATCGTATATTACTGACGGCTCTCTGCCATTGCTGGGACTGGGGAGTGATTTATCTACTGACGGCTCTCTGCCGTCACTGGTACTGAACGGGTTAAGAGAATTTGATGGTGAACTTTATCAAAGGCCTTGGAAGGATGAAACAGGATCAGCTCCACAGTATGGATCCGGAGAAATACCAGTAGGTTACATAGTTCTAGGTTAGTATGAGCTGGTCTGTGGCAGACCGGCCAGCTCTAAACCCAAACTGGTTGTTGTCTAGTAATATAGGTAGCACCAACGAACTTGACAATAATCTTGATCCCTGATCTCTCTGTAACTCAAAAGGGCCTAGAGCAAACTGGCTGTATATATCCACACCTATTTCCTGGTGGACTCTTCTCAAATGATGGAAACGTCAGCCCAATAATATTGCTTTCATTCATTTCGAGTAATAAGAAGTTAATTAAGGGGTCAACATTTCTGTCAATTTCGCTGGCTCTACCTATAGGAGGTCATCAATGAATCCATACAGTGTTTTTACAATGACACGTTCCATAGTTTTACGTGGAATTAGATTTAGAATGATAGGTCTATTATTTAGAGGGTCCCTTCTAGCTCCCTTTTTTGTAGATTGGGATGACCAAAGAGGATCTCCAAGAGTGGGACAATAAACCAAAACACAGTGACCTGTGGAGAAGTATAGAAGAAGAGTAAGTTAAATGTGTAATGTACTCCTTGAGAAGACGTGGGTGGAGGTTGTCTGGTCCCAAGCACTCTCGATCATTAGTGATCTAAGCTAAGAGTCAACATCAACGACAGAGAACTCATTGGATCGATTGCTATCAGGAGAGACCTGCCCTGGTTAAGGGGCACATCAACAATAACAGATGCAAATGAGTACAAAGATATTGGCCATGATGAGAGGGACATCCGTGACGTTCACGATCAATGGTCCTGCCCTGGGTCTCTCCACCTTCTTGTTTCTAATATAAGAACGAAAAAGTTTAGGTCAAGTTAGACAGAGATTAATAAGACTTACCTCATACTTGGTTTGGGCAGATAGATACATTTCCACATGTAATCTTTTAAATAGGTAAAGTTTTAGTAGTTACTTGGGAATGGCGTCCAAATTGGTTTCTTGTGATTTTGTAGTCCTTCCATGCCCTGGTGCGGTGCTAGTACACATCTAGGGACAAATTTGTACCATGGATGGCAGGATCTTGTAGATCTTTTGGGAGGAATATAGGCCAAAGTTAGGTCTCTTGAGTTGGAAGAAAGGAGTTCATTGGTGGCATCAACATCCATATACATAAGTTCATAGTCCCAGTCGCATTGATCGAGGGCCCATCGAATGCTTTGGTAGTCCAGGGTGTGGAGATCATTGGTGAGGGAGGGGTGATAGGTGGGGTCGCCCTGAAATAAATAAGATAATTTAATAAGGCAATGACCACAGGGTGGAAGGGAAAGCAAGTGACAATATTGATGATTCTATAATTTTCAGTTGTAAGCATAAAGTCCACGATATTGCCAAAGTGCAGCAAAGTAGGCTCCATGACCCACTGGTGCTGTCCCAGGGTGTGAAAGAGATCCAGGACAACGAGATCGGTCGCTGATAAGTGTAGGTCTATGACTGGCTCAGCCCAAGAAATGGAAGGCATGTTAAAATTTCCCCAAATCACTAATTCCTTACCAATGTTTATCTCCTGAATATAATCAACAAATGCATGATTCAGAATAACATTGTAGGCAGAGGGAATGTAAACCAATAGAACATAGATGTTAAAAGAAGGGAAACATATAGGCAGAGTTTTAGGAAAGGAGCCCTGGTCCAAACACTGGTATGCCTCATTATTATCTCGATAATACGTATAGACACCATATTCGGGAGTAGGTGACAACAAATCATATCTGAAAATAGAGTAGCCCTTAAGGTTAATTGAACTATTCGATATGGAGGTTGGAGCCAGGATTCATTTGTTAAAATATATCTATATCTTCATGTAAGCAACATTTATTTACATAAACTACTATATTTGTTAAGCAATTTAGGTTCTTAAATGAAAGAGGTAAAAGATAAAAAACTGGTTTGGGAATAGGAATTTAGTTTTTTGTGATGGGCACAGGATCAGGTCGAGAAACGTGGGGGAAAAGTGAGAGCTGCAGCCTGAACACCAGTGTGGTGGTCATCAGTTGTACTCTCTGCCGGCCTGAACACCAGTGTCTGGTGGTCATCAGTCGTACTCTCTGCCGGCCTGAACACCAGTGTGCTGATCATCAGTCGTACTCTGCAGAAAGGTTGGTAGCACTGCAAGCAGAGGGGGGTAGATCTGCAATGTAATGGACAGATGTATTCAGGGTTAGGATACCATTTGTATTTGTTTTACCCCCAGCACTTGGTACAGGAGTAGCTTTAGAAGTCCGGTTGGGGTTAGACTCGGGGTCGACGTTTTAGGTCTGATCTTTACTTAAATTTGAGATCCTTGGAAATATACACGTGATTGAACCTGGAGTTCATAAGAGCTTTGGACCTTTTCATCAGTTCTTTCCTAGATGACTGGTCGACTATTTTTGCCCAAACGAGGTCAGGGTTGATAGGTACAATATCTTGCAGAGTGAAAACTGTGTCATCATCAAACAAAAAACGGATTACCTCATTGAATATGTGCTGGATTTCCCCAATGTTGGATCCTAGGCCTTGAATGATTATACAGTTGGCCCGTTTTTCTCCTCTCTTATCTGAACTACCTCCTCATGCAACGCCTTTCAGAATTCTGGTAGGTTAATCATAATAGGCTAGGGCAATGCTGACAGGGATTGAGAATCAGGCATTTGGGGGGCAGGGGAGTGCCTAATCTGGTTAAGTTCAGGGGAGAGCTTAGATACTGCGTTACCAAGAGCTCTCTCAGTCTCAAAGAGCTGTTTGTAACAGACAGGATTAGGTTTCTCTTTAGTTTTTGTATTTAGTTGACAAGAAGTACTTATATACTGTAGGTTACACCCCTATCAGAATAATCAACAATGTTTTAAAAACTTAATATAACATCTCTAGCTACAATGAGTCCATACAGAACAATTTTTGTATTCGAGTGAATCCTCCTCTCCAATATCTATACTGCAAGTTCCACAGAGATAGGTTTGAGTATTAAGAGGGGAAGGTTGGTGGTTGCCTTCACTTGCAGTACAATTAACTCAAGCAACAACAGACCTAGTGACCCCTCTAGGCTGCTTATCCTCCAAAACACTGAGGATCAAGTGTCCAAACAGTGGTTTAGAGTGGGTAAGGGAACATTGGAAAGGGAACAACTGCCCTGGAACTAATTTCCGTGGCAGGATTAGAAAGTTAATAGGGGACAGATGGGTTAGTAACATAACACAGTTATAAGTGATCTTCGACCGTATATCTGGGAAAAAGAGATTAACATCTTAGTAATATATATACGCAATAATCATTGATGAATCTGATCAGGGAATAAAATAGAGTTATTAATTTACAAACGCTGTCAGTCGCGGGTCTGATGCAAGATATTTGTCTAGGCAAAGTTTGAAAGAATCAACGGTGCTGCAGTCTATAACATCTCGGGGAAGCCCATTCCACCAGATGACAACTCGATTGAAGACGAAATTCTTAGATTCGTGCGAGTTAAAAGATTTACCAATAAATTTGCAACCGTTTCCCAGCGTGTAATTAGATTGGTCGATAGTGAAGTACTTACTACAGTTCAATTTGTTGATGCCTTTGATAATTTTGAACACTTGAATTAAGTTGCCTCCTAATCTGTGCTAGGTTAAAGGAAATGGATATAATTCTCTAAGACGCTTCTCGTATGGTTTGTTCTTTAGGCTAGGTATCATTTTGGTAACTCTACGTTGAACTCGTTCTATCTTGTTGGTAATAAGGGTACCAGGATTGAACGCAGTATTTCAGAAGAAGGCGTACTAAGGAATTGTAAAGAGTTTGGATAACATCTTTGGATTTATGCTCAAATTACCTGCCTATAAAGCCAATTATTTTGTTTGCCTTCTTAACAACTTCTGAATTTTTTTGACTCGGTTTTAGATTACTCGATACTGTTAATCCCAGATTGGTTTCTCTGTCTACACTCTTAAGCTGAGTGTCGTTCATTGAATAGTACTAGACTTTTACAAAGCACCAGCTCGGCTCCTGTGACCACTCTTAGTGCGATGCATGGCTAAGAGTTACAGGATCGTTTTGTTTTGTATTAATTTTTTATTTTGTTTTGTATATATACATAATTCAACTACTTCTTCTCAGGCATAGGCTATAGATACAAAACCCACAGGCAAAGTCCTTAAAGGCACGTAGAGCAGCAGAAGCATGAAGCAGGACAAACGAAGGACGGTAGGGTGGGCAGTCTGATTGTTCACCGTTGTGTGAGTTTGCTTTGTGTATGAAGAGAAGCACGTCCACACTCGACAAGAGCTCAGCTCAATCCTTGTGTGTAAGCTCTCTTTAACTTAGGTGTAGAAATAGTGGTTACAATATGCATAAATAATCATAGGAGTGCATACATAGTGAAAGGCAAGGTTAAGTATGTGAATTATTGCAAGCACTCTAAATTTATATACATAAAGATAAAAGTAAGTCTTTGACAAGATCTTTGATTACAACATTCAAGTAACAGTGAAGAAGTAGAACTCATAAGGAGTACGTATGTTATTTTAAGTGTTAATCAGGGCCAGATATGAATATACATATGTGTTTAATCGGTGGATGTAGTAAGGAAATAAACAACAGAATCAAAGATATGTCAATGATTTTCAACAGAGAGGGTTTAATAACTTCTAACATCAGTGAATCTTTCAATTTTTTAGGACAGTGTGTAATGTAATTTGGAGGCTTCTTTATTTCTTATGCTGCAGCTGATGTGTATTTACGTCCTATATAAAAAAAGACCCATGCTGCGGGCAAACGTACATGTACAGGTATGTATTGGCAGTACCAGCTGAATTGGTTGCACCATCCAGCCCTGTTTGTTGCCAGACGGTAAAAAGAGGTTCTCAGCTTGCCACCCATTAATTACCAGGTATGAATGTGGGCCTTTTTCCATGTTACAGAGCATCACTCATACTGTCTAACAAACATATTAGTTGCTAAAAATGACTAGTTATATCACCAAGATATCGCAAGTGTAAGAATACAAAAAAAGGAGACAGAGATGGCAATAATATATCTGATGAGTAGCCGCTCGCCAGGAGAGTAGTTACCATTCGGTCTGAGCTACGGATTTGGCATTCGGGCAATGTATAATCAGCGGAATTAGCGGGAAAATAGTCAGGGCGTATTCTTAACTATAGAATTCACAGCACTGAAAGGGTTATTATATAATAGAGACTGACAGACAGACAACAATGAACTCAAAGTATTAAGGCAGAATTATTGAATGTGTTTCCCAGGTGTATCAGGGAGGTCAAGGTCTCGTTTTGTGTTCTTATCATTGTCTGGCTTCTTTGCTGGGGATATTGGCTTGGTATAATTCTTCTTCTTTTCCTCTTCTTGTTACGTTTCTTGGGTTTTATAGGAGACCAAGGGTTGCTGAATTATCTAAGTACCTCATAGTTGTCAAATGAGGGTGTGGCCATGTAAGGGTTGCTGAGAGCGGTCACAGGGTTTGTGTCTGTTAACCCTTGAGTTCCGGGATGCCTCATATGAGGCAAAACGTATTTTGGTTAGGAGTCCGGGAGGCCTCATATGAGGTAAAAAGTGCGGCTAAAAATCGCCACTAAAATCATCATAACTCGGCAACCACGCGTCGTAGCGATGTCATCTCAACGGCAGTCTACAGACAACAAGATGTTCTACAATTTGCAAAAAACCTGACTGCTCTAGCTGGTCTCAATCAGTAGCTACTGAATTATGAAGCTTGACTGTACGAAAATGGCCCCGGACACAGCGAACCGCCTCATATGAGGGCCCCCAGATCCGGAGGGTTAAGGAGTTGCCGAACACTGGCAGAGAGCACAGGTTGCTGAACTTTCAGTGGGATTACAGGGGTTTCCGAATGAGGTTGCGGCTTTCTAAGAATTGGTGATGTTAGTTGTTGTTACCTTCTTAAGGTTGCTGAAGGTGGTAACTCCCAAATAAGGGTGGCTGAGTTTAGGAGAGGGGGATGAGCCTGCCAAATAATGCTCGGTTTTGCTCCTTGCTCATCTTCCTGTTTGTTCCTCCTGGTCCTGGAGTCCTTGAGTGTAGAAAGGGCCTGTGTGGTGGTGGTAAGGCGTCTCTGGTGTTCTCTTTCCTTTGGGGTGGCGCTCTTTTGTTTTTCACCTTACCAAGTAGCAGATGTGGGGGCTGGTGGTTGCCAGCTGCATGACGAGCGCTCGGAGTGAGCAGAGTTCGGACGCCATAAGCTCTGTGATTGGCTGTACCTTTTTTAAAGAGAGAGATTGGGGTAAAAGAAAACTGGACTGGATCGGGCACTGCCTTAAATATCTGCATTACGGTTATGTGTGTGGTACAAGCTGTTGTCCCAGGTGTTGGGGCTGGTGTAGTGCTGGTGGGGATATATTGGTTGTCTTCCTTTTTAAACCTTTGCATAACAAATATAACAAGAGATACAGTAAAAAATAAAAATTAGAAGCAACAAGATATAATAGGAAGTAATGATAGAGCAACGAAAGATTGGAAAGTTAACCCTTTATTAGCGGGGTCGGACTTAAGTCCGGTACGAGATAATTGGACTAAATGGCGGGGTCGGACTTAAGTCCGTGGGTGTATTCCCACCCTAATTTAGGTGGAAAGCGGAACCTGGTGGTCAGGCGGTATACTACAAGGGCCCACCCACATATCCCCACTGCGTGACCGTGACTCAGTGACCCTCAAGCAGCCATAATGGAAGGTCAAGATTTGCCCGTGTTCGATTCGGTGGCCGCCATCCCTAGTGCGTCGCGCCACCCTACTAACCACGCCCGGCTTACCACCCAGGAACTAGATATCATGCTGAACTCTTCAGAACTTTCTAATAAGCTGTTGGATGAAACCGTCGAATGTCTGGGTGAGAGTTTTGGTAGTGTGGATGACTCGGAAGACGAAAATAACCCGATCATAGGCTTTCATCCCAAGCATAATTTGCGTGGGGTTGATGTTGAGGTTGATGTTGGACAGACCGTTGACCATATTGAAGACGTTCCTGACGAAGAATATACTGGTGTGGGTGTTGGTAAGTACAATTTATATTTTATAATTGCTTGAAAGTTTGATTGCAAGCATTTTATCACCTTACGAGCGGGTGGTGGAGTATATTTCCCTGTGCCGCCCAGCGGGTTTTTTTTTTTACCCTAAAGGGGGTTGTTTAGCGCTCTTTTTCATGCATAAACAAGACCCAGAGCGTAATACAAGTATGTATCCCTGAAAGGGCGTAAATTGAGCTTTCCAATGACACCCGAACCATCCTTCTACGATCATTGGTTGTCTTTCAACGATCGTGCAACACGAGTGCAAAACCCTAAACTACGGTAATTTCCTTATATAATTCCCTGTAGTAGGTCCACGGCGGCTGTGACGAGCGGTCAGGAGGTACATTATGCTCTAATCACCGCTCAGCTCTCTCTCAGAGCACATTACGTCCTCAAAATTGCACTCTACAAGAAATGTCCTTTGCATTTTATAGCGTATTATTTGCAGGCGTTCGGTAAATTTCTCACGATAACCAGGGTATACGGTACATTTCTCACGATAATATAAGCAACAACGAAGCTTGGCGAAGATTGTGGTCTACAATATACCTTTTTATAATTGCAAGTGACCTTGTAATTGCTTGAAAGTTTGATTGCAAGCATTTTATAGCGTATTATTTGCAGGCGTTCAGTACATTTCTTACGGTAATACAAACAACGAAAGATTGAATATTTGTGCTTGGCATTATATGATTGTGGGGAACAGATGTAGGCCTACCGTATATATTATTTTATCATAATATATGATACATATGTAACATTGTTATATTATCACGACACTCTCTCTCTCTCTCTGTCTCACTCTCTTTGTTTCTACACCTTTGTACTCCTTGGTACTCTCTTTCTCTGATGTAGGCCAGGGCACGCCCCTAACTAATCTTCTCTTCCCTCCCAGGGAAAAATCACACCTAGCAGATGTTCTTGACCTCTCTCTCTCTGTCTGTCTCTCTACCTATATATACATTTATAATTGCATGTGACATTGAAATTGCTTGAGAGTTTGATTGCAAGCATTTTATAGCGTATTATTTGCAGGCGTTCGGTAAATTTCTCACGATAACCAGGGTATACGGTAAATTTTTCACGATAATATAAGCAACAACGAAGCTTGGCGAAGATTGTGGTCTACAATATACCTTTTTTATAATTGCATGTGACATTGAAATTGCTTGAGAGTTTGATTGCAAGCATTTTATAGCGTATTATTTGCAGGCGTTCAGTAAATTTCTTACGGTAATACAAACAACGAAAAATTTAATATTTGCGCTTGGCATTATATGATTGTGGGGAACAGATGTAGGCCTACCGTATATATTATTTTGTCATATATATGATACATATGTAACATTGTTATATTATCACAACACTCTCTCTCTGTCTGTCTAATCCTCTCTGGGTCTACCTATATATACTTGTATAATTGCATGTGACATTGAAAGTGCTTGAGAGTTTGATTGCAAGCATTTGATAGCATATCATTTGCAGGCGTTCAGTAAATTTGATAAATATATCAAAATAAGTCCTGTGGGACTATGAAATAGCTATTATTGGACAAGGAAAATATTTTGTTCATCCCTCCACTGGAACATCAACAACAATGTCAACAACGTATCGCAGTCGGCAGTGTGCAGTACTGCCAATACGTATAGCGACTTCCGCTAGATCTAGAGACCTTTACTTCGATCTAGCAACAATGACTTACACTAGCGGTTTTGTTTTGAAATTTCAGAACAATTTCGAAGTGATATTATATGGATTTTGCCAATTCATATTTCTAGTGGTATTTATCATGTCTTACATCTAACAATATATGCTAGCGGATTTAACTTCAATTGGTAACCCTCCCGCTCCATTCGGCTCGAAGAAAATCGATAATGGTGGCACTTTAGTAAACAGGTGATAAACATAACCGCATGCGGATCGGTTTGGTGTATCGGTATTATGGTAAGTTGGCTACCTACTATTGTTTATACGATATAGTAAGTAATGATCAGTAAATTATTATATATTATATATAAAACAAAAACAAAATTCCTGCAAAGCAAGCGAAACAGAGAGAGAGAGAGAGAGAGAGAGAGACAATGCAGAAACTGAACTGAAGAAAGAGTGAAAAAGATATAATAATACAGACATTTTTACAAGCAAATAAAGAAAGGGATTATAGAAAATAATAATGAGAATTACATATACGGATGAGGAAGAGTGAGAGAGAAAGAGCGAGAATACAGAAACTGAACTGAAGAAAGAGAGTGACAAAAATATAATAATACAGAAATATTACAAGCAAATAAATGAAATAGACGGATTAGTTAGAGAAAATAATAATGAGAAATACATATACGGATGAGGAAGAGGGAAAGCGAGCGAGCCAGAGAGAGAGAGAGAGACAGGAGGCGTGAGAGAGATTAGAGAAAATAGAGAGATTGCAAGCATTTTATAGCGTATTATTTGCAGGTGATCAGTAAATTTCTTACGGTAATACAAACAACGAAAGATTGAATATTTGTGCTTGGCATTATATGATTGTGGGGAACATATGTAGGCCTACCGTATATATTATTTTTTCATATATACGATACATATGTAACATTGTTATTATCACGACACTCTCTCTCTCTCTCTTGTCTCTTCCTCTCTGGGTCTACCTATACATATATAATTGCATGTGACCTTCAAATTGTTTGAAATTTTGATTGCAAGCATTTTTTAGCGTATTATTTGCAGGCGTTCAGTAAATTTCTTACGGTAAGGTAGGCAAAAGGCAGTTATGAGATTGAGGTAGGGAAAAGGCAGAACTGCCTATAGCGAGTGTATGAATGGGATTGAGGTAGACAAAAGGCAGAACTGCCTATAGCGAGTGTATGAATGTGATTGAGGTAGACAAAAGGCAGAACTGTCTATAGCGAATGTATGAATGTATGTATGAATGAATGACATGGATGTATGAGGTGGACCAAGAACCAGATGGATGGATGAGATTCGAAACTTTGATAGACGTATATATCACGGTATACGGTAGAAGTAATTCCTTACAATGTACCGTACATCGTGATATATACGCCTATCAAATGATTGCCATCAATATACGGTATATATATATATATACACCGTGATATATACGCCTATCAAATGATTGCAATCAATATACACCAATATACAGTATATATATATATATATATATATATATATATATATATATATATATATATATATATATATATATATATATATATATATATATATATATATATATATATATATATATATATATATATATATATATATATATATATATATTTATATATATACCGTATATTGATTGCAATCATTTGATAGGCGTATATATCACGATGTACGGTACATTGTAAGGAATTACTTCTACCGTATACCGTGATATATACGTCTATCAAAGTTTCGAATTTCATCCATCCATCTGGTTCTTGGTCCACCTCATACATCCATGTCATTCATTCATACATACATTCATACACTCGCTATAGGCAGTTCTGCCTTTTGTCTACCTCAATCACATTCATACACTCGCTATAGGCAGTTCTGCCTTTTGTCTACCTCAATCCCATTCATACACTCGCTATAGGCAGTTCTGCCTTTTCCCTACCTCAATCACATAACTGCCTTTTGCCTACCTCAATCACATGTGGATAACACCTCCTGGGAACACCACAAACAAAAAATGAGTCTTCAACACTACCCCATAGGGTGATTTGGAAATGTGTTGTGAAATAATATTATATATAAAACAAAAACAAAAACCTGCAAAGCAAGCGAGAGAGAGAGAGAGAGAGAGAGAGAGAGAGAGAGAGAGAGAGAGAGAGAATGCAGAAACTGAACTGAAGAAAGAGTGAACAAGATATAATACAGAAATATTACAAGCAAATAAATGAAATAGAGGGATTAGTTAGAGAAAATAATAATGAGAATTACATATACGGATGAGAAGAGAAAGAGAGAGAATACAGAAACTGAACTGAAGAAAGAGTGAACAAGATATAATAATACAGAAATATTACAAGCAAATAAATGAAATAGAGGGATTAGTTAGAGAAAATAATAATGAGAATTGCATATACGGATGAGGAAGAGAGAAAGGGAGCGCGAGAGAGGGAAAGCGAGGGAGCCAGAGAGAGAGAGAGACAGACAGACAGGAGTGAGAGAGAGAAAGAAAGAGAGAGAGAGAGAGAGATAATACAGAGAATACAGAAATAAGGAGAAATAAGAGAAAAATAAGACCGATTACCGAAGGAATAGTAGACGCGCGAGAGGCCGAAGTCAGGCCAAAGCGAACGCATCCGAACGCGCCCGTGAAATAGACCAAAAACTACCTCCTCTTCCTCACCTCTTCCCACCCTACACACTCATTCATAACATCCATTCATAGACTTATATGGGGAGACGAAGAGTTGCTCTTTCCAAAAATGATCGTTTCGTTCGCATTGGAGCCAGAGTAACAGCGCTAGGGCGAGTGAAATTGAGCGAATATTTCGGGATTATGCCCGCTGAGCGGTACAGTGTAAAATACCTTACCACCAGCTAAATAAGGGTTAAGTCAGTGAAAGTAAGGGCTGTTTTCACTTCAGGCCCTTCAACACACACACCCTTTTCTTACATACCCACTCACATATACAAAAGAACGAACGCACTCAGAACGGAATAGCGAGTCCAATTTGTTTTCTCAAATGTACAAAATCACAAAAAAAATGATTAGCAGATACACAACAAATTTAAGACCGGCAAATAAACAGTCAAAAGGGAGTGAACTTAATATGTTAAGGAGGCAGAATGGCTCACATGTCAGGCAGGCAAGTACAGCTAGGCAGTATTGTGGTCTACAACTCACACTGTGACACAGGTAACTTCTGGGCGGCATGCTAGGCTCTTCCATTATGTAGACCACTATTTGATCTCTCTCTTTCACACACACACACACGCATGCTCACGCATACATTGTCCGTGAGGCAGGCAAACTCACAGACAGGAGTGAAATGCTGCCATCGCCAACCTGCTTGATGTGCGCCTGCCGAAAGTCATCCAGTTAAATGGTGCTAATTTTGAACAGCTTATCCAAGAGTTGAGACAATTACTAGGGTGACGGATGTTGTTTGTTGATAGTTTTGGTTTGCCATTAAATTGTTGTTAACATTTTGTAATTATTATTATCTAGTGATATTGTTACCCTCACTCAATGTGGCTGACGCACTGGTGCATACTATGCTGTACGGGTCTCACAAGTCATGCAGCTGGAACTAGTGTCATATAAGTGGGCCATATCAGAGTTGCTGACACCGAGTGATGGTCATAGTAGGTAGTGATAATGGTGACAGTAGTACTGATGATTGTGATAGTAGGCCTAGTAGTGATGATGGTAATAGTAGTAGTGATGATGGTGATAGTAGGCCTACTAGTGGTGATGGTAATAGTAGTAATGATGATGTTGATAGTAGGCCTAGTAGTGATGATGGTGACAGTAGTAGTGATGATGGTGCTAGTAGGCCTAGTAGTGATGATGGTAATAGTAGTAGTGATGATGGAGATGGTAGGCCTAATAGTGATGATGGTATTAGTAGTAGTGATGATGGTTATAGTAGTAGTGGTGATGGGAACAGCAGTGATGGTGACCGTAGTAGTGCTTGTCTTAAACTGCGGGACGCGAAAATGCCCTAGGGGCTAGGAGTTATTTGTGAGTTTCTAGCTTTTGTTATAGACTCCCATTTAACTTACTTAACCAATTTTATTCCTTGCTTACATATTTACAGGAAGTACTTGTATTATAACCTTTCATACGTATATTCCTATTATAACAGGTTTGGTATAATTATCATTGTATTTCTTGTCTTATTTACATATAGTGTAGCCTACAGGTAAAGGCACGATGTATTCAGTTGATCTTTCAGAGGAACAGATCATGGGAATCACATGGATCATCATATCAAAAGTTGCCTTCTATCACGTGATGGGATCATGGATAAGGCATGATCGGGGTGTGTTTTGCATGTGTTATGGGTGTGATTGAATATTTAAACCACACCCCTTTTATGTAATCTTGGCAGGTACTGGTTAAGAGTTCTGTAAAATACCTATTGTATGGTAAGACGTCATTTAGAGGGCGTAACCCGATGTCATATAAGGTTAAGATATCGACATGAGAGCCAGAGAACATGACCCCATCACTTGTTGACAGTAAGAGGTCATAGGCCAGTCGTGATAGTGAAAGCCAGACATTTATACTTGTCATATTTCTTTCTACTTAAACATTGAATTCTACAGTATATAGTACTTCTGAATAAGACTTAAGTTATTATTCATTAAAGCAAATGTGAATTTACTCAAGTTTCAGTTTCTTTATATTATATCTGTAAGGCCTGATACTTATATATATACATTTATTAATTATTGTTTCCCGTATAACCCGGGATGGTGGCAGTCCTTCGAGAGTTACTTAATCAAGATATAACTCTAATTTTTAGCACCATGATATGGTGCCTTGCGTTGGTCCTGTAAACCAAGGCAACTCCCACGGGTCTGTAATTTGACCACAAACGCAACTAAGTATAGATTCAAGTCACTAATAGTCTAAATATTAAATAACATCACTTATTACGGCTGGCCATATTGGCGAAACTGGCAATCTTGGCACATCATCGCGCCGTCGTACCCTACAAGTTCGGGCTGTGATCGAGTTCGCCCCATTGTATGTCCTGCGGATTCCTGTGATTCCTCAACTTCAACTGCAGCAGGGAGTCTTCCAGGAAGGAGGGCTTTCGAGTAGCAGTATTGGTCGTACCTTGGAGGATCAAGTTTAGGAGGAGGACGCTGTTGGGACGAGACTATAGTGGGCCGGAAGATCCAGCTGGTACGTCTCCCCAGGCACTCACCCCAAGGCCAACCAACCATCACCACCTTGCCGGCTTGCCCGCTTCAGTGTTGCTTGAAGTTTGAGAGAGAAAGGATACGTAGCTGGTTGCAGACACATAGACGAGGTAACGTGTTCATCCGACTTGGAGGCCTTAAGTGATTAAATATTAAATTGTTCCAATTTTTTAATCACATTTTAATCTATAAATTAATTTTGAGTTTAAAGTTTTCACAGTCTTTTAATCATTTTGTGCAAAATAGGATGTATCGTTTGTGATTTCTGACGTGAATTGTTAAGCGGTGATTTATAGAAAATATAAATTTTTTATCTTTGAAGAGATGATCTATTATATGTTATTTTTTCAAGTTGAGGATTCCCTATGTCATTAAAACGTTTGTTTAAGAAAAAAACTAAAAATCCTGCAGTCGAGTCAGTTGATCCTGACTTATCTGATATAAGTAAAGAGGATCGCGATTTTTCAGACGATAGTTTCGGGTCTTCTGAAAATCAATATGAGGAAGTAAGTGAGACAGGTGTTGATCGTACGGTAAATCCTGGTACATCAGGTGAAGCACCTATATATGCAAACGTTAATGAAAGTTTATTGAGGAGTGGTACATCACGTGACACCACCCCAACCTATTTAGAACCTATCACAGCCTCAGTTCCTCAGCCAGTCAAGATGACTCCCCCCCGATCCCCCCCCCCCCCCCCCCCCAAAGAGCTTCCATTTAAATGTTGTGCAGGGTCAGGCATCGAAGCCATTCACTGGTTTGGAAGAACACAGAAATATCTTTTCGGTCTTAGATGACGTGGATATGGAGATCACGGGCAAAGGTATCAATATAGAGAGGGCTAAAATTGAAATTTTTCGCTCGAAAATTGACAAGGGAAATACTCCAGCAGGTTATTGATAGGCGTGCGATGATCTTATCAATGCCATAACTTACGATGAGTACAGGGTTAAGTTTTTGGAGAAATTTGGTTCATCGAGCAAGGGTGCATTTGCGAAATTCAATGACTTTGCTGATCTGCTATTGAAGGAAAAGAAAAACCAGTCTGTGGACACATTATTCACAATTCGCAAATTGCATGTCGCATGACCTAATTCATCATACCTGTTTTGAGGATAGTAAAATATCACTAGAGCATCTGAGTAAGCTCTTAGGCTATGTCATGTTAGTTAGTGCCTTGCCAGACTCCGTGAAACCGATCACTAGGAGGATTGAATTTCCGACTACGATGTCTCTATATAAATTCACAAAGAAGCTGAGGAAAACTTGTGATACGAGCGGTGTTACCACCGATCAAATTCAGTTTTTGTGTGCTCACGTTAGGAATTCCCAGTCCTTACCTGTTTCCCCAGCTCAGTCTGGCCCGAAGTTACAGAATCAACCTAAAACTTCCCATTCAGGTAAAAATTCCCAGGATAGTGCTCCTCCCAGAAACCATAAACCCCACAGGTAGGTCAGATTAGACAGAGTTACAGCTCTCAAACATGGAATTATCAATCACCCTGTTATCAAGGCGGTGGGCAGAGACCGCAAGCGTCTGGCGGCGGCGAGCAGAGTGCGCAGGTCCCGGCGATAATGGACAGTGGCGCCGGTGGTCAAAACAGGGATGTTTTGTATTTTTATTGTGGTATCCGGGGTCACATTGTTCCTCGTTGTAACATCAAAGCCAAAGAGTTATATGAATATACGGCGGGTGAGCCACCTTTCTGTCATGGATGTAAGACAAAGGACCACCGGACGGAAAATTGCTCAGAGGTTAGGATAGATGTAGATGATTGGAATGCGACACACCCACGGTCGGGGGAAAACCAAGGCCAAGGGCAAGCCAACCAACCTTAAGTGATAATTCTACACGAATTCCAGTACTTCCAAAATTAAGGATAAGTGCGCTCATGTAGTCACCTGAGGTATTAATTTTAAAGTAATTTGTGAATAATTAGACTATAAGTGTTTTAATTGATACGGGTTCTCCTGTGAACCTCATGTCTAGCTTAGCATTTAATAGATTGAATCGGGATGATTCGTTGACACTTGAATTCCCGGATGTTAATTTACACAGTGTTTCAGGTGATGATATTTCTATTTCGGGGATTACGTACTTATCAATGGAATTGCATAAGGACTTAGATTTAATGACGGAGAAAGTATACGTAGTGAATGGGTTAAGCATTTCATCAGACCTTTTGTTGGGTTTTAAGACAATGAGGGAGATAATTTGTTTAGTTATTCCAGAGATTAATGGTGTACCTGTTAACATTACTTGCATTGAGGTCTCATCTAGTTCTCCAGAGGGTTTACAATTTGTTTCAAGGGGTATACATAAGAGTAAATCGAAGTTGTGATGAGTAAGGGTAGTAGGCCTAAGCGTCATACATCTGGCTGTAGAATCATGGACAGCCAACGCCGGCTCGACCTCGCGGCTTGTCCTGTGGTCCCAGTCTCCGACATTAAAATGCATAATTATTTGGAGCCATCTATGAGAGATTCTGATATTCTCATGCACTGTAATACTATCATTGAACCGCATTCTGCGAGGGTTGTTGAAGTGTATGCAAATAATCTTAAGAGGATAGTCAATTCTATTGTTTTAGTGCCCGACACTTCGGCTATTAAAGGTATTACTTTCGCGCAGGCGCTTCATGAGGTGGATGACACTAATGTTTTTCGGACTCTCATTTTAAATGCCACAAATTGCTTAATGAAATTGTATCCGGATACAAAATGATGTACTGCTTCTTGCGTACCTTGTAAATTTGAATAAATAAATTATCTTTCCGTGGCTTCAGTGCGCACAGAAAATTCTCCTGTGATGGATGATAGAATGCGTAGGAATTATGAGGTTTTATAAGGTACTGATTTTCCTGAGGCTCAGGGTCCGCTTAAGGCGTTATTGAGGGACTTTAACACCTTACGAGCGGCCTATGCGGTTTATTTATGTGTACCGCACAGCGGGGTGTTTTTAGCCAAAATAGGGCTGTTTACGTGATCATTTTCATGCCTAAATAAGACCCAGAACGTAAAACAAGTACCTATCCCTGAAAGGGCATAAACAGAGCTTTCGAATGACACCATAACGATCCTTGTATGATGGATAGTTTTCTTGCAATAACCGTGCAACGCGAGTGCAAAAAGCAGGTAATTCGGTACTTTCAGTACATAATTGAGTATGTAGCGAGTGAGAGAGGGAGGAGGGAGCTGAGATTTGTGTCAGTAGGTTCGCCGCGGTGGTCTGGAGCAGTCATACGCTCGCTAGTCTCCTGCCACCACTTGTCTCTCTCTCTCAGCCACATTACGTGCTGAAATTGCCACTCGAGTTATGTCGAGTGCCGCCAAATAGTCCAGCTTTATTTAACTCGACTTATGTTGCTCGCCGCTAAATAAGGGTTAATGAGTCCGTACGTCTTTTCTATCCTAAATGACCTAGAGCAGTTAGTTCAGCAACCCACCCATATCCCGGATCGCATCGGAGATCGGCCCAACATTCTTGACCTGTTTCTAACTGCTAACCCTTCTTCTTATACTGTCGATCTTTTCTCTCCTTTGGGCTCCTCCGACCATAATCTTATCTCTGTCACCTGTCTTATCTCTCCAGTACGGCCACCCGATCCTCCTAGCCGGCGGCGCTTGTGGCACTTTGGCCCTGTCAACTGGGAGGCTCTTCGGCAGTACTTCTTTGATTACCCATGGAATGATTTCTGCTTCCGTGGCCGAGGACCCTCGGAGAGTGCTGAACGCATTACCGAGGTAATCCTATCGGGCATGGAAGCATACATTCCATTCTCTTTCTCTCAGACTAATGCTAAAAAATCTTGGTTTACTCACACCTGTTCTACTGCTGTCCTCAATAAGGAGGAAGCATTCAAACGGTACCGACGCCTTAAAACTCAAGACTCTCATACTTCATGTTTCTGCCCGGAATCAAGCCAAATCTGTTCTTCGACTTGCCAAACACTCTTTCGTCAATAATAAATGCACTGAACTATCCAACTCTAGCTCTTCCTAAGTTTCTGGCATCTAGCCAAAAACCTCTCAAACAATTTCTCTTCCTCGTCTTTCCCTCCCCTTTCCCACTCTGATGGCACAACCATCACTTCTTCCTCTGACAAAGCTAAACTCTTCGCTCAAACTTTTGCTAGAAACTCCACCTTGGATGATTCCGGTGCTATTCCTCCCTCTCCGCCCTCCTCTCTCTTACTTATGCCTAATATTCTAATCTCTTCAAAAGATGTACTTTCTACCCTCTCTGGGCTTAACACTAATAAGGCGTACGGTCCGGACGGTGTTCCTCCTGTTGTTCTCAAAAACTGTGCTTCCGTGCTGACTCCCTGCCTAGGCAAACTCTTTCGTCTCTGTCTATCCTCTAAAGTCTTCCCTTCATGCTGGAAGTTTGATCACATTCAACCTGTCCCAAAAAAGGGTGACCGCTCTCAACCCTCCAACTATCGTCCAATTGCTCTCATTTCTTTCTAAGTTTTTGAAACTATTCTTCTTCCAATTTTTCATTACATTTCTCTTCTCATAATCTGCTCTCAGATCGCCAGTATGGCTTCCTTAACCCTTAATTAGCGGCTCACCACATAAGTCGAGTTAAATAAAGCTGGACTATGTGGCGGCGCTCGACATAACTCGAGTGGCAATTTCAGCACGTAATGTTGCTGAGAGAGAGAGACAAGTGGTGGCAGGAGAGTAGCGAGCGTATGACTGCTCCAGACCACTGCGGCGAACCTACTGACACGAATCTCACCCCTCCTACCTCTCTCACTCGCTATATAAGGAATTGTATGGGGAAAGTGCCTAGTTACATGCTTTTTGCACTCGCGTTGCACGGTTATTGCAAGAAAACTAGCCATCATAAAAGGATCGTTATGGTGTCATTCGAAAGCTCTGTTTATGCCCTTTCAGGGATAGATACTTGTTTTACGTTCTGGGTCTTATTTAGGCATGAAAATGATCACATAAACAGCCCTATTTTGGCTAAAAACACCCCGCTGGGTGGTACATATAAATAAACCGCATAGGCCGCTCTTAAGGTGTTAAGGGTCGCTCTACTCGTGATCTTCTATCATATCTTACTAACTCTTGGTCATCCTCCTTTCGGGACTTCGGTGAGACTTTTTCTATTGCACTAGACATATCGAAAGCCTTCGATAGAGTCTGGCATAAATCTTTCATTTCTAAACTACCCTCCTTCGGTTTCTATCCCTCCATCTGTGCCTTTGTCTCTAATTTCCTTTCCGGCCGTTCCATAGCCGCGGTTATGGATGGCCATTGTTCACTTCCTCACCCTATAAACTCTGGTGTTCCTCAGGGCTCTGTCCTATCTCCTATTGTGACGCTCCTGCATAGTAGCCACGTGCGGACATGCGCGAGGGTCGGCTGCCCAGCCGTTTAGAAACCGGCTGGCGGCAGCCGGCTTTTCCTTAGTATATAGCCTACGACAATGTAACTAATGTCTGGGATATTCTTATGTTGTTTCACAGCTTGAAGCTGCCCTTATTCTTAACCAACACATCTTAGTATATTTTATTCTCGATAGTTGATTGTTTCATTATAATACATAAGATGTATTGTAGTGAAGGAGAGAGAGAGAGCGAGCGAGCAGGGTGGGGGAGGTGAGTGTTGCTTTTCCTCCTCCTCCCTCCTCCCTCCCAGGGGAGTTGTTCGCCTGCGTGGTCTTTTCTCTCGGTTTTGATTGGCTGGTGGCTCCTGGCGCCTTCTGCAGGCCTGCTGCCGGGTGACGTAGCGGCCTGTGATTGGCTGACCACCGTGCCTTTGTGTGGGATCCTGGAGGGGTCCAGAGGAGCTATTCTCCTCAGAGCTCACCTCACTGTCGTACCCTTCGGACCCCCTTGATATCTATCCCTCTCAACCCCACTTAGAAACTTTCTCTCTTACTTTGTATACCTTCTTTCCACTACTTCACCAATCTATTTAATTATCCCATCCCCTTGATAGACCTTATATTGTATTAACGACGAGCTCTCAGATAATTAGATAGGATTTTGGGCCTTATGCAGAGATGTAATTGTTAATGAGACCTAGGAAGCTTTTTTGTTGTCTCATATTTGGTGGTTTCATGCTTGCTAGTGTGTTCTTGTGGCAGGTGAGCAGGGGCTAGACCGGAGGGGAGGTTTTTTGCGATCCTTTAAGAAAAGTCTGCTGGTGCGAGTCCTGTGGACCTGCACGACTTTACTAGGATACCCGTGGGAGTCTGGGGCCATTTTCTTGTCTGTGTGCCTGTGTGTCTAGTGTTGTGTTGTATGAGGGCCCTTGCTTAGTCCACTCAGCACTGCGCTAGCACGCCTTGCGTTTGTTTTAGGGTCGCCAGGAGAGAGTCAGATACTTGGGATCTGAGTCTCTCAAGAGAGCACCCTTTCAATTAGAGTAATTTGGCGCACAGACTTGGGAACGTCCCTTGGCTAGAGCAGGTGGCTCAGCCCGGGTATCCGAAGCCTATATCCTTCCGGCTAGACCTCTGCCACCTGGCAGATTAACAGCTAGCGGTTTATTATATCTGTATGCTTGTTATTGTGCCACAGTTTACCGTCTTTGTGAGCATTGTGAGTCAGGGTGTGGCTTAGAGACTCTGTCCGAGCAGGCTTGCCTGACTAAGAGTGAGAAGCACACCTGTATGTGGTTATGTTGCGAGTGGCTGCCTTTATTTAACTATACCTATGCCATTATACACTGTAGGTCCTATCACTAGTATTTATTCCTGCTTATTAGTTAAGAGTTCTCTAAATCCGTAACGTACTTTCTTTGCTAAGCATCAGATCCTACAGTAGCCGCATGCAGTTTAGAAACCTGCATCTTGTCTACCGGTACGATGTTTTGAGGACTTTGCTCTCACCTTCTTTCACGCAGGGGTGATTAGTTGTATTAACCCGGGAACTGCGGGGAGACTCTTAAGAGTTCCCCCGGCGGACTGCGGGGAGACTCTTATGAGTGAGTGAAAAAAAAAATCAACTTTTGACATAGATTTTTTTTTTTTTTTTTTGGCCCCTGGGCCATGCAAAATCTCAGTCCTCTACCTCCCCTCCTTCCCCACTTTCCTCCTCTCCTTCAGTTATCACCTATTTTCCCTGTTATTCCCTTATTCTGAGGTATATTTTTGTGCTAACATTAGCGAGTTGCAAGCAGGGTGTTGTCATCACTGATGGCAAGCGAGTGCAAGAGAGAGAGAGAGAGTATCGATCGACTGTGTCTCAGTGGCCTTGGGGGAAATTGGTGGGAAAGTAGCTTGCCTCACCCATACATTATACAACTCGCGGGCTATATCTCCGATTTTGACCATCCAAACGCTGTTTTCACTCGTTTTATTGTTGTTTCAGGTTAATACCTTTATAATCAACCCATAATAGGCGCATATGGATAAGTATTAATGGTATTAATGGCACAATGAATATTTTAGTGACGGAAACACCTCAAATACGTCAGCACAGGGGGACGTTTCCAATTACCCCCATGCGCACTTCAGAGGTTAATTAACGTAATGTTAAATGTACTTTCTTCTAGTTTGTTATTGAATTGTTTCTGCAATTAAATTCCGTTATCTATCTTTTCCTTGAAGCTTTAAGTCAACTTAATTGTGTGATCTTTTATATAGCCTGCTTGACTATCAGCAGTCTATAGTGCGTGCACCCTGTATCCGAGTCATAGGATACCTCGTTGTCCAGGCAGGACTCTTGACGGTTTAGGGTGGTTTGTTGCCTGGGTTTATAGATAAGGGTTGGATCTAGCGTTTTCAGTTGTTGCTTGTTGCCGCATACCTAGTCCAATAGAAAGAGCCCAGTGTTTATATATCCCAGGACGTAACAAATGGCGACCTTGCATAGGATTTACTGAACAGAGGAATATAGTGGTCATTTGTTTTGAGATTCCTTATGATTAGAGGAATACAGTGGACATAGTTTTTTTTTGGGAGCAACCAATATAACACATTAAAGACTTTAAATAACATTAGTATATACATACTTGCATAGGAGATAAGGCACATTCTATAACCGTGATAATTACTGCAGTACACAAACATGTCTAATACATCAGAACACAGTGGTGGGTCAGGTCACGATATGGGCTCGGAGGGAGAAAGACCTGTGGAGTGGCTAGTCGATAGCGAGGAGGGTGCTAGAAGATTTGTAGAGGTGCCCCTTACCGCTGCCAGGGTGTTGAAGCTGAATAAGTATGGCTTAAAGTGTGTGGCAGGTCTGCAGGGTCACCAGGGTTTAAGTGGCATGAGGAAAGATCAGCTGAGGATTTTGATATTGGGTTTAGAAGGGAGAGACCTGGGTGGAGAGGCGACTGGGGGCCCCGGTCCCCAGCCCCCCCTCCACTCTACCCCCATATCAAACGTCAGGGTGCCTGAATTTAGTACATACCCCCAAGTTGATGGTCAATGGCAGCGTGGAATTCAATCACAGGGACCCTCCCCATTAAATGCACCTTCCCCTCCTCAAGGGTTGACTCCAGATTTGTTGTTTCGGCTTGAGATGGCCAAGGTTGAGGTTGCTAGAGCTCAGGTTGAGGCTACCGAGAGACAGGCTAGTGTGCAGGCTGAGGCTGCAGAGAGAACAGCTATACGAGAGGCTGAACTGCAGGCAGAGTCTACTAGGTATCGGGCTGACAGGGAGCTGGAGAGATCTCGAGTGAAGGTAACAGGGCGAAATATTGGGGGAGGTAATAGACATCGGGACCAATCATTGTCGCGCCTGCTTAAACTAGTTCCTGTGTTCGATGAATCATGTGTAACTGAGTTTTTTATGCGATTTGAGAAGAAGTGTCAGGAACACCAGTGGCCTCAGGAAAAGTGGGCAGCATTAGTTTCATCAAGACTCCTAGGAAAGGGGCTAAAAGCGTATGATGCACTACCTTTAGAGTCCTGTGTAGTTTATGATGAGCTAAAGAAGGCTGTGCTACGGGCCTATGAGTTACAACCAGAAACTTACCGCTTGAAGTTTCGGGGTGTTACTAAGGGCAAGGATAGTACCTTCCTAGAACACGCCCGGGACTTGTCTGATGCACTACGACATTGGCTGCGTTCTGAGAGGGCAGCTACTTTTGAGGAGTTGAGTGAGCTGGTTCTCTTGGAGCAGTTCTTTAAGTGCACAGGCGGGGACTTAACATTAAATATAAAGGAAAAAAATCCTAGAACTCTCCAGGAGGCAGCAGAAATGGCTGACCTCCGACTGTCATTAATTCGAGGGTGCGAAGCAGCAGCTAGGAGTGAGTCGGGTGCAAAGGATCGTACCCCTCCCCCTCCCAAGAATTTTGATACACATAAATACACAAAACCATTTAGCACTGACAATAAAACTGAACATAAACCAAATACCGTCCCGTATAAAAGTCTAATGGTGCCTCCCACTCCCAAGGGAATCCAAAGAGTAAAGAGTGCTTTTCATGTCACAAGGAGGGTCACTTTGCAAATCCTTGTCCGAACAAGCCACCAAACAAGGTTGTGTCATTGGCCCGCAGCATAGGGGTGTCGCCTATATCTTCTGAGTTTGCAAAGGGTAGTTCGTCAGAGGTTGGGACACAGCCTGTGCTCAAGAGTCCGGAAGGCTCGAACCCTGTCCGCGACGTCTTTGGGGGTCATAGAGGGCATGGTTTTGTGAGGTGGGCTGGCGAAAGGCGAGGAGTTAAGCTATTGCGTGATATTGGGGCTTCTCAGATCTTGTTAAGGAACTTTACTGGTAGACCGATTAACGCTGCTCGGGTGGTGGTAGTTCAGGGGATCAATGCTACGAAGTCCTACCCGCTGGTGCGGATGGAGCTGGAGGTGGGTGGTGTGGCGAAGGAGCTGGATGTCGTAATTGTAGAGAACTTGCCTGTTGGAGGCGTCGACCTCCTCCTCGGCAACGACTTTGCGGTGCCTGCTTCTAAGGTTTCACCCTTGGTTGTTGCCGAGAAGGCGGCCGACGTTAGTAGGGAGGAACAGGAGTGGGTTGAGAAGTGTAGTGTACAAACCATGGCGGGTGTTGTGACGCGTTCTCAGACATCCGGAGCCTTGCAGCCACCACCTCAGTCTATCAAACCGCGGAGGAAAGGTCACAAGAAAACGGGAAGTGTTGGTCAATTGGAGAGTTTTGAGCCAGCAGTGTTTCTTGGTGACTCATTATTGGCACCTATGTTAGAGTCTGGAGAGGCCCCAGGACCTGTCACAGCTAGTGAGGAGGTAGGGCAGGAAGAGACTCCGAGGCAGCAACGTTACACACGGAGAGAAAAAAGGGTTGCTCAGTTTGATATTGGGGGAGGACTTGGGTTGCTTCGGAAGCATCTAGACAGGTTGGTTCCCTCAGATATTTGTAAACTGCAGTTGGAGGGATCCTCAGATCCTCCTGGGATCCTCTGGAAGTTCAGAAGTGTGGTAATGGTGCTGTCGAGATCAAACACGAGGACGGGGAAACATGTCATGTGAACCTGTTGGAGGAGTTTGGGAGGCAACCACCTGAGCAGCCTACTGTCCCTGCGTTGGTCTGCAGCGGCCAAGGTGGAGAAGGAGAGGGGGGCAGTAGGGCACAGGTGGAGGAGAGTAGGGATTATCATGTCTCGGCGGAGCAGTGGGCGGGGGACACGAGTCTGGTGGCTGTGGAAGCGCTAGAGCACCTGCCTGAGCAGCAGTGTGCAGCGCTCCAGCACCAGCTCGGTTCATACCCCACTGGTCGTGCCGAGCCTCTGAGTCTCACAACTCAGACGGTGCAAGATGTTCCGCGGGCAGGTCACGTGGATGTTGAAAGACCGTTAGCCTCGTTGTTTCGGTGGTTCAAGGTGGGCGACGAGGCTTTGGCATGGTTGCCAGGTCAGGGTCGGCCCATGGCTGCCAAGGGTGGTGGTCAAAAGGAGGACATTGAGCAGATTGGTGAGGTTGGCTGTGGAGTGGCTGTGCCCGGTCGTCGCATAGCCTCCCAATGCTGCTCTAGTCAAATGCAACAGCCCTACCATAGACCGACTGTATCTGGCCATGTCGCTAAAAGCGGTGATGCTGCGCAGGCAGATGTCGTAAGGAATGCGGGGGTGTGCATGTACAGTATCGGCGGGGAAGCCTTAGCAATAATGAACTATGGGAGTGACTGCACAGGTGGTACTGATTGTCCCTCTCATGACCTGGCTGTTCTAGGGACGAAGGTGGAGAAGGAGGGAGACTACAGGTTAGAAGCTGCGGTCTCGGCTGGGTTGTGGAAGGGCACTAGGATTGTTATTCTGCGAGATAAGTTGTTTATTAGGCTGTGGCAGTGCATCCGCATGTTTGTTGCTTCTCCAGGCCTGATGTACGGGGTAGAATCCGACATGCAGGCTGGAGACAGTGCAAGGCTCAGTTTAATTCCCTACCGTATAAATCCTGCTCGACAGCCTGTGGTTCAAGCAGAGCTGGATTATGTGTTGACGAAGGGTCTGAGGGATAAGGAATGTCGTGAGTGGTCGTTGCTTGTAACTTTGCAACCGGTGTTAAGTGGCAAGATCAGTGAGTGTGTTGATTGCGAGAGTGTGTGTGCATTATCCCTGACAGACTCCTATGCCTTATCGTGAGTTGACGACACCATAGACCGCCTCGGGGCTGCATCGCCTATCACGAAGGTAGAACTAGTGAAAGGTTATTGGCAGGCCCCGTTGCCGGAAAGAGCGAAGAGAAATGCCAGTCTTGTGATGAACTGGGCAGTTTATCAGTGCCAGGTGTTGTTTTGCTGCCGGGACACAAGTTGGATGTGTGGCATGCTAAGGGCACTGATAATGTTTTGGCTGATTGGTTGTCACGGGAGGGTTTGTTTGCAGGAGAACCCTCGCCGTTCATTCAGTGTGTGTTGAGAGTGAAGGAAAATAGGCTGTCACTGTAGTTCAGCCGAAAAAAAAAAAAAAAAAAAAAAAAAAAAAAATATAAAACTCTTTATTTTTATAACGTGTAGAATTTTGTATAAGATGTTGTAGCAGTATCTAAGTTGAATGTTTTCGCTTATTGTTGCTAAGTTAGTTGAACTTGCTCGGTGGAGTGCAACAGTCTATATATCTTTTTATATATAGTGCCTTGTGTCGCAACAGTGTGTGGTACTATGAGAAGCTTTCTGTTAGATATGAAGAACTTAGTCAAGTGTCTTATATCTTGGGGGAGGTGTGACGCTCCTGCATAGTAGCCACGTGCGGGCATGCGCGAGTGTCGGCTGCCCAGCCGTTTAGAAACTGGCTGGCGGCAGCCGGCTTTTCCTTAGTATATAGCCTACGACAATGTAACTAATGTCTGGGATATTCTTTTGTTGTTTCACAGCTTGAAGCTGCCCTTATTCTTAACCAACACATCTTAGTATATTTTATTCTCGATAGTTGATAGTTTCATTATAATACATAAGATGCATTGTAGTGAAGGAGAGAGAGAGAGCGAGCGAGCAGGGTGGGGGAGGTGAGTGTTGCTTTTCCTCCTCCTCCCTCCTCCCTCCCGGAGGAGTTGTTCGCCCGCGTGGTCTTTTCTCTCGGTTTTGATTGGCTGGTGGTTCCTGGCGCCTTCTGCAGGCCTGCTGCCGGGTGACGTAGCGGCCTGTGATTGGCTGACCACCGTGCCTTTGTGTGGGATCCTGGAGGGAACCAGAGGAGCTATTCTCCTCAGAGCTCACCTCACTGTCGCACCCTTCGGACCCCCTTGATATCTATCCCTCTCAACCCCACTTAGAAACTTTCTCTCTTACTTTGTATACCTTCTTTCCACTACTTCACCAATCTATTTAATTATCCCATCCCCTTGATAGACCTTATATCTATTATTGTATTAACGACGAGCTCTCAGATAATTAGATAGGATTTTGGGCCTTATGCAGAGATGTAATTGTTAATGAGACCTAGGAAGCTTTTTTGTTGTCTCATATTTGGTGGTTTCATGCTTGCTAGTGTGTTCTTGTGGCAGGTGAGCAGGGGCTAGACCGGAGGGGAGGCTTTTTGCGATCCTTTAAGTAAAGTCTGCTGGTGCGAGTCCCGTGGACCCGCACGACTTTACTAGGATACCCGTGGGAGTCTGGGGGCATTTTCTTGTCTGTGTCCCTGTGTGTCTAGCATTGTGTTGTGTGAGGGCCATTGCCTAGTCCACTCAGCACTGCGCTAGCACGTCTTGCTTTTGTTTTAGGGTCGCCAGGAGAGAGTCAGATACTTGCGATCTGAGTCTCTCAAGAGAGCACCCTTTCAATTAGAGTAATTTGGCGCACAGACTTGGGAACGTCCCTAGGCTAGAGCAGGTGGCTCAGCCCGGGTATCCGAAGCCTATATCCTTCCGGCTAGACCTCTGCCACCTGGCAGATTAACAGCTAGCGGTTTATTATATCTGTATGCTTGTTATTGTGCCACAGTTTACCGTCTTTGTGAGAATTGTGAGTCAGGGTGTGGCTTAGAGACTCTGTCCGAGCAGGCTTGCCTGACTAAGAGTGAGAAGCACACCTGTATGTGGTTATGTTGCGAGTGGCTGCCTTTATTTTATTATACCTATGCCAATATACACTGTAGGTCCTATCACTAGTATTTATTCCTGCTTATTAGTTAAGAGTTCTCTAAATCCGTAACGTACTTTCTTTACTAAGCATCAGATCCTACAGTAGCCGCATGCAGTTTAGAAACCTGCATCTTGTCTACCGGTACGATGTTTTGAGGACTGTTTGCTCTCATCTTCTTTCACGCAGGGGTGATTAGTTGTATTAATTAACGTAACGTTAAATGTACTTTCTTCTAGTTTGTTAGTGAATTGTTTCTGCAATTTAATTCCGTTATCTATCTTTTCCTTGAACCTTTCGTCAACTTAATTGTGTGATCTTTTATATAGCCTGCTTGACTATCAGCAGTCTATAGTGCGTGCACCCTGTAACCGAGTCATAGGATACCTCGTTGTCCAGGCAGGACTCTTGACGGTTTAGGGTGGTTTGTTGCCTGGGTTTATAGATAAGTGTTGGATCTAGCATTTTCCGTTGTTGCTTGTTGCCGCATACCTAGTCCAATAGAAAGAGCCCAGTGTTTATATATCCCAGGACGTAACACTATTCTCTTTCTAATTTTTATAAATGATCTACTTAACTGTACCTTAATTCCCATCCATTCATACGCAGACGACTCAACCTAACACTACTCCATTACTTTTTTAGAACGCCGCAGCCAGTAATCCCTCAACGACAAACGTAATGAAGCCATACAACTCTTAAATTCTGATCTAAATACTATTTCCAATTGGGGCAGAGAAAACCTTGTTAACTTTAATGCTTCCAAAACTCAATTTCTCCATCTATCTACCCGTCAAGATCTCCCAGCGGACTATCCCTTATTCTTCAACAATACAAAAATCAACCCTTCATCTTCTCTCAATATTCTTGGTGTCTCTTTTTCCTCTGCTCTCATTTGGAAGGACCATATTACCAGTCTTGCTAAGGCAGCCTCCCAGAAGCTGGGTGTGCTCAACCGCCTTAGGGGGTTCTTTTCCCCTGCACAGCTTCTTGCTCTGTACAGGGGCATAGTGCGCCCTTGTATTGAGTATTGTTCACATGTGTGGGGAGGTTCCTCTCAGACCGCTCTCCTAGACAAGGTTGAAAGGAAGGCCTTTCGTATCATTAACTCCCGTCCACTCACCAACTCTCTGCAATCTCTCTCTCTCCGCCGCAATGTTGCATCTCTCTCGCTATTCTATCGCTACTATAATAATCAGTGTTCCTCAGAGCTATGCCAGTTCATACCACCTCCTTTATATAGGGCACGTGGTACCCGTCTTGCAACTCAATCCCACCCCTACTCTGTGCAACTCTCCAACCCAAGAGTGAAACGTTACTCTCAAACTTTCTTCTACTCAACAGCTGAGCTCTGGAACTCTCTCCCAGAATCAGTTTTTCCCGCTTCCTATGACTTAAATTGCTTCAAACTCCGTGTGTCCCGGCATTTTGGCTCGAACGTCCCTTGATTTTGGCCCTGTCACTCTTTCAACTATGGGGAGGCACTCACTATAGGCAGTTATGCCTTTTGCCTCCCTCAATCACATAGCAAAAAAAACAAAAAAACAAATGGGGGATGCTATGGGTTTTACTGGCATTTTGGAACATAAAATTGTGTTGAGCGACAAGAATGAAAAACCAATTTACCTTCCAATGTACCCCCTATCGCATAGTCAGTGTGAGTTAGCTGATATGCATGATTCGGATTTACTTTCTCAAAATGTAATTCAACCTTCCACGTCGCTTTGGCAGTCACCTCTTTTCTTAGTCCCGAAGAAGGCCAAGGGAGAGTTTAGGGTAGTGGTAGATTATAGAAGACTTAATTCCATCACTGAAACCGATCATTTTCATATGCCGGCGATACCAGAAATTCTTGCAAGATTGGGGACTAAAAATCATGTTTTTTCTACCCTCGATCTTTCGAGCGGTTTCCATCAGATCGGTTTATCACCGGAATCGAGACATTATACAGCATTTAATTAATTAATAATGTTTTGGCAGGTTAGAGCGGCCATAATGTTTATGTATACATAGACGATATTTAAAAAAAAATCTAGAACGATAGAGGAACATCTTATTGCACTGAGAAATATACTTTCTAAATTAAATGAGGCAGGTTTAAAAATTAAAATCAGTAAATGTGAATTTTTTAAGAAGAAATTGTAATTTTGGGGGCATAAATTAACTCCGGACGGAGTAAATACCACTGCCCAGTTAACCACTTCTATCACTAATTTTTCAACACCCACTAACGTTAAACAGTTACGGCAATTCTTGGGTCTCTCAGGATATTATAGGGCCTTTATGAGAAATTATGCGGCCATTGCAAAGCCTCTATATATTTTACTTAAGAAAGACGCTAAATTTTTGTGGAGAGTTGAAATGGAGGGATCTTTTACCGAGTTAAAAACCAGCTTAACATCACGACCAACCCTTATCTTCCCTGTTTTTAAGAAACCTTTCTCTATTAATTCTGATTCGTAATATACTGGGTTTGGGGCTGTTCTTATGCAGTATAGGGATCTCTTACGGCCGTTAGGATTCGCTAGTTGTTCTTTAAACCAGCAGAACAGAATTATTGTGTTACCGACTTAGAAGGTGCAGCCCTAATTTGGGCGTTGAATACTTGTTGTGAGGTGATATATGGTTATGACGTAACTGTTTGGACAGACCATAAGCCTCTAATTAAATTGTTCGATGATAAACTTCTCACGGGTAGATGTGCCAGGTGGAAGTTGACTTTAGCATCATACAATCCTACGTTATTATACGTTGAAGGCAAGCTCAACACAGTTGCCGATGCATTATCAAGGAATCCTGTTTGTTTAATTTCTGTGAATGCGCTAATATGTAGCAAGAGTATTGCGTTAGACCAACGTAAAGATATTTTATGGGGTAAATTTATTCTTGCATTAGAATCGGGGGATTTTAGCGATATTGTTCCTTATAGTCATCCCGACTTAGCAGGATTTGATTCTTTTAATTTTGAAATGCATGAAGGTTGTTTGTACAGAACATTTTATATAATTGACAGTAATTTTACAACTCGTCATCACGGATTCACAAGTTAGTACATTATTACCTATACTACATGGTCATGATACAATGGGGCATCCTGGGAAGCTTCGTTCGTTGAAACAAGCACAGATAAATTATTATTGGCGAGCAATGAAAAAGGATATAGATAGGTACATTGACCGTTGTTCAACATGCGCCACTATTAATCCTAAACTGAGCTCGGAAGCGAACCTCGGGGAATATCCGATTCCTGCGTATCCTTTTGATGTGGTTGCTATAGATTTATTAAAACTTCCATTGACTTATACAGGTAATCAATATGTGATGCTTACTATTTGTCCCTTTTCATGGTATGTCGTGTTATTGGTGTTGCAGGATGAAGAGGCAAAATCTGTTACTAATTCATTTTTAGCGGACGTCGTGTGTAAATTTTGTTGTCCTAATTTTGTAATTCTAGTATGACGAAACTATGCGATGAATATACTATTGATCATGTCACTGTTTGTCCTCATTCACCCCAGTCTAATGGCTTAGCTGAACGCGCTAATCAGTCCCTTATCCGTGCTATTCGCGGCTTATTACTAGATCGTGATACGAGCACTTGCGATTCCGTTCTTCATTTTGCGGAATCTACACTAAATTGTTTGATAAATTCCTCGATTGCGGATTTGCCGTACTTTATTGTTTTTGGTAGAGATATGAGACTTTCTCACAATTCGTTGGTTCAGTCAAATTCTACTGTTTATATCTGTGATGATTACGTGTTGTATCACTTGAATAATCTTCGGTCTATTTATAAGAACTTACGCAGTTCTCTTTCGAAATCAAAGGAAGACATGATTATTGTAGCGAATAAACGCACTAGGGATGTTAATATCGATGTAGGTGATCTTGTTTACTTAAGATAATTTTGTGCTAAAGATAAATTACAACCGGTTTTCGAGGGTACTATTCTTCCACTGTCTCTGTAACTTCTGGGGTCCCACAAGGCAATGTCCTGGGTCCCCTACTTTTCCTTTCATACATAAATGACCTCCCACTATCGCTTACTTCTACTACTAGACTTTTCGCAGATAATAGCTTAGTTTATAGACCAATTACTAATAGGGACGATTGCCTTTGACTACAGGACGACTTAATTGTGCTTGAAGAGTGGGAAGCCAAGTGGCAGGTGACATTTAGACCGGACAAATGTCACCATATCCGTTTCACCCGTTCAAATAAAATCATCCCATTCTCCTACAAACTCCATAGCACATTTTTGGATACTGTTCCCTCCCACAAATATTTGGGGGTCCACTTCTCAGCGGAAATGAGGTGGACCACTCACATTAGCAGTGTCAGAGCAAAGACTAATAGGGCCCTGGGCTTCCTGCGCAGGAATCTCACCAAGTGTAATGCAAACATCAAAATTCTAGCATTTAAAACACATGTTCGGCCACAGTTAGAATATTGCGACACCGTCTGGGATTCACACACTCACAACAATATAAATAAATTAGATGCCATACAAAACAAAGCTGCAAGATGGATCAGACGTGATTACAGACACACTACATTTGTCACTTTGCTCACACAAGACATTTAACTCGACCACTTGCAACAAGAAGACAAATGCACAGACAACAGATGTTATATAAAATCACCAACAACTTAGTAGACATAGACAAAGATATATATTTACACCCTACAATTATACGATATACGAGATGCAGCCACAACCTAAAATACCACACATATCAGGCAAGCACGGACATATTTAGACAATCATTTTTTCCCCGCAGCATCCAAGAGTGGAATCACCTCCCATCTCATGTAGTTAATAGCCCCACCCTTGATTCATTTAGAACTAGGATCACCAATCATTACATCCCTAATCCTGATCCTGTCCCCAACCATTAGTCCTAAAAAGCACAACCCCCGCATATCATGCCGCCCGAGAGCGGCCCTCTGCGGGTTCCTCAACGTAAACGTAAACGTAAACGAGTAATTTCAGTCGACAAGAAGAGTACTGTTATAAAATACTTAGAAAAAGGCGTTGAGAAAAGGGCTCATGTGAATCATTTGAAACGTGTAATACGCAATCTACCTGGCTACGAAGATATTTTTGTGTAACACAAAACCTTGAGTCCGAAGAATATTAGAGGACGTAAACGGCCTAAAAAGACAAGCGTTGTTCATAAATTATAAACTGAGATCGAGTAATGTTGCTTTTGTTAAAGAGGGAAATCATTTTGTAGCTCAATGGTGGGTTGACAGTTTATTTTTGTCATGATTCCTCAGACGGGTGTCGTAGGGAGGAATGTGGTGCTCTTCCTGGTATTATGGATATTGGGATGGGTGGTTGGACGGCTACGCGCTGTCACCGCTAGCGCGGACAACCCTTTCGACCTCACTCGTTCGGGGATGATTTTGAGGCCACGAGGTGATGTGATTTTAGTATCTGATGTAGTAGGATCCTACGTGGATATGTCATACATATCTAAGATTAAACGTAGTTGTGGTAGTGTTTTGGAGAATGTCATAATTACGTGTGATATTTTGAATAATTTACAGGAATTGACTAAGCACTAATACTCAGGCTGTGGACTTATTTCATTTAATGTGCTGGAAATTGTCAGTTGTGCAGTCTGAGGTGGATCATGTTTTTCGTAATGCAGAACCTTACTCACTCTCTTGCCGAAAGAGGGGGTCAATTAATATTGGAGGTAAACTTCTTGGGGGCTTGTTTGGCCTTGTCACTGAGGATGACCTTCAGTCGCTAGAGAGTAAAATTGAGGATCTTTCTGGCTATTTAGAGAAACAGGACAGGATGATGTCTACGAATAACATGAATCTACAGAGCATCGTCAATACTGTTAATGAAATGAGTTCAGTTATTCAGATGTGTGTACATGCTTAGATTGATATGCAGGATTCGAAGTTGCATAATAAATCGTAGGCAGTGTCCACCAACCTTTAACTGTCTTCGTGGTGCGATGTATAAGGTATTGATTTTCGCTGTGAGCATCCTGGGTTCGAATCCACGGACTGCCACATGTGTTTGTAAATTTCATTAATCGATTTTAGGAGTATGGTTGGTTGTTGGAAGGAACATAATAATTAATGAGGTACAGAATACCCTAAATGAATTAAACAGTAACGTAACGTTCTTTGAAGAACTTGTTGTGATATCCACTCGTATTGATACTTTCCGTATTATGTCTACGATTTTGGGGAACGATTTTGAACATTATATGCATGCTTTAGTTCACGCGGAGAATGGACTGGTGACATCTGATTTACTTTCCATGGCTGACTTATTCAATTTGCTGAGGTTGGCAAAGAGGGAACTAGATTTGGTCCCTCTAGTGGGTCATTCAGAATTAGAGTATTATTACCGCTTTCTTGAAGTATATGTGTGTCATGGTAAATTTCTTATTTTAATCCCTTCTTCATCTGACATCATTTTGTCTTGGTCTGAAGTAATACCTTTCCTGTTAAATTTCATGATTCCTTGCTCACTATTAATTTTCCTTCCAAAAATGTGTTGGTTTTGAAAGGGAAGTATACAGATGAATAACACTCTCTACTGAGTTCCTCCACTGTTAATGCGCTTTGTCACACGATTGTTGGAATGTTCACCATTGGCCCAGCGTCTGCCGTCCCTCTGCTACCGATGAATTCTAACAAATGCGTTCAAGTCATCGCTAGTAATTCGAATGTCCTAGATTTTTGTAATTTCACTCCGGTTCAATTTCACCTATTTTTCCACGTTTACGTATTCATTACTCACTTTCTTTATTTTGTCAATGCTTCTGATCTACTTATTACTTGCCCGGACAGAGCACCCTTTCATAAATCATGTATTGGCCAAGTTTATGTAGGGGACTCTTGTTTGTTGGTTTCGTCTCATCTTACTCATCCTCATCATCTTGGAGGAGGAGTTCTGTTTTTTATAAAAGAAAGTCTTAATCCCGTCTTAATGTCAAAACCTCAAATTGCGAATATAAACATATCTTATGTATTATTAAATAATAAACGAGGAACTAAAATAACACTAGCTTTATTATACAGACCCCCAGCTCAATCAGTGCAAACTGACAGTGAAATTTATGAACAAATTTCAGAAATAACTAACATACAAGATACCGTAATTCTTGGCGATTTCAACTTACCCGTGACTAAATGGGGCGATATTCTTACTTCACACTCTGGACACGACCTCTATGCTAACTTGCAAGAGAGTTCACTTTTTCAATTTGTACAATCTCCGACCCGTGGTAATAATGTGCTTGACCTTGTACTCGCAACAAAAGAAGAATTAATAGAGAATTTGAATGTTGGTGATGAATTCAGTAACAACGACCATCGTACGATAACTTTCACTTTAAAGTTTACTAGTAACAAATCAAATAGCAGCATTGAGAAAGTCCCTAATTTCAAGAAAAACAAATTTTCATAAACTTAAATCAAAGCTTAAAGAAACTGACTGGAGCTTTCTGACTAACAATAACGACATAAATACATCTTGGGAGTGTTTCACAACCACTTACCTTAAGGCAGTGCAAGACTGCATACCATCGAAAATACGGCGTCCAGGCCATAATGATAAGCCCAAATGGTGGAATAAAGATATTTCAGACTGTCTGCTTGCTAAAAAATGTGCTAATGATAGATTAAAATCCTCACAAAATGACGAAGAACGGGTGAAATTTGTAGAGCTACGACACAAAGCCAAAAAGTTAATTAAGCAAAGTAAAAAGACCCTGGAGTTACATGTTGCGAATCAAAGTAAAACAAACCCGAAATAATTCTATAGTTATATCAGAAAGAAAAAAGTAGTTACTTCAACTGTTGGACCGTTATTCGATGAAAATGGAGAATACACCAAAGACGAAGTACAAATGAGTAATGCCCTCAATACCTTCTTTGCATCAGTTTTTACAACCGAAGACCTCAGTGATATCCATACACCATCGCCGATTCAGATTGATAATTCAGATGTTCTAAGCAATATCACTGTTACAGAGAGAGAAGTATGGAATTGTTTAGATAAACTCAAGGTAAATAAAACGCCTGGACCTGATACAATCTCGCCTAGAGTTCTAAAGGAAGCTAAGGATGAGCTCTCCAAACCACTGACATTGTTATTCAATGAATCCTTGCAGTCTGGGACTATGCCTGATCAGTGGAAGCTAGCCAACGTAAAACCGATATTAAAAAATGGCAGCAAATCCCTACCCAGTAACTATCGTCCAATTAGCTTAACCTCAATTGTATGTAAAATGCTAGAAACGGTCATAAGAGACAGACTCGTAAATCACTTAGAGGCAAATAACTTACTTAAAGATAGTCAACACGGCTTTCGTAAAAAACGTTCCTGTTTAACAAACCTCTTAGACTTCTTCCACGATATCCTCAACCTCTACGATGAGAGTAAAGCTGTAGATATTATATACCTTGATTTTCAAAAGGCCTTTGACAAAGTTCCCGACAAACGTTTACTGCTAAAACTAAAAGCGCATGGAATACAAGATGGTGTGTTGAAATGGATAGAAAATTTGCTCAGCGACAGAAAGCAAAGAGTAGTCATAAACGGTAAGGCATCTAAATGGACCAATGTAAGTAGCGGGGTACCCCAGGGATCGGTACTAGGACCAATTCTCTTTCTAATTTACATCAACGACATAGATGAGGGTCTCAACTGTACAATCTCAAAATTTGCTGACGATAACAAAATTGCAAATAGCATACTCTCAAAAGAACAAGTTGACGATATGCAACACAATCTAGATAAATTGTCATGTTGGGCCCAAATTTGGCAAATGAGTTTCAATGCGGATAAATGTAAAGTACTACATATCGGATACCTAAATGAGAAAGCAAACTATTCGATGAATGGCACTCAGCTTAAGAATGTAAACAGAGAAACCGATCTGGGAGTAACAATATCGAGTAACCTAAAACCGAGTCAACAATGTTCAGAAGTTGTTAAGAAGGCAAACAAAATAATTGGCTTTATAGGCAGGTCATTTGAGCATAAATCCAAAGAAGTTATCCTAACCCTTTACAATTCCTTAGTCCGCCCTCTTCTGGAATACTTCGTTCAATCCTGGTGCCCTTATTACCAAAAAGATATAAACAAGCTAGAACGAGTTCAACGTAGAGTTACCAAAATCATACCTAGCCTAAAGAACAAACCATACGAAGAGCGTCTTAGAGAATTAAATATATTTCCTTTAATCCAGCGCAGATTAAGAGGTGACTTAATTCAAGTGTTCAAAATCATCAAAGGCATCGACAATATGAACTGTAGTAAGTACTTCACTATCGACCAATCTAATTACACGCGGGGAAACGGTTGCAAAATTATTGGTAAATCTTTTAACTCACACGAATCTAATAATTTCTTCTTCAATCGAGTTGTCAACTTGTGGAATGGGCTTCCCCGAGACGTTATAGACTGCACCACCGTTGATTAATTTAAACTCCGCTTAGACAAATATCTCGCATCAAACCCGCGACTGACTGCGTTTGTAAATGAATAACTTTATTTTATCCCCCCTCAGTTACTAACCCATCTGTCCCCTACTAACTTCCTAATCCTGCCACGGACATTAGTTCCAGGGCAGTAGTTCCCTTTCCAATGTTCCCTTACCCACTCTAAACCACTGTTTGGACACTTGATCCTCAGTGGTTTGGAGGACAAGCAGCCTAGAAGGGTCACTAGAACTGTTGTTGCTTGATTTCCTTTGTACTCCTTTGTACTCCTTTGTACTATTTACCCTTCTTTCACTCACATGCTTTCGATCACGGAGCAGGATATTCTTTTTGCAAGCATTCCTTCAGACGTAAATATTTTGTGTAATTTTTTGTTTCCTAAGATCATTTCACGTGAGATTGAAACATTGGAGTGATAAATTCATCCATGGACTCGCTCTCGTTTATGCATTACGTTCGCCCTTGAGTTCATCTACCCTCTTCCATTGTTCACTAGTCTTGTTTTATTTATATTCATTGTCATATTCCTTATAATTTCTAAAAACATTGAGGGTAGGTTGACAAGGGTTGAGATTATTCAAACTGTTGGAAATTAATTGTTTTCACTATTTTGAAGGCAGTAGGGAATTGTAAACAGACCTGTGGCATTTTGGTCGGTCTGATTACCGTGTTCAATTTACTTTGCATAACTACTTTATTTTTCTTGGGGTTTTATTTCAGATTTGTTTTTAATAATTTAGATTTGACTATTTCTAATATTTTGTGTTTTAACTATTTTGCACAATTACTTTATGTTTGCATATTGCATATATACCGATTGGTTTAATTTATCTTTACTTTATATTACATGTTGATAACCAGGTTTCTTTTCTTTATAATAAATCTTCACCGCAGTGCTTATAAATGTTGAAAAACAATTATATTCTACTTCTACATCTACGTCACAGTGTTTATATATATTGAAATAATTATAGTCTTTTAACTATTGAAATACGAGTTATCATTTTTTTGGGGGTGTTAGCTTAGTCTATAACCTACAATTTTTGCATAAATATTATCGAGCAATTAATGACTAGATGTGATTTTGAACAAAGACATTGGTGTTGGTTGTTTGCCTTTGACAAAGTTCCCCACAAACGTTTACTGCTAAAACTAAAAGCGCATGGAATACAAGACGGTGTGTTGAAATGGATAGAAAATTGGCTCCGCGACAGAAAGCAAAGACTAGTCATAAACGGTAAGGCATCTAAATGGACCAATGTAAGTAGCGGGAACCCCAGGGATCGGTACTTGGACCAATTATCTTTCTAATTTACATCAACGACATAGATGAGGGTCTCACCTATACAATCTATAAATTTGCTGACGATACAAACATTGCAAATAGCGTGCTCTCAAAGGAACAAGTTGACGATATGCAACACAATCTAGATTAGTTGTCACGTTGGGCCCAAATTTGGTAAATGAGTTTCAATGCGGATAAATGTAAAGTACTACATATCGGATACCAAAATGAGAAAGCAAACTATTCGATGAATGGCACTCAGCTTAAGAATGTAAACAGAGAAACCGACCTGGGAGTAACAATATCGAGTAACCTAAAACCGAGTCAACAATGTTCAGAAGTTGTTAAGAAAGTAAACAAAATAATTGACTTTATAGGCAGGTCATTTGAGCATAAATTCAAAGAAGTTATCCTAACGTTTTACAATTCCTTAGTCCGCCCTCTTCTGGAATACTGCGTTCAATTCTGGTGCCCTTATTACCAAAAAGATATAGACAAGCTAGAACGAGTTCAACGTAGAGTTACCAAAATGATACCTAGCCTAAAGAACAAACCATACGAGGAGCGTCTTAGACAATTAAATGTATTTCATTTAACCCAGCGCAGATAAAGAGGCAACTTAATTCAAGTGTTCAAAATCATCAAAGGCATCGACAATATGAACTGTAGTAAGTACTTCACTATCGACCAATCTAATTACACGCAGGGAAACGGTTGCAAAATTATCGGTAAATCTTTTAACTCACACGAATCTAAGAATTTCTTCTTCAATCGAGTTGTCAACTTGTGGAATGGGCTTCCCCGAGATGTTATAGACTGCAGCACCGTTGATTCTTTTAAACTTCACCTAGACAAATATCTTGCATCAAACCCGTGACTGACTGCGTTTGTAAATGAATAACTTCATTTTATCCCTCCCTCAGTTATTAACCCATCTGTCCCCTCCTAACTTCCTAATCCTGCCACGGACATTAGTTCCAGGGTAGTAGTTCCCTTTCCAATGTTCCCTTACCCACTCTAAACCACTGTTTGGACAATTGATCCTCAGTGTTTTGGAGGACAAGCAGCCTAGAAGGGTCATCAGGGTTGTTGTTGCTTGATTCCCTTTGTACTCCTTTGTTGTTCCCCAGGCTGTCTTGATGGAAAGCCCCAAGGTCTCGAGCAAGGCCAAGGCCATAAACGAGCGCCCCAACAAAACCCTCCCTGCTTACCACTAACAAAGCCCGGGTGACCGAAGCCACTCCAAGGCAGGGAGCTGAGGAGGGTGCAGAAATGCATGGGAAACCAAATCCCCACCCAAGGCCCTGTGCCACTCAGCAATTATGAAGGGAAAGTTGAGAGGCAAGGGAAAAATGTGACGCTTTGGCTCCCAATCTGCCAACTTCTAGGTTGGCAGTAGGGAGGTCAATCCACGGAAAATACGACGTCACTTGAGATCTAGAAGATATATAAGTAAAAGGAACAGTCAGAGTAAGCTATGGGTATGGCAGAGATCGCTCAGCTCTCACTCTGATAGACCAGCCCATCACCACATGACTAGAACCCAATCCTCTCAGCATCAACTAGGAAAGGCCCTAGAAAGCCGCCTTTGGCTGGGGGATAGCTCCCCTATTTCAACTCCTTTCAGGGTTGGGCACCAGTCCTATAGTAAGGCGCTGTAGACTTTTTCTGCATTTACTCAATTACGTTCGATTTTGCTCTTGTGTCTTTGATTGTTTATGTTATATATACATTTCTATATAATTAATCTCTGTATATTTTTGTTCCCAGATTCTTCTTAACTTTAATTTTTTTCAATTAATTAATAATTTTACAAAAACTCAAAATTCATAAACAATTTACAAAACCTAAAAAAAAAATCTTCTACATTAATACTTATTAATACTTTATATTTGTTTTTCTTCATTGAGTAATTTCAGTGAAGGAAATTATATCTCTATTTTTAAATGGGGGCGTGTTATAGACTCCCATTTAACTTACTTAACCAATTTTATTCCTTGCTTACATATTTACAGGAAGTACTTGTATTATAACCTTTCATACTTTTATTCCTATTATAACAGCTTATGTATAATTATCATTGGACTTCTTGTCTTATATACACATAGTGTAGTCTACAGGAAAAGCCACGATGTATTCAGTTGATCTTTCAGAGGAACACATCATGGGAATCACATGGATCATCATATCAAAAGTTGCCTTCTATCACGTGATGGGATCATGGATAAGGCATGATCGGGGTGTGTTTTGCATGTGTTATGGATGTGATTGAATATTTAAACCACACCCCTTTTATGTAATCTTGGCAGGTACTGGTTAAGAGTTCTGTAAAATACCTATTGTATGGTAAGACGTCATTCAGAGGGCGTAACCCGATGTCATATAAGGTTAAGATATCGACATGAGAGCCAGAGAACAAGACCCCATCACTTGTTGACAGTAAGAGGTCATAGGCCAGTCGTGATAGTGAAAGCCAGACATTTATACTTGTTTTATTACTTGCTACTTAAACATTGTATTATATATAGTACTTCTGAATAAGTCTTAAGTTATTATTCATTAAAGCAAATGTGAATTTACTCAAGTTTCAGTTTCCTTATATTATATATGTAAGGCCTGGTACTATTATATATACATTTATTAGCTATTATTTCCTGTATATCCCGGGATGGTGGCAGTCCTTCGAGAGTTACTTAATCAAGATATAACTCTAATCTTTAGCACCATGATACCTTCAATTCTGACAATTTGTTATATTTACGACATGAAGCATTATTTCTTTTCCATGTGCGTTTGTTTTACTTATCTGATGAACATATGAACCTTGAAGAGCGATAAAACCAGTGGGAAACGGATATTTTTGCCACCGGTCGTATGTTGGGGCCGCAGGCTGAGAGAGACACATCCTCACCTTGTAATGTCTCCCAACACACGCCGCGGGAGATATCTTAGTGTTGTATAAAGTCTCTAAGTGACTCACTTGTGTTTACGTAATCGCGTGAGAGAGTTTTGTGCGAAAAATAACTGTTTAATGGGGGAAATATGAGGAAAAATAGCCGATAATTGAGAAGGGAGAAAGTGGGGAAGGGAGGGGGTTGAGACACATGAGGAGGAGTGGTAAGAAGTACTAGAGGGGAATTATCTCACCTAATCACCTATTCCTTTGTTTTGAGAGCCCCTGGGGCGTTTTGGATGGTTTTTATATGGTTTTGCTTCCGTGAGGCACATCGCGTTCACTATGGTGACTATTCCGTGACTGCGTTTCTTAGGTTTCTATGGTAGTCTCCGACAGCACGGCGGGGACGAAGTATGCCATCTCCGATTGTCTTATTCGGATAATCCCTGTATATATTATCAGTGCGTTATAATAATTTTGCACTACAATTGAACAAAAATGTCAGGCTTTTTGCACACATTTACACTTAAAATATGAACTATTAAGTTGTGTTCTGCTATGTATACTTTAATTGTACAGTGCACCATAGAATCATTTCACCATGAGCTACAGCCATCATAGATGCATGGAAATGCATAGCCAACCAGAAAATATTTGCTAATATGATTTTTTTTTTTTTTTTTGTCACACATCGGGAAATACCTGTAGCCAAGATATGCTGACAATTTGTTAATTAAACTCCTGCTTTTTTCGTGATATTTTTTTCCAATAAAATTCCTAAATTACCCCGAGAAAGGCGAAAATCCTCATAAGAGGTGTGGTGGGAAAAGGCGAAGGTTCTCATAATATCCAAGGCCTAAAAATAGCCTTTTAAAATACCCCAATGGAACTCAAAACAAAGCAATATGTGATTAGGTGAGATAACTCCCCTCCATTACTTGCTACCATCCCTACATATGTGATCCCCTTCCCTCCCTCCTCAATTATCACCTATTTTTCCTCTTATTCCCCCTTTTATCAGGTAATTTTTGTCGCAAATTTCCTTCACACAGGCTCTATAGCATAAGTGAGGCATCTAGAGATCCTTGCAACAGAGAGACTTCTACTTAGTGCCGTCAGTGTCGCTTGAGAACTCGGGAGGAGAGGATATATACCGCCGCCGCGGCTCTCCCCTCATGAATGGACCGGTCGGCAATAATACATCTTTTTCACCCCCCATATACTATTCCCACATGTTTTATTGTTCTTAAATGTTAATATCTTCATATTAAACGTAAAATAGGCGCATATGAATAAGTAATAACGATATTTATAGTAAAATTACGATTTTTGTCGGGAATGAACCAAAATACCTTCGCATGGCGGGACGTTTCAAATACCATAGTCTAGCCTTTGACGGTTAACTTATTATTGCTCCAAAAAATTACGGAATATATAATAATATTTAATTGTTATTGTCTTGCACTCTCTCTGTCTTGCCTCACACATACACAAGTTATAACTTCACCCTGCCTTATCAACATCTTTCCTATCTTTTAAATCGTCTTTATTTTGCAACTTCTCTGTTTCCTTTCTAAACAAAAAAACCTTCTTAAAATCTCTCTCTTCATCTCTCTCTAGTATATTTAATCCATGTTGACAATATTTTATGTTATTTTCCTAAGTTTTGTATGTACGGCCCTAGTAGATTACCTAGGTTCAAGCCTAACCAATGCGAACAACAACGAAGGGCGGTGCGCTCTTCGGTGCCACTAGCAAGAGTGGCGAACTCCACATAGGTAGGCACATAGGTAGGCGACTTTGTTAAATGTTCTCTCTCTCTCTCTCTCTCTCTCTCTCTCTCTCTCTCTCTCTCTCTCCCGTCACTTATGAAACTGTTATGTTCCTTTTTTCCCTAGTTCTCTCAGCTCAGACTAAAGCCTTCTAAGTCTCTCTCTCTCTCTCTTTTACCGTCTTTTCCTAAGTTTATTGTTATCTCTTCCTAAGCTTTCATGTTTTTTTGGAATGTTCTTCTTGTTTCTTTCACCGATATCTACTGGCTTGATTAATTACCACCGTCAAAGACAGTTTGCAGGAACTTTTATGTGATCGTCATTTTCTGTTTGTTTGTTTGTCTGTTTGTAAACAGGATTTCTCAAAAGCTAATAGATTAATTTACATAAAACTTGCTCTGTCACTTCATTAGTTACCAGCAGAACAACGATCAACTTCCGGGCACCCCCGCAAAATATAAATATACAATATGACCTTAGGAAATAGCTGCACGATTCTCACGGTAGTCATTGTGAGATATACTGTACTGGATACATAAGGACTGCACACACATACAAGAGAATGGTGATGACTGTGTACCCTCAACAGAGGGTCTAGGGGCTTTAGTTTTAAAATTTAACCTACCATGATCTCTAACATGCCCTGATGGAATTGAATGATATTTGGCTGCTGTGTCTTGCCCACTTTAAATAACATAATGTCAAAAGGGTAAACTCTTCAGCGAACTATATATACACATATAAGAGCAATATATTCAGTAACTCATTGGCAGTACTTGTCGAAGATTCACGTCTCAGCTTGTGTGAACGAATCGGCCCATGTAACTGTTGTCCGTACTTTTCACTTAACATGCATTCCAATATCGGATATTGGCGAGTAAGAATTAAATATATACAATTATGCGACGAAATAATGCCCATGTGTTGCCTAATTTACTTGATGTTTGGACGAATATCTTTTGGTCAAATTGATCATATATAATAATCCATTACATTGATCTTATTTAGTATCTCTTTTCGATTTATATTGTCCGATTATTTCATCTAGCTTTGGTAAATATATCGTAGCCACTATAATATGTCTTACAAGACGAAGGCAATGAATGACAAATATTTCCAATCCGTGCTATACAATTCGTTGAAACATAAAATAACTCCAAATGTTCACTCTAATAATGATCAATCTATAATATATAGGACACTATTGATTATACTCTGTCCATATCATCCGTGCTTCATCAGGTTACCATCACACAAACAAACCTACAACAAAGATTATAAATATCTTACATTTTTATCTCACTATTATTTGTTCTCCTCCTTTAGCCGATGCTTGTAATTCTCTCATTGCTGTTATATGTGGAAAGGTTTCCTCAGTCTCTTTGCTACGCACTTTATGTGTTTCCATTATAATACACGTTATGGTACTCTAAGTAAATCAAATTACATTCTACACAATCACTATATAGAGTTATACCAGCTTATAATTTAGTGTTCATTAAATACAATTAATTTGTAATAATATACACCTTTCTATTTTATAGGTACACGTTATCTTTTTTGAAACGTTGTACATTGTTTACTTGAAATGTATCAATATTAGATTTTTTTACCGATTCCCTAGAAAATAGGACAAACGTAGATGTCAATTACACCGATTTTGCGAAGGCCTTTGATAAATGTGACCATGGTATAATCGCACACAAACTCGAAGCAAAAGGAATAACCAGGAAAATTGTAAGGTGGATACACAATTTCCTCGTGAACCGAAGGCAATCAATAGCAGTCAACCAAACCATATCAGAGCTCGGATGTCAAAAGCTCAGTTCCCCAAGTAACAGCGCTGGCACCCCTTTTCTTCCTCATTCTCATTAATGATATAGATGAGATAACAACGCACAGTACTGAGTCTTCCTTTGCAGATGACACAAAACTAAGTATGGTAGTAAACACACAGGAAGACACGGACAAGCTACAGGCAGACATAAATGGGATTTTCAAGTGGACTAGGGACAACCTCATGCAGTTTAACAAGGAAAAATTCCAACTAATACGTTATGGAGAGGATAATATTGTAGAAGGAAACACAAACTACAAAACAGAATCCAACCACCTGATAGAACATAAAGACAGTGTGAAAGACCTTGGGGTGTTAATGTCTGAACATATGAGCTTCAAAGAACAAAACCAAGTCAAAATTGCAGCTGCGAATCAGCTAACAGGTTAGATTCTACGTACATTTAGAACACGCGGTGAATGGCCAATGATAACGCTCTTCAAATCCCTGGTTCTACCGCGTAACCGCGGCTAGAGTACTGTAACATATTAACATCCCCATACAAATTAGGTGAAATAAATGACTTCAAGAGCGTCAGAGAAATATCACCTTGCATATAAGTTCATTAAAACATCTACATTATTGGGAGCGTTTAAGACCACTGAAGATGTACTCGTTGGAAAGTAGAAGGGAGCGATACTTAGTAATATGTACGTGGAAAATTACTGAAGTTATAGTTTCGAATCTATTCACCCCAATGGTCATGAAGCTCAGTGATAGAAGAGGCTGGGAATGAGATATCCTCAGGATTTCTGCGAGAAGTGTGGTTGTCGCATAGAGGTCCGTGTCTCTTCAACAAACTCCCACGGAGAGTAAGAGACATGTGGTGAGTCTCGCTAGACAGCTTCAAGAGGGCCCTTGATGCTGAACTCCGAAATGTGCCAGATGAGCCCATCTTCGCAAGGGTGCGTGCTGCCCCCTTGAACAGTCTGCTAAACCAAATCACTATCTAGCACGAGGGGCGGCACACTCCTCGGTGCCACTAGATTGAGAGGCGAATCCATCTATTGGTTCTATAGGTAGGTATCTATAAGTTTACATATATGAGTTTTTATATAATATAATGTATTATTTTGTATCTTTCACTAACCAAATGTCTCCCAGTTCCTTGCTTACTTTTAGTCAGGCTACACGTGATACTCTATTTATTTTCTCTCTCTCTCTCTCTCTCTGTTCCTACCGACTATTTACAAACCTGTCTGTGTATCTTAGTTTCACCCTCTCGCTCTCCGTGCATTACTTATGGAAGTTTTGATCAGGAATGTCATCCTTTTCATTAATAAAGTTGGCCAACTCAGCCGATTGCCCGATTCCTATATTCGTGCCACCAACATTAATTTGTTACTATCACTAATTTTTCACTCACAAATATAACTTAAATGTACTTTACAATGCATCAGGAGATAGAGAGAATGCAATAATACAATATTAATGAAAGACAAAATTAATATTAGGAATGTTTCCCAAATAAAATAGTGATCTTCCAGAGTTAACTCAAGATATTTTGAAAACACACAAATTAACTATATGTGTTTGTAATATGAAATTATAAGTATAAAATATTGTTTTCAGCATAATTATATAACATGGCTGTCGGAGCGATAATATTCACTATCAGTCGGTTTTAGATCACAATAATTACTTTTGATACACTTTATCATACATTCATACAATGAGAACATAAGAACATAAGTAAATGGGAGTCTGTAGAAAGCCGATCGGCCCACACAAGGCACACAAGGCCCTGTCACACCCAACCCCAATTACAAGGCCTAATTATAGACCCAACTCACTAATACCTTGGGGACTGACCTCACCAAAACGGTCAGAGATCAACACAAGATTACGGGGGTCTGCAGAGCGCCGATTGGCCCACACCCTGCAGATCCCCACTCATACCCAACCCATCTCATCCATATGCCTATCTAATTTTATCTTAAACCTCCCTATCGTTCTTGATCCTACCATATCACCTATTTCACATGTCTACAACTCGGTTACCAAACCAATATTGGCCTATATCTTTTCTGAAACGAGATTTATCTAATTTGAAACCATTTGTTCGAGTTATTTCGCTATCACTAAGCTTCAGTACATTTGTTATGTCCCCTTGGTTAATCCCACTAATCCACTTGAACACTTCTATCATATCCCCTCTAACTCTGCGTCTTTCTAACAAATGTAAGCCTATTTTTTTCAACCTCTCTTCATATGGTAGATTTCTAACATTATGAATCATTTTTGTCATTCTTCGCTGTACTCTCTCCAACGAATTTATGTCCATTCTGTAAAAAGGACACCAAAATTGGACAGCATAATCCATATGAGGTCTCACTAATGATAAGTGAAGTTTTAAGATAACATCGGCAGTTCTGTTACTCACACTCCTTGAGATGAACCCGAGAATCCTGTTTGTCTTGTTATGAACGCTTATGCACCGTTTTCTAGGGTTCAAATCGTTGCTAACAAACACACACAAATCTTTCTCGCAGTCTGAGTTTTCTAATTCCATATTAGCTAGTTTATATTTTGCATTAGTATTCGTCTTCCCAATCTTTAATACCTTGCATTTGTCAATGTTAAAATTCATCTGCCAATTTACTGACCATTCGTGAAAGGTATCTACTGTAGATCCCTTTGGAGGCACTCTATGTCGCTATCTGAATCTATTATTCTCCCCATTTTGTTGTTCGTCTGTAAATTTACTTATCCTACTAGTTATACCTAAATCGAGGTCATTTATGTATATAACAAACGACAGAGGACCAAATACAGATCCCTGGGAGACACCACTTTTGACTGCTCCCCATTCTGCCTTAGTACCATTTATACTGACTCTTTGCTTCCTACCAATTAGCCATGACCTAATCCATCCCAACAACGACCCACCTATTCCATGCGCCTCAACTTTTCTCATCGATCTCTCATGAGGGACTCTGTCGAAAGCTTTACTGAAATCTAAATATAATATAATAGATATTGTCATTATCTACTGCTTCATATACCTCTGAGAAAAAACTAAGCAACTTAGTAAGGCAAGAAAGTCCCTGAGTTAATCCATGCTGAGATGAATGTATTATAAAATTAAATGTTTCTAAGTGGTTTATAATTTTCCTAGCAATAATTGACTCTAGTAGCTTTCCTATGATTGATGTGAGACAAATAGGACGGTAATTGGATACTATTCATTTATCACCTTTTTTTAAGATCGGAACTACATTTGCAAGCTACGAAAACTTCTGGAACTAAGCCTGTTTCTAATAATGTTCATTAGTGAAAGCGGAAAGAAATTTACCATTTAATGTACTGCACATTTCTAAATAATTTTCTGTCATTTCTCCTATCGAAGTTTTAAGCGGACCAATTATATCTTTAACCTTTGATTTATATAGTTGATAAAAAGCTTTAGGATATTTCTTTGAGTCACTGGAACCTTGATTTCATAATATTTGTTTTTCTGTCCTAATACTCCTTTTAACCTGTCTTGATAGATTCTGATAGTAAGCAAGTAGGTGATTATCGCCTTTATTAATTTGTCTATACATTTTTATCTTTTTTCCTAGAAGGTCTAATAGTCTATTATTCATCCATTTGGGTTGGTTCTGTGTTGATCTAAATTTTCTTTTGGGGATATATTTATTTCGAGCATTGAATACTGAGTTAATACAATTATCATATGTATCTACCAAGTTTGACATCTCTTCCTGGCCTGAGCTGACAGGTACCCGAGAAGAGGTATACTCATTTGAACACCTGGATCAACTTAATTGTTTAACCATAGGGTCCGCTAATAGGGTTCTTCTTAGCCCACCATAATCGGTTTTTCCAAAATCAGGTATTAATGACGTATTCTCTCTGGTATTATCTTTCCATTGTATATTAAAATAAACAGAATTGTGGTCGCTATTTCCTAGGTGGTCCCCAATCTCTACATTATTTATCATGTACATTGTTTCTGAAAACTAAATCAAAAATATTAATACCTCTAGTCGGTGTATCTATGAATTGAAATAAAAAAACTATCTTGTATTACCTCAATAAACTCTTCAGAATCAGAGTCGCTGATTTGATGCTGCCAATCTATATTCGGAAAAACAAAATCCCCCATAATGCACACATTGCTAAACCTTGATGCCATTTTAATTTCCTCCTATAATGATGTTCTGTCATTTCTACTCATATTTGGAGGTCTATGCATAACTCCAATAACTATGGTCTCACTGCCTTCGTTAACCTCTACCCAAACACTTTCATTATCATGATTCAGTCTAATACCTACTTTAATACAGCTTTTTAATGTACTCCTGACAAACACTGCTATACCGCCGCCCCTCCTACTTGTTCGGTCATATTTAAACAAACTATATCCTGGTATATCAAAGCCTGCTAAACAAAATCTGGTTTCTGTATTAATCCATGTTTCAGTGAACGCTATTATGTCTATATTTTCTTTACTAACAAGTGCCCTAAGTTCGTTCATTTTGTTACTTAGACTCCTGCAGTTTGTGTAATATACTCTCAATTTACTTCTTTTACTTATACCTAATTTACCTTTATTTCTAGCAAAATTTCCATCTTCCGTTGATTGAGTAAGTCTTTTATTTTTGGTTTGAGAGTTAAAGGTCAAAGAGAGATTATTAACGGTCAATGGTTGGGTGCGATTAGTTACGTTTGGCTAATTTGGTGGGGGGGGTAATTACTGTATTTGCGGGGGCTGAGTGCATGTTTTTAATGGGTAGCATGTTTTAATGGGAAGCAGAGGGGGAGGGAGGTCTTTAGGTCAATAATCCTTCAGATTTATCAGAAAGGGTGTTTCCGACTTAGTGGGACATTCGTGAACTTTGTAAACAGCTGTGCTCAAAATACCACTCATATATCTCACACTTGCTTCGGATACATGAATACCATCTATTTTATATAGGGACGATTTTCCTTGGAATTTTCTCCAATAACAAACAGAGTATTCTATAATATTCAGGTAGCAAACATATATAAACCTTGAATTATCATTGTGAGAACTGACACTTTCAAGGACATTCTCAAAGACAACATAGGATTTTTAGGAGTGCACTAAATAGTATTTCTTATATTCCTTCCACTGATATCATCAACATTCATGTTTCGTATATATTTGATTTTATATGAATATTTTCACCCCCCTCATGTGAAGAGTAATAACAACAAAAATTCCTTCACTGTATGTGCACATTTAATCTATCTGGTGAACTATGCAACATAGTTCTAGACTTACGGCAATGAATACGGAAACTTTGAAAACAAGAACCAAGTCTCTGCCACCCAAAATACATCTTATACAAATATATGTTTAATCTGTATATACCAGTGACCATTAGCACCGCTTTAGAAAATAGGGTAGCTTACCATAGATCGGGTCTGGGACAATATTTTCTTGACCGCTTATATGGTGACGACATCCAAGCATTTGTATGTCATTTTGAATGCTATATAAAATTAAAATAATTGAATCACACATAGACACAAATTACACATAATATCAGCGATTCTAGGAAATTAAATGGCCGAAGTTCCCGCGCTGAGGAAAATCAATACTGGGATAGATTTCCTTTAAAAATTGCTGTCACACTGTTTTCAGGCTTACAGTGTTGCAAGTTATTTTATCAATTACTCGTTTCCTCAGCTTCTCACAGCCAGTGGAAGGACCGATTTGCGCTTTCTGATGATTTATGTCAAATATTTTATTTCGGAAGGCGCAATTTGCGCCTTTGGTGCATTAAGATGATGGTATGGGAAGACGCAAGGCGGCTATTGCGTTTTCTGGTGACCGAATTGGTTAAACCTCTCGCATTCTTATGAGCGAACGCGTCATAACGCCACCACCCTAAGAGTGGTCGTATGACGCAATCGCGTCGTAATGCCACCCGTAAGTTAGAAATATTCGTGGTAAATAAGTTTATAACGCGATTTTGACGCATTTTTGGTTGGTAAGTTAGCCCTCTGTAAGTTACAAAATGAAATATCTGGCAACCCCCTAGCGTCCCTGTGAGAGGAGTGCGGGCCTTTTTTCAGCAGTAGTGACACGGCCGCCAGTCTGTGAGGTAGGGGTCCCGGACCTTTAAATCTCGTCTCGCCTCCATTGCCCGCCATGGAGCGGCTTTCAGGCGGGCAAATCTGGATTATTTATGTACCAAGTGGCAGTGTATATCAATTTGTGGCTATGTAATATATTTTATGTATATAACTCATGATTTGTAACTTTGTGCCTCGTTGTTCGCCTCTCCATAGCCAGCCATGTGTTTTTTAGGCAGCTAGAAAGGACCCAGTGGAAATGTTGTGAACTGTGAATAATACAAATTATATCATATTTCGTAGGGTTAGTGTAGTAAGCATTCGTAGTCACATTCCTAACTTATGTTAGGTTTGTGATTACGAATGTAAGCTAGGCTATACGTGTGTTGTGTATATATATATTGCCCTAAAACCTTCATTTTCGCTTGAAAGACCAATATATTTATCAATAAATACTACCTACGAAGTATAATAAAGCTGACATTACGAAATATGGTTGTGTTTTGCCCATTTTTGGGAATTTTGTATGCCCAATTCGGGCAATTTTTGAGTGAATACACAGTTTTATTTGAGTGAAGTAACTGACAGTGAAGTGTAGAGAATTATAAACTAATTTTTTATACAAAAATGTCACGGTAAGTACAAATATGTCACGGTAAGTAGCCTGACAAAGAACAGACAAGACTTTTATGCAACACTCTACACTACATACAACAGTGAACCCTTGGAAGGCCACAGATGTCTGGGTAAAGTACCTAGGCTAATCCCATAATTACTTGCCCATGGTGGGTCCTCACTCCTTGACCTTTTCCTCAGTGCTGGGATATTTTATATGTTTAGGCATATATTTATTTTATATATATATATCGTATATATATATATATATATATATATATATATATATATTTATATATATATATATATATATATACATATATATATATTCGAGTACAGTATTTCTATTGTTATTTTGTATATATTTGTATTTATTTGATTTATTATAGTTTTTATTTATTTTCTTAATTTTATTTTATTTTATTTATAATTTTTTTTTATTTATATATATTTGTTTGTATTGTTCCTGTTCCCCAGGGTGTCCATGGGAGCACCCCCTAGGTCCACAGCAAGGGCAAGGCCCATAATCGAGTATTTATATAGTTATTGTATATACTGTATATTGTTATTTATTTTATTTATTTCATTTATTATATTTATAATTTTATTGTATTTATATATATTTTTTGTTATTGTTCCTGTTCCCCAGGGTGTCCATGGGAGCACCCCCTAGGTCCACAGCAAGGCCAAGGCCCATAATCGAGTATTTATATAGTTATTTTATATATATTGGTATTTATTTTATTTATTATAGTTTTTATTTATTTTATTTATATAATGTTATTGTATTTATAATTTTATTTAATTTATCTATATTTTGTTTTTTATTGTTCCTGTTCCCCAGGGTGTCTATGGGACCACCCCTAGGTCCACAGCAAGGGCAAGGCCCATAATCAAGTATTTATATTGTTTTTTTATATATATTTTTATTTATTATATTTTATTTTATTTATTTTATATATACAGGTATATACCGTATATATGTATTTTTTTTTCTTGTCCCCTTCCCTGTTGTGTTGTTCCTGTTCCCCTGTTGTGTTGTTCCTGTTCCCCAGGGTGTCTGGCCAAAGAGCCCCAAGGTATAAATATATTCTTATAATGCCAAACTATGACTACGTCATGGTGTTCCTCCATTTGAATTACAAAATGCGGAACTATACCGTCATGAATCCATTATACTCACGTCATCTGGAATCGGACAATGTCAAACTATGACTACGTCATGGTGAACTATGCCAACGTCATATGGATCCAGTAATAGCAAACTTTATACGTGTCATCGGATAATGCAAAACTATGACTACGTCATGGTGAACTATACCAACGTCATATGGATCCAGTGATGGCGAACTTGCGTCATGACAACTATCAACGTCAATTACGTTTTTCCTTTATTTCCTTTTCTTGGTTTCAGCATCATAAGCCAACTACTGCCTGCCGCCATACGCCAGCCTGCCGCCATACGCCAGCTGCCATGTCGTAGGACAACAGGGAAGCCATGAAACGCCGTTTGCAGAACTCCGAGCTGGAGGATGTGTTGAACGAGGTGCTGGACCTGACGACGGACGAGACGGAGAGTCAGTCGGACGAGTGGTCGACTGGGGATGAAGATTGGGCTTCACCTCCGCCCAAGCAACTCCGCGTCGACGCCCACGCCTCGGCCGATCCACCACCAGCCCCAGCAATGGCGGATGACCCACCACCACCACCACCAGCAGAACCAGCCCCAGCAACGGCGGACGACCCACCACCACCACCACCAGCTGAACCAGCCCCAGCTGATCCACCACCACCACCATCCATCCAATCCACATCCCATCCCATCCCCTCCCATGTACATCTCTACCAGTCACTAACATCACCGATTACCTCCTACCATCACCCAACTTCCCCCAACTTCACACATCACCTCTTCCATCCACCTCGCGTGGCGGTGCCTCATCCTTGCTTCCAGCAGGATCACCAGCCCGCAGCCCACACATGTTTGCTACGCTACTTGCTGTGGGCACTTTGAATACCCCGCCTTCGCATGTCTTGGGAACGGTCACCCCCGCAGTGTCCACCTTCAGCGACACATCGTTGACACCCTCGGCATTTGTTCTGCCTGAGCATCGAGCCGCAATGCGTGCTGAGGTTGCTGAAGCCGCAATGCGTGCTCAGGTTGTTGCTGAGGTGCCACGCACAGCGTTGAATACTCGAGCAGCAATCGAGGAGCTTCTTCCCCAAAGGCTTCCTCTTCACCGTTCACCAACTGGTACAGCTGCACCAGGTTCACCAGCTCCACACCTTTCACCAGCTGGTGCAGCTGCACCAGGTTCACCAGCTCCACACCTTTCACCACCTGGTGCTGCACCAGGTTCACCGGCTTCTGCATCATCTGATGCAGAAGCTCCCCCCCACTCTCCCCCTCGATTTACCACCTAGGCCATGCCGGAGGCCAGGGCCCCATAGGGGGGCAGGTGGTAGGCCCAGGGGCCGCAGAGGTGTTCCTCGCGGTGGTCGTGGCCGTGCTCGTGATCCTGCCCCCGATCGTGATGCCGGTTGGACCGACGCCTGCTTCAACCCCCAGGTTGGTCCGTTCACAGGGACCCCTGGCATGCAGGTTCCAATGCCGGTGACTCCTCTCCAGTTCTTCCAGCTCTTCTTCACAAGGGAGATGCTGCAATTCCTGGTAGTGGAGACAAATGCTTACGCCAAGTTCGTTGACGGAGCAGCCGTTGTTTGGCATCTGTTTGGTGAGGAGGAAATGGCCAAATTCCTTGGCCTGTACTTCCTCATGGGCATTACGAAAACTCCTTCTCTGAGTCACTACTGGCGTACAACTGTCCTTCATGACTACCCAGCATTTCGGAGAACGATGACTAGGACTAAGTTTCTAGCCTTGTTGAAGTATTTCCATGCTTTCAACAACAAGGCAGTCAGCAGGCAGAACACGGACAGTCTTGTGAAGGTTCAGACGGTGATGGAATACCTACTTGAAGGCTTCAAGCTGGCATACATCCCCGCCGAAAAGCTGTCCCTTGACAAAAGCAGCCTTGGATGGAAGGGTCGCCTTTCATTCAAGGTTTACAACCCAATGAAGCCGACGAAGTACGGTATCAAGCTGTACATCCTGGCAGAGGCGTTGACTGGCTATGTGTGAGACTTTCGAGTCTACACCGGTGCGGGTCGATCTCTCCGGGAGATGGTGGAGGGTCTCACGGAGTCTTTCAGAGGCCAGGGGTACAAGCTGTACATGGACAACTATTACAACTCAGTTGACCAGTGCCAGCAAATGCTCACACACAACATCTATGTGTGTGGCACCCTGCGCCTTGCACGAGGAGCTCTTAAGTGGTTGTGCGACCTTGCTAAAGCAAAAGAGCTTGAACGCGATGCGACAATAGCAATTAACAACGGCTTAACCATGGTCCTACTTTGGCGAGACAAGCGCATCGTCAACATGGTGTCCACCTTCCACAAACAGGACACCATCTCGAAGCTTGTCAGTTTCAATGAGAAGGACCAACAGGGCAGGTGGCGTCGTGGGCAGAAGGAAATCTTCAAACCTGTTTGTGTTGAAGACTACAACTTCCACATGGGTGGGGTGGATCACTTCAACCAGATGGTCCAGTACTACCCCATCCAGCGAAGGACGGTCAAGTGGACGAAGAAGATCACCTTCTATTTCATCCAAATGGCCCTCTTCATTTAATTTATTATATTTATAATTTTATTTTATTTATATATATTTTTTGTTATTGTTCCTGTTCCCCAGGGTATCCATGGGAGCACCCCCTAGGTCCACAGCAAGGCCAAGGCCCATAATCGAGTATTTATATAGTTATTTTATATATAATGGTATTTATTTTATTTATTATAGTTTTTATTTATTTTATTTATATCATTTTATTTTATTTATAATTTTATTTCATTTATCTATATTTAGTTTTTATTATTCCTGTTCCCCAGGGTGTCTATGGGACCACCCCTAGGTCCAGAGAAAGGGCAAGGCCCATAATCGAGTATTTATATTGTTATTTTATATATATTTTTATTTATTTTATTTTATTTTATTTATTTTATATATACAGGTATATACCGTATATATGTATTTTTTGTTCTTGTCCCCTTCCCTGTTGTGTTGTTCCTGTTCACCTGTTGTGTTGTTCCTGTTCCCCAGCGTGTCTGGCCAAAGAGCCCCAAGATATAAATATATTCTTATAATGCCAAACTATGACTACGTCAGGGTGTTCTCCCATTTGAATTACAAAATGCGGAACTATACCGTCATGAATCCATTATACTCACGTCATCTGGAATCGGACAATGCCAAAACTATGACTACGTCATGGTGAACTATGCCAACGTCATATGGATCCAGTAATGGCGAACTTTATACGTGTCATCGGATAATGCAAAACTATGACTACGTCATGGTGAACTATACCAACGTCATATGGGACCAGTGATGGCGAACTTGAGTCATGACAACAATCAACGTCAATTACGTTTTTCCTTTATTTCCTTTTCTTGGTTTCAGCATCATAAGCCAACTACTGTCTGCCGCCATATGCCAGCCTGCCGCCATACGCCAGCCTGCTGCCATACGCCAGCTTGCCGGCATACGCCAGCCTGCCGCCATTCGCCAGCCTGCCGCCATACGCCAGCTGCCATGTCGTAGGACAACAGGGAAACCATGAAACGCCGTTTGCAGAACTCCGAGCTGGAGGATGTGGTGAACGAGGTGCTGGACCTGACGACGGACGAGACGGAGAGTCAGTCGGACGAGTGGTCGACTGGGGATGAAGATTGGGCTTCACCTCCGCCCAAGCGACTCCGCGTCGACGCCCACGCCTCGGCCGATCCACCACCAGCCCCAGCAACGGCGGATGACCCACCACCACCACCACCAGCAGAACCAGCCCCAGCAACAGCGGACGACCCACCACCACCAGCTGAACCAGCCCCAGCGGATCCACCACCACCACCATCCATCCCATCCCATCCCATCTACATCTCTACCAGTCACTAACATCACCGATTACCTCCTACCATCACCCAACTTCCCCCAACTTCACACATCACCTCTTCCATCCACCTCGCGTGGCGGTGCCTCATCCTTCCTTCCAGCAGGATCACCAGCCCGCAGCCCACACATGTTTGCTACGCTACTTGCTGTGGGCACTTTGAATACCCCGCCTTCGCATGTCTTGGGAACGGTCACCCCCGCAGTGTCACCCTTCAGCGACACATCGTTGACACCCTCGGCATTTGTTCTGCCTGAGCATCGAGCCGCAATGCGTGCTGAGGTTGCTGAAGCCGCAATGCGTGCTCAGGTTGTTGCTGAGGTGCCACGCACAGCGTTGAATCCTCCAGCAGCAATCGAGGAGCTTTTTCCCCAAAGGCTTCCTCTTCACCGTTCACCAACTGGTACAGCTGCACCAGGTTCACCAGCTCCACACCTTTCACCAGCTGGTGCAGCTGCACCAGGTTCACCAGCTCCACACCTTTCACCACCTGGTGCTGCACCAGGTTCACCGGCTTCTGCATCATCTGATGCAGAAGCTCCCCCCCACTCTCCCCCTCGATTTACCACCTAGGCCACGCCGGAGGCCAGGGCCCCGTAGGGGGGCAGGTGGTAGGCCCAGGGACCGCAGAGGTGTTCCTCGCGGTGGTCCTCGCGGTGGTTGTGGCCGTGCTCGTGATCCTGACCCCGATCGTGATGCCGGTTGGACCGACGCCTGCTTCAACCCCCAGGTTGGTCCGTTCACAGGGACCCCTGGCATGCAGGTTCCAATGCCGGTGACTCCTCTCCAGTTCTTCCAGCTCTTCTTCACAAGGGAGATGCTGCAATTCCTGGTAGTGGAGACAAATGCTTACGCCAAGTTCGTTGACGGAGCAGCCGCTGTTTGGCACCTGTTTGGTGAGGAGGAAATGGCCAAATTCCTTGGCCTGTACTTCCTTATGGGCATTACGAAAACTCCTTCTCTGAGTCACAACTGGCGTACAACTGTCCTTCACGACTACCCAGCATTTCGGAGAACGATGAGTAGGACTAAGTTTCTAGCCTTGTTGAAGAATTTCCATGCTTTCAACAACAAGGCAGTCAGCAGGCAGAACACGGACAGGCTTGTGAAGGTTCGGACGGTGATGGAATACCTACTTGAAGTCTTCAAGCTGGCATACATCCCCGCCGAAAAGCTGTCCCTTGACGAAGGCAGCCTTGGATGGAAGGGTCGCCTTTCATTCAAGGTTTACAACCCAATGAAGCCGACGAAGTACGGTATCAAGCTGTACATCCTGGCAGAGGCGTTGACTGGCTATGTGTGAGACTTTCGAGTCTACACCGTTGCGGGTCGATCTCTCCAGGAGATGGTGGAGGGTCTCACGGAGTCCTTCAGAGGCCAGTGGTACAAGCTGTACATGGACAACTATTACAACTCAGTTGACCTGTGCCAGCAAATGCTCACACACAACATCTATGTGTGTGGCACCCTGCGCCTTGCACGAGGAGCTCCTAAGCGGCTGTGCGACCTTGCTAAAGCAAAAGAGCTTGAACGCGATGCGATAATAGCAATGAACAACGGCTTAACCATGGTCCTACTTTTGCGAGACAAGCGCATCGTCAACATGGTGTCCACTTTCCACAAACAGGACACCATCTCGAAGCTTGTCAGTTTCAAAGAGAAGGACCAACAGGGCAGGTGGCGTCGTGGACAGAAGGAAATCTTCAAACCTGTTTGTGTTGAAGACTACAACTTCCACATGGGTGGGGTGGATCACTTCAACCAGATGGTCCAGTACTACCCCATCCAGCGAAGGACGGTCAAGTGGACGAAGAAGATCATCTTCTATTTCATCCAAATGGCCCTCTTGAACACCCATGTCCTTTACAGGAAGTGCTACCCAAGGAAGAAAATTACCTTGCTAGACTTCCAGGAGCACGTCTGTACGACTTTGCTGGAATTCAACCCTGCAGAGTGGCCTATGTCGGGGAGGCCAGTCCACCGAGCACAAGATCTGCCGCGTGACCAGCGTGAGCCACAGAGGCATGCATGCAGGCAACGGCAACCCGGTGGATCATCTGGGTCGTCCGACGACGACCATCCAGACTCCCCAGCCCCTGCTGCTCCAGACAACACTCCACCCTCTCCTGTTGCTGCTCCTGGTGGAGGCGTTGAGAGGGCACCACGTCTCGATGTCCCCTCCCCACCACCAGAACCAGATGATGCTGCTGCTGATGCTGATGCCCCGGGGGGAAACTATGTCCTGGTTCAACCCCCCGTGGTACTAGCACCTGATGCAGCTGCTGCTGGTGACGATGGGGAAGCAGCTCTTGAAGCTGCCAACCAACCGCCACCTGTACTGGAAGCAGCACGAGCGGTGCGAGTCCGGAGACCTCGACCTGGAGTGGTCCCAAGGCCCCGTCCTATTGTTCTGAACCATATCCGGCTGAACAAGGACTTGGACCATTCTCGGGAGAGGATTCCGGCCAATAAGCGACTCTGTTGCTATTACTGCAAAGTAATGAGCGGCGCTCGCAAGGACACAAGCTTCCGCTGCCACACATGCACGGTTGCCCTCTGCATGCCAACAACTGCTTTAACCTTTTTCATAGCCACAATGCAGGTGTCCTATAGTCAGGAGCTATGTGCATTCATTTATTCATTGATTGATTGATTCATTCATTCATTCATTTCTCTTCTCCATTTCTCTTCTTCATTCACCCGGCTTCATTCACCCACCTTCGTTCACCCACCTTCATTCACCCACCCTCGTTCACCCACCGACATTCACCCGCCGACATTCACCCACCTACATTTACCCACCTTCATTCACCCACTGACATTTACCCACCTTCATTCACCCACCTTCATCATCAAAGTGGATATAGGCCTCCTGGGGAAACCACTCTAAAAAAATAACGAGTCAAATGCAGTACCTCCTTGGGTGGCTTGGAAATCTGCATATTTCTCTGGTTAGACACCTTGTATATATATATATATATATATACTGTATATATATATATATATATATATATATATAAATATATTTATATATTTATATATTACTTTATATGTGTGTACAATATAATTATTTCTGAATTTATTACTTGAAGATAACCTGGCTTTCTTGTTTTGTTTTTTCAGTGTCAACCCAGGAGCCATTTCCGTTCTCGTTGGAAAGGGTTGTGGCCCTACCAGGTAAGTAAAATTGACAACCTTCATGACTGACATGTGTTCTATGAACATTATACAATTATTGGCATGGAAAATTATATAAAAGTGTTGTATATTGTGGCATAGATATACAACTGTATATACATTCTCATATATTTACATAACAATAACAATGCATGGAAACAATTGCGCATAGCTCGCGAACCAATTACGCTATATTATTTTGGTTTTCACCATTAGAAAGAGCTTAATTTGCCAATTACGGTGATATAAACAGTTATATACGTATCCGAGCAAATAAAGCAACGCCGAGGTGGGGAACAGCTCGGAACCCGGCTAGCGTCGGCGGAACGGAGACGAGTGAAGCGTAAATATTCGCATTTTGGCTCTTCATTTCAAATATTCATAGAGCATAAATTATTTGTCGTAGGAACTTCTATTTGTTTTTATTCTCTTCAGCATTATCTGCCGTATTCATAAAGCCTAATTTGAGAATCATAGACATCGTAACAACGAAATAATTCGAAAATGTTATAAACCATATCATGCAAAGTCATATTTTTTTTGTTTTCGGTCATTGCTTGAGAACTATTGAAGATAGACAATTTCTGTTTTCAGATTTGGAAAGAAGAGAAAAAATACTATTATTTGAGCAAATACAAATATATGGTCATCACTCACAATTTCGAGATAGGACGGTGTGAAAACAATTGCCCGGGAAAAACTTTTATTCCGGAGTCGTTTACACTTTCATATTGCGATTTAAAAAAAATATTATAATGTAGTATAGTTATTCCTCTTTCCATTGACATATGATCCATCACAATTAACAGCATTCTGGTGGATAAAAATACAGAAAACACAAGGTTTCGAAAACTCGCCCAGCCTGGTATTTCATGGCAAATTAGAGAAGAGCTCACCCTATGCAATATAATTAAGTTACCAGAGGCGAGAGGGTTAATATACAGCTCACCAGTATAAACATTTCATGATTATATTGGGTAAAATGTATATAGCTTACAAAAATATAATTTTAAGGCACACAAGAGCAAAATTGAAGGAGTCAAAGAGAGCCAAATTCAAGTTACGTTAAAGTCCAAATGTCTAGGCACACGTAGCTTGAAGCTGTTTAGGGCATAGGATGAGAAAAAGACAGATTGTGGGATATAGTTCTAGAGTTTACTTGTTGGGTAGAAGAAACACTGGGAAAATCGTTTCATTTTTGGGTTAGAGAGTTGGACAGAATAGGAGTGGGAATGTTTTGAAAGGCTAGTGCCCTCCATTCTCTGTACTGATACAGCTCTGGAGAACATTGGTCATTGTATTAGTGGATAGTATGAGGAGGTGACTTGATAAGACAAAATTAATTTGACAAATATGGTTTGTGTCACTTATTTGGTTTAAGAAATTACAATCCCCTTTCTCCAAAATAGTTTGTAGTTTATGGTAAGTAGCTTCTTTGAAATTTGGTACCTTTTCATGGCTATCAAATTTGATTTATTGTTAAGGAATATAATGTTGAATGTGATTGAATAATGATTGCTTGTACTAAACTCATATTATACTCTCATTTGCTCTAATAAGTCGTCTTAAGTGGCACAAATTTGATAAAGAACAGTGTTGCCTCATGTTGGATTTTGAACAAATAGTGAACTTTCTAGTACATTAGAGTACTAGTCTGATCCTGTGTGAGATGTGTGGTACTGGCAACTTGAAAAAGTACAATATCCTAATTTGTTATCGCTTATTTCTGCAAGTTCATAGATCTTTCTATCAGTGTTCAGTGATTGTCAAGTTGGTCGACATATAAATCCAGGGATTCCCTTTTCTTGTAGATTAGTATTCAAATGCACATGCATTATATCAATGATGTTTATAGATGGCCTTGTTATTAATACTGGCTGAAGATCTTTACATGCAGCAAAATGGCTCCCCCATTTTTGTTTATCCGGCTACATTCAAACATTTAATATCCGGGAATGTTGTATTCATCTAAGAAGTATCATTGTTTGATGTTTAGCCATGATTCGGTAATCCCTATTACATCAATTTTGTTTTCTATGAATGCAATTTCCTTAGAGTCTGAACACTTGTTATGGATGCTAAGAGCATTTGCAAAATATACTTTAATAGCATGGGAACTGTAGCTTTAGTGAGGTGACAGTATGCTAACTAAAAACTAATCCAAGTCACGCAGATCCAACTTGGTTCAAATGGAGTTCGCCTCCAGCAAACATATGTGGTTGCTGGAAGTGCTCCCAGGTATTGATGAAATTAACTCTTTCTTGGGAACAAAGAGTGTGCAGCCGGTTATTTAGGCTGAAGGACTTATCAAAGAATTTCTGTTCAGCTGATTGTCTGGGGAAGCTGCCTGAAACGATGATTGTGTTTGCTCTTGATCTTCTGAACCATTTTACAGTATTTTTCCAACAGAACTTCAGATCGAGTGATCAAAACATTATTTTTACCTGCATGGGGGTATGGAATAGGGTATCATTGTCAGTGTCATTTGTGATCTCGCCCACAGCTGCAACAACATCATCTAGGAACACTCCTGGGATGCAGCAACGTTTTCGGAATGTGCGTGCCCTTCCGCAGAACTCGACCAGTTGGCCTCGAACTAGGGAGTCACCTAGTTATTTAGGTATAACTAGTAGGATAAGTAAATTCGCAGACGATACTAAAATGGGGAGATCAATTGATTCAGATAGCGATATAGAGTGCCTCCAAAGGGATCTAGATACCTTACATGAATGGTCAGTAAATTGGCAGATGAAGTTTAACATTGACAAATGCAAGGTATTAAAGATAGGGAAGATGCAAACAAATGTTAAATATAAACTAGCTAATTTAGAATTAGAAAATTCAGACTGCGAGAAAGATCTAGGTGTGTTTGTTAGCAATGATTTGAAGCCTAGAAACCAGTGTATAAGCGTTCGTAATAAGGCAAACAGGATTCTCGGGTTCATCTCTAGGAGTGTGAGTAACAGAACTGCTGATGTTATCTTAAAACTTTACTTGTCATTAGTGAGACCCCATATGGATTATGCTGTCCAATTTTGGTGTCCTTATTACAGAATGGACATAGATTCATTGGAGAGAATTCAGCGTAGAATGACAAAAATGATCCATAATATTAGACATTTTCCGTATGAAGAAAGGTTGAAGAAATTAGGTTTACATTCGTTAGAGAGACGCAGAGTTAGAGGGGATATGATAGAGGTGTTCAAGTGGGTTAGTGGGATTAACAAAGGGGACATGACAAATGTACTAAAGCTCAGTGATAACGAAAGAACTCGTACCAATGGTTTCAAATTAGATAAATTTCGTTTCAGAAAAGATATAGGCAAATATTGGTTTGGTAACAGAGTTGTAGATGGGTGGAATAGGCTACCAAGTGATATAGTGGGATCAAGAACGATAGGGAGCTTTAAGAAAAAATTGGATAAGCATATGGACGAGAAGGGTTGGGTGTGAAGGGGGATCAGCCGGGTTGGGCCAATCAGCGCTCTGCAGACCCCCGTAATCCTGCGTTAATCTCTAACCGGTTTGGTAAGATGATCCTAAGGGTATTAGAGTGTTGAGCCTATAATTGGGCTTTGTAATTGGGGTTGTGTGGGACAGGGATCTGCCTTGCTTAGGCCAATCGGCTTTCTGCAGACTCCCATTTTCTTATGTTCTTATGTTCTTATGTTCTAGTATACCCCGTTTCAAATAGGTAAGCCAGAAATCGTGAACCCTAACCCCTGTAACTCAAAATGGTCTAGAACGAATGGGCTGTAATTTTCCACACCTATTCCCTGGCTGCCCCTTCCCAAATGGTAGACATATTAGCTCGATTACTCTTTTGGTCTGTGAGATAAAGAGGTTTACGTTCAAGAGTTTTGGCCTACTTATTAATTTTGGAACATGGTATAGCATTGCTTTGCTAGGTTCATCCTCAACATTGGACAAGATCTGGGATATATTGAATGTTTTTGCAAGGAAAATTGTTTTCAGTTGGCACTAGCCATTACTGATGACACAGAAATGGTCTTGAGGGCAGGTAGTGGTCTAGAGAGTCTGGGTGTTAGCAATGGTCTGCGCTGGCACTACATCAGACATTGGTGAGACAGGGGGCTCAATTGTTATTTTGGTGTCCGTGTATTTTGTGGCTGGAAGAGTAGTTTCAATTTCAATGGTTTCACTCATGAACTCTCAAGGGTATTTACTCTACGAGTTTATACATCTATCAGTTGAGTTTCCATTCCTAGGTTTTCCTCTAGCTCTGTGCGTTGAAGACAGAACCTACAGTTCATGGAGTTTTTATCAGGGAAGATCGTGGCACCATAACATCCAATGTACGACCCACAATTACGTAGATTAGGCATCCTTTAGAACTGTTAAGATATTTACGGTAAATGCATAGAGATATTTTGGTATATGTGAAAAGAAAGAGTGAAAGTGTGTGGTTGGGAAGGAAAGAGAGAGAGAGGTACATGGAGTTACAAGGAATATTTAATATCTCAGAGACCTTGCGGTGCATTCCGATGAGATACTCGAAGTGGAAGGAGAGAGACTGTTTAGTGCACTACACTCATTACAGTGTGCACAATACTATCTACTCTCTTTTTGAACTGCTCTACTGAAGAACTGTTTTCAACTTCGGAGGGAATTTTGTTCCAGGTAGAACAGATCTTATATGTGCAAGAGTGTCCACAAATACTAGTGCTGAACCTTTCCAATTCAAATTTCCAGCTATGGTTGCGTGTTGTATTCATATTGAGGCTAAATATTGTGCTATAATCCACATTGTCAAACCCATTAGGTATTTTAAATACTTCAATGAGCTGACCTCGTAGTCTGCGTGTCTCCAACGGAAAGAGATCAAGAGCTCTCAACCGGTCCTCATAGCTCATTCTTCTTAACGATGGAATAAGTTTTGTAGCTCTACCTTGTACTCTTTCTAGTCGCTCTATATTTTTCCCGAGTGCTGGATCCCAGAATTGAACAGCTACTCCAGGAGAGGCCGTATCAGACCGTTGTAAAGTGTGAAGACTATTTCCTTATTTTTATACTTAAATTGCCTCTTAATATAGCCCTATTTCTGACCGTTCTTCTCTACTTCAATGCACTGCTTGGCGAACTTTAGGCCACTGTTAATCAAAACACACAAATCCTTTTCCAAGTCAATCACTTCCAGAGGCATTCCCAATAGTGAATAGCCTGACTTGTGGTTTGCTTGGCCAATATGCGTCACCTTGCACTTTTCCTAGTTTCATTGGGGGTGTGGTGGTGAGATTAATAAAAATAATATTAGAGGCAACTGCCATGTCTCCGACTATTCATCCAGTCTGTTGAGGTCTATCCTGAGCTGTTCAACCCGTTTGGGGTCTTTCACATTCATTCCAAGTTTTATGTCATCTGCAAACTTGGAGATCACACTTAACAGACCAATATTTATGTCATTAACATATATAATAAACAGAAGTGGGACAAGGACAGATCCCTGTGGAACTCCAGAAGTGACTGCAGTCTACTTAGAAGAAACACCATTGATTATCACTTGTCTACCTGTTGTCTACCTGTTAACAAACTTTCTAACCAATGTGTGACCTCTGTATTGATACCTAGCGCACTCACTTTTGACTTAGGCCTGCAATGAGACACTTTGTCAAAAGCTTTTTGAAAAACTAAGTAAAGGTTGTCTATGGCTCTACTTTCGCCATACTCACTCAGCATTTCATGGACAAATCCAGCAAATTGGTAAGACATGATCGGTGTCGCCTGAATCCATGTTGGGAATCTGTAATTAAATTGTGGATTTTTAGGTAGTCAACTATCTTGTCTAATAGTATCCCTTCTAAGAGTTTTACTATGAAAAAGGTTAAGCTAATTAGCCGATAATTTTGAGAGAGAGAGAGCAACAGCGAGAGCGATGTGGATGGGAGAGCGAGGAAGGGAAGACAGGGAGGGGTATGAGGTATGGAAGGAGAGACGGGGAGTTGGAGAGTTGAGGGAGGGAGAGAGAGAGAGAGAGAGAGAGAGATAGAATCCCCATTCTATCTCTCTCTCTGTGTTGGGGAAAGAGAGAGATAGAGGTGGGTGAAGAGGGTAGCGATAAGTCGGCGCGCGGTAAACAGGGTGTGAGAGAGAAATGGGGGTGGGGGACAGGGAGAGAGAATATTTGGGTGAAATAAAAGATAACACAGTGGCAAGTTTTGTTTTGTTTTTCCTATATTCCAACTACTCCTTCTCGGGCATAAGCTGAGAGCCGGTACTTTCTACCGCTCAACACGGTGAAGCCCGTGAGGTCTCGTTCCAGTCTAGATAGTAAGGCATGTGAAGCACCCATTCACGGCTCGAAGCAGCCCTATCTCTGAAGCTGCTTCACCTCTTTACTTTACTGTGTCACCCCCCAGACTCAGATCCCCACTCTCAGAACGCTACCAATTGAGAAAAAACTCACTACATTAATCCCCTGTAGCATATTTTGAATATGGGAATATTCATACAGTGCTATTTAATCAGGGAATAATGAGTTTATTTGTTGGTGTTTCGGTGGGCTTTGTAGTTATTCACTGATACTAGGTACAGCATAAATGCCATCCCAATAATATTTTCCCATTTACATATCGGGACTTCGAACCCGGGTCCATTGGATTACCAGTCCAGTGGCAAGACCACTCTACCACCATTAGGGTATGTGACACCTACCTTAAACTGAAGAAGGTCAAGGGGAAAATAGAGTATGTCTGGATAAACAATAATTCACAATCCTTTGGGAATAGTTGGAATTTTATTTTGCATCTGCGAAAAGTAATTTATGCAAAACACAAAATAATTGCAAATATCATAATATATAGGCTATACAATTGGTTGTATGGTTGAAGACGCCCTCATCTACAGTAATAAAGTACGAAGAACATTAATTTGTACTGAATAAAGTTTTCAAAGGATGCGAGCAATACAACATTGACAAACATAACTGATACACTGTGAAGTTTGACTTGAGACTGAACAGTTATTTTGAGACATTGAAATTGGGAATGAAAACTGACAACATTGATATTGACAATTAACAATGAGACATGGAAATTACAAAACAAAGGTAAGATGAGTATCACCATGGCACAGATATATTTATGTTAAATCACTGAACTGAGACATTGACACTATAATTAAATTGTTAAACCTTTCAATATACATTGCGCCCAATGTCATTATCATCTGGATGTGATTAGACAATTGTGTTCTAGTTATGAAGCATTTGTGGGATTATAAGTTAAAATTTATTATGACTATTTTCATATTCTAGAGGATCTTCCAAGACTAAGTGTACTCACCAAGTGTTACCCAGAATAAAGTAAAAAGCTTCATCTTATTGACTTCTAAGAAGTGCTTAGTTAAATATTTGTTTATCTCTACCACTGATGTTGCCCTCCAAATTATATTAATTTGCAGCTGTAGTATTCATCATGCTAAGAAACAATGTTGTTAAATAGTCATTGTGACAGATCATACAGTATTGAGAAATCTAAATATAATATAAACAATAAGATTTCCTAACATACTAAATTAATCCATAATTGTATTGTAATGTGTTCAAGAATCTCATAAACCATCAACAAAATTGCCCATTGTACTGTTTTTTTTTTTTTTTTTTTTTTTTTTTTCAACTTACTCCCTCTCGGGCATAGGCTGAGAGCCTGGACATTCACAGCTGTACAATGAGCAGTGAAGCCCGTGAGGTCTTGTTCCAGTCTAGGGAGTGAGACATGTGAAGCACGTAGAGTTACAATTATGTGAAATTGGTTTGAAAACTACGCTTAATCCATATATATATTTTTTTTTTTTTTTTTTTTTTTTTTAAGAGACAATGAACGGAGGAAGGAAAAACACAGATAAAACAAAAAGGTCCATGTGCCTAAAGGCATCCTCCATTCATAAAATGTTTGTAACAACTGGATTTAAACATTTGCAGATTGTAAGTTTGTGGAAAGCAATTCGAGGGAAGTGAATTCCAAAGAGTAGTAGCTCTGGGGATAAATGAATTCTGATAAGCAGAAGTTCTGCATTGTGGAGGAGAAAGTGTAAATTCATGGGCGCTCTCAGCTGCCCTAGTTCTACCGGGAAAGATGTGGAGAGGCGGCACAATTGAAGCAAGTTCCTCGGAACAATTGCTGTGAAAATATCTGTAGAATAATGCAAGGGATGCAACGTTTCTTCGTATGGATAATGTAGGAAGGTCCTGTGTGATTGCAGGGTTATTGATTAATCTAATAGCTTTATTTTGAATTTTGTTCAACTGCCTCAATGCAACCACTCCACTTCCACCCCACAGAGGTGAACAGTAATCCATCTGAGAACGCACATGACTTTTATATCACGGCCAACTGCTCGTCAGTGAAGAATTCTCGAACTCTGTACAGGAGTCCCAGTTTTTTAGAGGCATTCTTAGCAATGCTTCTAACATAATGTGTTCAGCTCAAGTTAGTAGTTAATGTTACACCGAGAATGTCAATACTAGGGGAAGTGGGAATATTTACATCATTAAAAAATATATGGGAGTCAGTGAGATTCTGTCGGTTAGAAAATTGAATGTACTTGGTTTTCTGTGCATTAAAGGAAACTAGATTCTTTTGTCCCCATCCATTAATTCTAGAAAGGTCCTGGTTCAGAGCAATTGCAGTGTTTATTTTTGAATTTATAAGATCGGGTTGGGTGAAAGAATTGGTAAATGTGAAGGAACTGTGGAGTGTTGAGTCATCTGCGCAGGAATGTATTGGATTATGAGTGGTAGATATGAGATCATTGATATGAATGAGGAACAGAATTGGGGCCAAAACTGATCCCTGGGGAACACCAGCATTTATTGAGTGAAATTGAGAATAAAGGCCATCTACCATTACACGTATTTTTCTGTTATGAAGACAAGAAGAAATTGATGCGTAAGAAGGCAAAGCATGTCTGCAGTTGATCGACATCGTCTAAAACCATATTGCCTATCACTGATTAATTTATTATTCTCAAGATGCTTAATTATGTGATTATTTAATATAATTTCAAAGACTTTACCAAGAGTGGAAGTTATAGCTATTGGTCTGTAGTTTGATGGATCTGAAGAGGCACCTTTTTTAGGAACTGGATGGATGTTTGCTTCTTTCCAGGGTACTGGGAAGCATGAGGTATGAGTACACAGACGGAAAAATTTTGCCAATACAGGAGCGAGCACCAAGGAGCAATTCTTAAGTACTATTGGAGGAATTTCATCTGGACCAGGAGCCTTATCTACCGAGAGATTCTGCAAAATAGTTTTGACATGTCTGGTGTGGATCTTAAGTGAGGGAATTTCAGGTGAATTAAAATTAAGTACAGGGACATCTTGATTTATTTCATCTAAGGTTGAGTTGGTGGAGAAAATATCCGCAAGAAGGTTAGCTTTACCTCGTGGGTCACTTACAAGATTGCCAGTCGGAGATTTTAATGGTGAAATGGATGAAGCAGTAGTGAAGTTGGATTTAAATGAGTTAAGAGTAGACCAAAATATTTTGTTATCATTTGGATTATTTAGAAGTTTATTTGCCTGCTTGTGGAGAAAGTTTGATTTAGTTAGGTTTAATACAGTTTTGGCATGATTTCTGATGTTTCTAAAGTAATTAAAGGCTTCATGTGTTTTTGATCTTGTGTATGCATTGTAGGCTATTGCTTTTTGTTCAGTTACTCTAGCACAATTATGGTCAAACCATTTAGGTGAATTAGATATTTGACTGTACTTTTGATGAGGAATAAAAGTTTCCATTCCAATTTTTACAAAATCTTGTATGTGGCTCAAGGTGGAGTGTGCATCATTAGAAAAGAAAGAGGTCCAGGGAATATCAATAAAGAAACCTTGAAGACCCTCCCAGTCTGCCCTATCGTAATGCCATTTAGTCACCAAAACAGGTTCAGAGTGGGAAGGTGTGGTAGGTGATAGACAGGTGGCCTGTATCAGACATTGATCAGAAGATCCAAGCGGGGACCTCACTGTAACATCATAATTTTCTGAATTGGTTGTTAAAAATAAGTCCAGTAGGTGGGAATTATGATTAGGATTATCTGGTACACGGGTGGGTTGGTTGACTAGTTGAGTGAGATTAAATGAGTCTGCAAATAGCTCACATTCAAGACCAGCATCATCAGTCCTGGCTGAATGAGTGAGCCATTCAACATTATGGACATTAAAATCACCCAACACAGTGATTTCAGAAGAAGCATTTAAGTTGAGGACACTGAGTTGTGAGGACAGAGAATCAAAAAGACTTTGCTCTGGAGGAGTATTTGGGGAACGGTAGATGCAGTATATTTGATGAATATACTGTATACTTATAATCAATGTAACCGTTCGCTCTTGCTCTCTCTCTCTCTCTCTCTCTCTCTCTCTCTCTCTCTTAAACATTCCGTGGACTAAATCGTGACCATTTATTTCGGAACTGCACTCACTGGGTAAATATTTTTAAATTGGAGAATAACAAGTGTGTGAGCTTTGTATTAATCATCGCGCTCGTGAATGTGGGTGTGTGTGTGTATGTGTGTTAACAGTTATATACAAAAAGTTACATATATACACCAACCACAGAGACCTTACAGTATAATTATGAAACTTGATCAGAACTTGATTTTACCATAAATGGACAAACTGGTAAACGAAGGTGGACAACAATTACAGCACACCACAAGACTCTCTTTCCACCCTTAACCTCTGTTGTTATATTGTAGTTCAAGGGAAAGATTAGAAGTGACGGTCTTTACAGGATGCAAACATCAATAAAGGATGCTAATCGAAATGTAAATATATTTGCATAGGCCTAGATTTTATAGCCAGATATATATATATTTGTGTAAGCACTCTTCAAATAATAAGCTTCCATTGTTGCCGGAATATTTCACCAAACAAATAATGTACAAGTTGTTTAAGTATATCACATTTATTTTGTTATTTAAGGTTAACAAACTCCCACTGTCTATATACTATTTTAGCAATAAATTTTCACTTGTTACTTGTTTTCAAATTTTAAGAGAAAACGTTAATAATGTGTGCAATATTATTATGCTTCAATTGATATACTGAATAAGATGTCCATGTATTGCGCAGCAATTTCCATGTTTCTGTTATCAATAATTTTAAACCACTGAATATATAAATATACCAGTCTAGGCATCTTGTGCTGATTAAAGTATGTAACCGATGGGTTTCGAGTGGGCTATACTATAATCATAAAATCTCTGGGAATGGAATCATATAAACTTATAGCATTCAGTAAAATATTATATGTGTTGGCTAAAGAACGTATTCTGGGACCCTCTGTCTACCCCAGCCTAGAAATCCTATAGTCACTAATTTAACTGTAGGATCTCTTGCTCAGCCTAGTTCATTATCCCCATTATCAAACAAACATTATTTTATTAACTGCAAAAGCTACCTGATTAGAAAGAGTGTGCCAATGTAGTTCTGATAAATGGTGTGCATTTATGTTTTTGTTCCTATGTGTATGAAGGAGACAAAAGTCTACGTCATAGGATGAAGGAAATATTGATTGATTGTAAGATAACGGTTATAAAGATCTATTTAGAATTCTTTAGATCTTGGCTCATCAAAGGAATTCGTTATTAGATCCCACTGGGGAGAACCTAATATTATAAGTTATTCTGCCTCCATTAGCCAGAACGATGCGTGGTGTTTTCTGATACAGCCACGAGGCCGTGGCTACTATTCCGGGGAGGGAAGTAAAATAACGGAGAAAACAAACACCACACCACTACCACCAAGCAGTTTTCCCGCGCATACCACCACGCCCCCGAGGAAGGAAGCCATAACCATAAGCCTTACCACACCACCAAGATATGCCAGAGTCGCCATGATAACTCCCGCTTCCTATCCAACACCCAGCAAGGATATCCGGGTAACCATTTACAACCCTGATGCCATGAGGAAAGGAAAAAGTGCAAAGGAAAGGAAGACCAACAAATGCGTGCATAAACACCATGCCTCCACGCGCCCTTCTTTCTCCAAGGCACAGGCGCATCACCACCATGACAGGGAAGTCAGGAGGGACTACCCCAACCACCCCAGGGCATCCTCCCCGCGCAGCTGTCCTTCTTACCCGGAGAAAGGACACCGGGAGAAACGCCAAAAGAGGTAAGACTATGACAGGCAAAGTTAAGATCTATACAGTTGGAAAGCTATTAATTATCCTCACTGGAGAATAAGTAACAGCTGGAATATTTGGGTTTATACGAAATAGAACACTGATAACACTGGTTATAAAGATCTATTTAGGATTCTTTAGATCTTGGCTCATCAAAGGAATTCGTTATTAGATCCCACTGGGGACAACCTAATATCAGTTCTTCTGCCTCGATTAACCAGGCTTTACTGTCAATAAAGAAGGCTGTTTTGACAAGCGCTTTATTGGTAGTAAACCGACCTCTGAAACCTTTTGAAAATTCACGCACTGGCTTGGGCTTTTGAAGGGTAGGGCTCTGCGAGATACTGTAGCTTTTGCATAACGGCACTTTGCTTCTAGAGTCCTTACGGTACGGAATCTCAGGCACTGGTTCTGGGATACGTATACTGTAAAATTCCCAAAATCACCTCGTCCACCAGTCCCTGAAAGACTCTTATAACGGTAAGGATAGTTAAGAGACGTTGTGTCAAATCAACCCTCTTATGTTAGTTCGATGATATGATACTTATGCACTGGTATATCGTAGCGTAACATTTAAGACCCAACACCCAAGAGTGCTGGAAGATTCTGCATCAAAATTCAGAGTAGAGAGTACTCTACGTTCGCTCGATGATATGTATATGTATGCACTGGTATAACGGAACATAACATTTAAGAACCAACACCCAAGAGTTCTTCATCGAGTTCCATCCGCTGTCCAACATCCACGTCAGAACCACCAACCACCATGGCCAAGATCCTCACCAGAAGACTACAGAGTGCCTCGTTATATAATACCCAGTGTGACCTCAAAAGAAGTACTAGAGACGAACATTATTAACCCTTTACTGGCGGCCAACAACATAAGTCGAGTTAAATAAATTTGGACTATGTGGCGGCTCACACCATAAGTCGTGTGGCAATTTCAGCACGTAATGTTGCTGAGAGAGAGAGACAAGTGGTGGCAGGAGAGTAGCGAGCGTATGACTGCTCCAGACCACCGCGGCGGGCCTACTGATATGAATACCACCCTCCTCCACCCTCTCACACTTGCTACATAGTGAAATGTATGGGGAAAGTACCGAATTACATGGTTTTTGCACTCGTGTTGCGCGGTTGTTGCAAGAAAACTAGCGGTCATACAAGGATCGTTTTGGTGTCATTGTAAAGTTCTGTTTATGCCCTTTCAGGGATAGATGCTTGTTTTACGCTCTGGGTCTTATTTAGGCATGAAAATGATCACGTAAACAGCCCTATTTTGGCTAAAAACACCCCGCTGGGCGGTACATATAAATAGACCGCCTAGCCCGCCAATAAGGTGTTAATGGAAGTACTTAAGTTATATATATTTTTATAAATATGCAGTGTAATCTCCAAGAAGTACTAGTGAGGCACCTTGTAAACCCTTTGAGTACCAGCGACGTGTGTTATATCTTATTCTAGATATATTTAGACGATATTATGCAGCTTAAGAAGGATCTGTGGTAGTTAAAAGGATTGGTTGAGCTAGTTTAAAGCCAGATTCTTGCTATTGGTCCTTCCTAAGCTGAATACAATCGTCTAATCATTGCCAGAATATAATGAAAAGGATGTTACTGGTACTGAACGGGTTAAACGTAAGTACGTAAGTGATATATTATTATAAATATGCAGTGTAACCTCCAAGAAGTACTAGTGACGTACCTTATCAAAAGGAAGTACTTAAGTGAATATCTTAATATATTAATACGCTATTTAACCTCAAAACGAAGTACTAGTGATGTACCTTATTAAAGGGAAGTACTTAAGTATAATATCTTCATAATATCAATACACAGCGTAACCCAAAGAGAAGTACTAGTGACGTACATTATTATAGGGAGTACTTAAGTGAATATTTAAATATACTGTATATATACTGTATATACATAGTGTAACCTCAAGGAAGTACTAGTGATGTACCTTATCTATTTTTTATTAATTTCACCAAAACACCAAACACCTCCAATGAAATTAATGAAAGCATATATGTGATCCACTAGGATTCGAACCCGGGTTATCACACACAGATTTTTAGACACCTTAACCATTACACCACCAAGACGGTTAAAAGTTTATGCACACGCCTACGACTTATTATCCATTCTCGAATACTGGATATTAATCTAATCATATGCATATTCCCACCACACTATGGAAGCCTAATGTTTAAGCGAGAAGAAAGAATATTCATGGGGCACAGATAATTTAGAACGGCCTCGCTACGAAATATCCCTGAACCTACTGATAATCTATTTTTTATTAATTTCACCACACCACCAGATACCTCCAATGAAATTAATGACAGCATTTATGTGATCCACCAGGATTCGAACCCGGGTTATCACACACAGATCTTTAGACACCTTAACCATTACACCACCAAGCCGGTTAAAGGTTTATGCACACGCCTAAGATTATTAAAGGGAGTACTCAGGTAATATCAACAGGCAGTGTAATAATCGTGAGAAAATAATTGTGGATCCATGTTCATGCGTTTATGAACTATACTTATATTTATCTATACCATTATCAATTCAATATCTGTGTGCCTTGTCAATTTATATGAATGTACGCTGCGTTATATTTACCCTCTATTACCTTTGTGCAAGTGTTTATGTAGATTCAACTTCTCCAGTCAAGCAAGAACCTACCTAATCAATCCAATTAACCCAAGCAAAAACATGGTATAACAGATTGTGTGTAGGGTGTGGCGATATCAAAGATCCTCTCTATTCTGGTAAGCAACAGTACCATGTGGGAATGTATTTTGTCCAACTGGTGAGGATGGAGTCCAAGCTTGAACTGCATACATAGAACTTGGAATGCCGGGAGTGGAAGTCCAACATTTGCATTATTGGAAATATGCTTGTACTCTACAAAGTCTTGGATCTAAGTCTAAGTCGAAACCACTGACATAACACCTATATGTCCAATCCACTAAACTTATTCGCCTTAACCGAAAGATAAACTGGCATGTGTGTACTGTGTATCTTAACTCTCTCTGTCATATTTAGTTCCGTAAGTTAGGGGTTGCCCGAGCGCCCGGTATTTCCCCCACAACACTCTTTCTCACACTGAGGGACCGTTAGAAGTCGGAGGAGTTTGGGGTTGCCACCAACCGACAGATTATGATCTAACTTACATAACTTACTGAGCTCAATATGACGCAAATCGCGTCATAAACTTATTATTGAGCTATTTCACCAAGTTCATATGACGCGATCGCGTCATATGATACTTTGGGGCAAACCGCCATATGACACGATCGTGTCATATATGACGGAGAGGGTTAATTACCGAGTTGTAGCACACGGTTAGTGCCTCTTTATTTTTTTCGGCAAATGAAAAGAATGGGGAGCTGTTTTATCCTGTGGACAATACTCTAACTAAGAATACAGCACCCAAATATGCTGTCCATGCTGTAGGATAAATGTTTTTAATCATCTAATAATCAATACAGTTTTAAATTGGCTGTTAATAATCATGGATCTTTCAATAGGGGCCTATACCGTGGCAGTGCGTAGCTGCACATACCCTCTAACTCCATTCCTTGCGAGTTCCCAGGCCGCAACTAAGTTCATACCAAGTAATTCCCAAAATTAATGTAAAATGTCCTCAGCCATAATTCATGTAGTCTTCCTCAAGGTCTCCTCCACTCTGGTATATCACCCACCGAAACCATTTCATGAGCAGGGTTGACTTCAGAAAAATGGGCCACATGCCTATATATCCGAACTATGCAGTCAATTTCAGAGATTAGACGCTGAGTTAATAATTATGTGGTAATACCAACGGGACCACATGATCCTGTGTAGATACTTCATATAGAAAGCATTGATGCATCACGCCAAATCACTGTTAAGTGTCCCTGTCTTGCAACTATATACGGTAGCATAACAAGTAGCAGCAGTGTTTTGAATATCTAAAAGTTAGTGCTTTTACACAAGTATCAACATTGACATATGTTCATAATGAGAGAATCCACAATCCCATATGTTACATCAAGGCAACAAACAATATGGTGGCCTGACCTACCACTGTTATGATGTCTTGATGGTGTAATGGTTAGAGTGTGTAAGTTCTGTATGATATATCCAAGGTTCGAATCCTGGGAGAATTACATGCTTTAATTCATTTTAGTTAGGGGGTTATTGGTGTTAAGAACGATGTTAATAATAATGAATGTACCTACAAAGTTAATATATCTTCTATCCAACTATGTTTTCGCCACATGCCTTATACAGACTCTTTGTTTTACTATGTATATGAAGGAGACAACGGAAGGCAGGCTGCCTGTAACGAGTGTCTCCCCCAAAGCTGAAAGAGTGACAGGGCCGAATTCAAGGGACGATGGGGTCGAAATGTCTGGACAAACGAAGAGTAAAGCAGTTTAAGTCATAAGATGAAGGAAAGATTGATTGAGGGTGAGAGTTCCGCTGCTTCACCCAACAAAACTCCAAAAGCTTGAATTATAGTCATAGTCCAAGTGGCCTTTAGGGGTTTCAACTCCTCATTTAGTGCCTTGGGAGCTAGTCTGAGAATATCTTGTAATTCCATTAGGCTCACTGTATCATTAAAACAATGCAGGCCAGTCACACTGATTTTGCTGACTGATCCTCTAAATATACTATGATAGACTGTCTGGCACAGTAACTAGTCTATGCAAGTGTTAAAACGTAAAGGTGCAAACACATATTTCTAAACTCTAATCCTTCTGCTAACACTATAAATCTTATCCCTCTGTTGGGTTCCTCAGATCATAACTTTATCTTTGTTATCTCTCCAGTACGGCCTTCTGACCCTCCCTAAGCCGGTGGCGCTTGTGGCATTTTGGCGCTGCCGACTGGGAGGCTCTTTGGCAGTACTTCTTTTATTTTTCCTGGAATGATTTTTGCTTCCGTGGCGGAGGACCCTTTGGTAGTGCCGAGCACATTACCGAGGTAATCCTTTTGGGCATGGAAGCGTGCATCCCATTTTCTTCCTCTCAGACTAAATCACAAAATTCTTGATTTACTCACGTTTGCTCAATTGCTGTCCTTCAATAAGGAGGAATCATTCAAACAGTACTGTCACCTTCAAACTCAAGATCCCGTACTTTATATGTCTCTGCCTGGAATCAAGCCAAATCTGTCCTTCGACTGCCAAAAACTCTTACATCAATAACAAATACTCTGAACTTTCCAACTCTTGCTGTTCACTAGCTTTTTGCCATCTAGCCAAAAACCTCTCCAACAATTTCACTTCCTCGACTTTCCCTTCTCATTTCCACTATGACGGTACCACTCATGCATATTCAAAAATATTCTTTGAACATAACTATTAGGCCTAGGAAGTTTGTTTTATATTTTCATTCTCATAGATGACCTATGAAGTTTGTTGTTATATTTTCATTCTCATACAATGTCCTGTATGTATAACCTCAAGGTGGGTGCCCATCCCCGAAAGGAATTGAAATAGGGGAGAGCTATCCTCCCGCCAAAGGCAGCTTTCTAGGGCCTTTCCTAGCTGATGCTTAGAGGATTAGGTTCTAGTCATGTGGTGATGGGCTGGTCTAGAAGAGTGAGAGCCAAGCGATCTCTGCCATACAAATAGCTTACTCCAACTGTTCCGTTTACTGATATTATATATTTTCTAGATCTCGTCTCTTCTCGTCCGTGGATTGACCTCCCTACTGCCAACCTAGAGGTTGGCAGATTGGGAGCCAAAGTGTCACATTTTTCTTTTGCCCATCAACTTTCCCTTCATAATTGCTGAGGGATACAGGGCCTTGGGTGGGGCTTTGGTTTCCTGGGCATTTCCGCACCCTCCTCAGCTCCCCGCCATGGAGTGGCTTCGGTCACCTGGGCTTTATTAGTGGTAAGCAGGGAGGGGTTTGTGGGGCCGCTCGGTTGTGGCCTTGGCCTTGCTTGGGACCTTGGGGCTGCTCGGCCAGACAGCCTGGGGAACGGCAACAACATCAACAACTATAAACCTCATAACAAAACAATAAAACGAATGTAATGTAAACTCCTTGCATAGCAGGTGTACCTTTTTTATTTTATTCATAAAACACGTATTGGTGACAAATAAATTATGATGACACTTTTGGAAAGAGTGTGACCAATACGTCTCATTTCAATGTATAAAAAACTAGTGTCATCACTCCAGATTTTGAATAGAAGCTATGGAAATTCGGATGTAGTCAGAATAATGGCAAAAGTTTAAAACTTGAATAAATGTTATCTATGATTATTCGAGGATTGTGCGTGATATTCTGGATTAGCCTTTCCTCTATCTTTTGAGATAATATTATAATATATTTCAGTAGAGACAGTTATTGTGGGTGAACATCATTCATGACAGCAATTTGGGTTCGGCAGCCGTACACAAAAACTTGAGAACAAGGTTTACGATTATATTTAGATAACAAACGAATGTTAATCGAATTCAGATGACTCCGTTGGAAATGCCAGAGAATAATTATTTGTATATCATATACACAAATTAGTGTTCAGCATATAACGCAATTGTGACAAGTTAAACGCAGAAGAACAAAGAATTTGTCTATTATCGAACTAATTTAATTATGAAATATCGATTTATTCCCAAGTGAATTACATTCATATAGTAGTATGAGCTTTCCTCTTTCATGTCATTGGAGTAGAAACGATTATTGTGGGTTTTAACAGAGCGATAATATAATGTTTCTATGAGCGCCATCCATTGGGAGCCTGATAAAACAAAGAGACCTGATATCAGTTAATTTATTTTTGCTGTGATCCTCAAGGGGTTAATTTGCTTCAAAGGTTGACCTGTGACCTTCACCTTAATGTAGGATTGTATTTATTGTTGGTGTGACCGTTGCACTGGCAAATTCTGTAAGATTGCCTAACTTTATCAAAGCTCATCAGTTAGCTTAGGAGATATTAGAAGATTAGTTGACCTTAAGCTTTGACCTGTATCATGATTTTATGATGATTATTTAAAAATGTATAATATATATTTTCCAGTAAGACGCAACTATCTTAGAGAATTTTGTGAAGCTTGCATAAATGGAAAAGTAAATAAGAAATGGACCATATATTTGACCTTGACCTGTGACTTTGACCTTTCAGTAGAATGTATTTGTTTCTTGCATGACCTTGGCCTTGATAATCCGAATATTTTTATAATAAAATTTGGTCAGCATAGTCCCACTATATGCTATAACATTTATAGTGACAATTGTGAAATTTGAGTAAAAACTTAAGGATATGAAATATTGACCATATTTCTTACTGTGACCTTTGATTAATATACTATTTTTGAATCTGACTAACCTACGCATTGACTATCTGGATATATGTGTGAAATTCGGTGACATTTCATAAAACGATCTAGGGAGGAGTTTCCCGACAACAGATAGACTACGGACAACGAACGACAGACAACGGACAGGCTTGGTGGTGGTGCATAGTATACAGGCAGGATCTGCGTGTGCTATCTACCAGCGTAAGCATATCAGTTTGTGGGAGATGACAACATTTATTGTAACTCAAACATGTTAATATATATTTTGAACATACGCATTCAATCATTTGGTGGAATATAATCAGCTCAGTTACCACACAATTAACTCCTCACACTAGCAGTGGTGGGTTGATCACGCATCTCAACACACCGTTGACAATACTAATATCGTATCAGTTAAATGCATTAACAGAAACTGAAACACATAGACAACGATTCTCCTAAATAGTAAATCAATAAAACATCTTATCATACAACACAAATATACATGATCTCAATAAAGTACTGAATTGAACAGGTTAAATCGTAAATCAGTGAATAATCTATTACAAACATTAACCTTTCTACATACGATACGAGGATGCATTTCGTGTTTACTATCTAGCTATTATTAGGCGACTTTATTCAGATTAGAAAGGGTATAGAAAGTCAGAGGGTAAAGTGTGAGAGTTGTTACCCTTTCAATTCACAGAGATCCTTCATAAGCTGTAAAAATCGTTTAATAATAGCCAAAATAAACATAAATACCTCTTTTTTTCCTCAAGGAGATAATTAATGCTATACATGATCAGCTTTACATTATAAATATTACTGGAACTAAAAAAATACCCTTAATAAAAAGTCACCGTTCACGTTAATACTGAGTCATCACAAATGCGAACGTTTTCAAGGCATAGTGTGGCATACTATTTATTTCACGTCAGTATTGTTGTTAACCATATTTAGTTTACGATTTTTTAAAGCAATTAACTTAGTCACAATATGTATTATTTTCTAAGATAATGATTAAGCAGTACACAGAATAATCCAGGTAGCTATCACAAACACGTTATATTAAGCAGTACACAGAATAATCCAGGTAGCTATCACAAACACGTTATATTAAGCAGTACACATAATAATCCAGGTAGCTATCACAAACACGTTATATTAAGCAGTACACATAATAATCCAGGTAGCTATCACAAACACTTTATATTAAGCAGTACACAGCATAATCCAGGTAGCTATCACAAACACGTTATATTAAGCAGTACACATAATAATCCAGGTAGCTATCACAAACACGTTATATTAAGCAGTACACAGAATAATCCAGGTAGCTATCACAAACACGTTATATTAAGCAGTACACATAATAATCCAGGTAGCTATCACAAACACATTATATTAAGCAGTACAGAATAATCCAGGTAGCTATCACAAACACGTTATATTAAGCAGTACACAGAATAATCCAGGTAGCTATCACAAACACGTTATATTAAGCAGTACACATAATAATCCAGGTAGCTATCACAAACACGTTATATTAAGCAGTACACATAATAATCCAGGTAGCTATCACAAATACGTTATATTAAGCAGTACACATAATAATCCAGGTAGCTATCACAAACACGTTATATTAAGCAGTACACATAATAATCCAGGTAGCTATCACAAACACGTTATATTAAGCAGTACACAGAATAATCCAGGTAGCTATCACAAACACGTTATATTAAGCAGTACACAGAATAATCCAGGTAGCTATCACAAACACGTTATATTAAGCAGTACACAGAATAATCCAGGTAGCTATCACAAACACGTTATATTAAGCAGTACACATAATAATCCAGGTAGCTATCACAAACACGTTATATTAAGCAGTACACAGAATAATCCAGGTAGCTATCACAAACACGTTATATTAAGCAGTACACATAATAATCCAGGTAGCTATCACAAACACGTTATATTAAGCAGTACACATAATAATCCAGGTAGCTATCACAAACACGTTATATTAAGCAGTACACATAATAATCCAGGTAGCTATCACAAACACGTTATATTAAGCAGTACACATAATAATCCAGGTAGCTATCACAAACACGTTATATTAAGCAGTACACAGAATAATCCAGGTAGCTATCACAAACACGTTATATTAAGCAGTACACATAATAATCCAGGTAGCTATCACAAACACGTTATATTAAGCAGTACACAGAATAATCCAGGTAGCTATCACAAACACGTTATATTAAGCAGTACACAGAATAATCCAGGTAGCTATCACAAACACGTTATATTAAGCAGTACACAGAATAATCCAGGTAGCTATCACAAACACGTTATATTAAGCAGTACACAGAATAATCCAGGTAGCTATCACAAACACGTTATATTAAGCAGTACACAGAATAATCCAGGTAGCTATCACAAACACGTTATATTAAGCAGTACACATAATAATCCAGGTAGCTATCACAAACACGTTATATTAAGCAGTACACAGAATAATCCAGGTAGCTATCACAAACACGTTATATTAAGCAGTACACAGAATAATCCAGGTAGCTATCACAAACACGTTATATTAAGCAGTACACATAATAATCCAGGTAGCTATCACAAACACGTTATATTAAGCAGTACACATAATAATCCAGGTAGCTATCACAAACACGTTATATTAAGCAGTACACATAATAATCCAGGTAGCTATCACAAACACGTTATATTAAGCAGTACACAGAATAATCCAGGTAGCTATCACAAACACGTTATATTAAGCAGTACACATAATAATCCAGGTAGCTATCACAAACACGTTATATTAAGCAGTACACATAATAATCCAGGTAGCTATCACAAACACGTTATATTAAGCAGTACACATAATAATCCAGGTAGCTATCACAAACACGTTATATTAAGCAGTACACATAATAATCCAGGTAGCTATCACAAACACGTTATATTAAGCAGTACACAGAATAATCCAGGTAGCTATCACAAACACGTTATATTAAGCAGTACACATAATAATCCAGGTAGCTATCACAAACACGTTATATTAAGCAGTACACAGAATAATCCAGGTAGCTATCACAAACACGTTATATTAAGCAGTACACAGAATAATCCAGGTAGCTATCACAAACACGTTATATTAAGCAGTACACAGAATAATCCAGGTAGCTATCACAAACACGTTATATTAAGCAGTACACAGAATAATCCAGGTAGCTATCACAAACACGTTATATTAAGCAGTACACAGAATAATCCAGGTAGCTATCACAAACACGTTATATTAAGCAGTACACATAATAATCCAGGTAGCTATCACAAACACGTTATATTAAGCAGTACACAACATAATCCAGGTAGCTATCACAAACACGTTATATTAAGCAGTACACAGAATAATCCAGGTAGCTATCACAAACACGTTATATTAAGCAGTACACAGAATAATCCAGGTAGCTATCACAAACACGTTATATTAAGCAGTACACATAATAATCCAGGTAGCTATCACAAACACGTTATATTAAGCAGTACACAGAATAATCCAGGTAGCTATCACAAACACGTTATATTAAGCAGTACACAGAATAATCCAGGTAGCTATCACAAACACGTTATATTAAGCAGTACACAGAATAATCCAGGTAGCTATCACAAACACGTTATATTAAGCAGTACACAGAATAATCCAGGTAGCTATCACAAACACGTTATATTAAGCAGTACACAGAATAATCCAGGTAGCTATCACAAACACGTTATAAGCAGTACACAGAATAATCCAGGTAGCTATCACAAACACGTTATATTAAGCAGTACACAGAATAATCCAGGTAGCTATCACAAACACGTTATATTAAGCAGTACACAGAATAATCCAGGTAGCTATCACAAACACGTTATATTAAGCAGTACACAGAATAATCCAGGTAGCTATCACAAACACGTTATATTAAGCAGTACACAGAATAATCCAGGTAGCTATCACAAACACGTTATATTAAGCAGTACACAGAATAATCCAGGTAGCTATCACAAACACGTTATATTAAGCAGTACACAGAATAATCCAGGTAGCTATCACAAACACGTTATATTAAGCAGTACACAGAATAATCCAGGTAGCTATCACAAACACGTTATATTAAGCAGTACACAGAATAATCCAGGTAGCTATCACAAACACGTTATATTAAGCAGTACACAGAATAATCCAGGTAGCTATCACAAACACGTTATATTAAGCAGTACACAGAATAATCCAGGTAGCTATCACAAACACGTTATATTAAGCAGTACACATAATAATCCAGGTAGCTATCACAAACACGTTATATTAAGCAGTACACAGAATAATCCAGGTAGCTATCACAAACACGTTATATTAAGCAGTACACAATAATCCAGGTAGCTATCACAAACACGTTATATTAAGCAGTACACAGAATAATCCAGGTAGCTATCACAAACACGTTATATTAAGCAGTACACAGAATAATCCAGGTAGCTATCACAAACACGTTATATTAAGCAGTACACAGAATAATCCAGGTAGCTATCACAAACACGTTATATTAAGCAGTACACAGAATAATCCAGGTAGCTATCACAAACACGTTATATTAAGCAGTACACAGAATAATCCAGGTAGCTATCACAAACACGTTATATTAAGCAGTACACAGAATAATCCAGGTAGCTATCACAAACACGTTATATTAAGCAGTACACAGAATAATCCAGGTAGCTATCACAAACACGTTATATTAAGCAGTACACAGAATAATCCAGGTAGCTATCACAAACACGTTATATTAAGCAGTACACAGAATAATCCAGGTAGCTATCACAAACACGTTATATTAAGCAGTACACAGAATAATCCAGGTAGCTATCACAAACACGTTATATTAAGCAGTACACAGAATAATCCAGGTAGCTATCACAAACACGTTATATTAAGCAGTACACAGAATAATCCAGGTAGCTATCACAAACACGTTATATTAAGCAGTACACAGAATAATCCAGGTAGCTATCACAAACACGTTATATTAAGCAGTACACATAATAATCCAGGTAGCTATCACAAACACGTTATATTAAGCAGTACACAGAATAATCCAGGTAGCTATCACAAACACGTTATATTAAGCAGTACACAGAATAATCCAGGTAGCTATCACAAACACGTTATATTAAGCAGTACACAGAATAATCCAGGTAGCTATCACAAACACGTTATATTAAGCAGTACACAGAATAATCCAGGTAGCTATCACAAACACGTTATATTAAGCAGTACACAGAATAATCCAGGTAGCTATCACAAACACGTTATATTAAGCAGTACACAGAATAATCCAGGTAGCTATCACAAACACGTTATATTAAGCAGTACACAGAATAATCCAGGTAGCTATCACAAACACGTTATATTAAGCAGTACACAGAATAATCCAGGTAGCTATCACAAACACGTTATATTAAGCAGTACACATAATCCAGGTAGCTATCACAAACACGTTATATTAAGCAGTACACAGAATAATCCAGGTAGCTATCACAAACACGTTATATTAAGCAGTACACAGAATAATCCAGGTAGCTATCACAAACACGTTATATTAAGCAGTACACAGAATAATCCAGGTAGCTATCACAAACACGTTATATTAAGCAGTACACAGAATAATCCAGGTAGCTATCACAAACACGTTATATTAAGCAGTACACAGAATAATCCAGGTAGCTATCACAAACACGTTATATTAAGCAGTACACAGAATAATCCAGGTAGCTATCACAAACACGTTATATTAAGCAGTACACAGAATAATCCAGGTAGCTATCACAAACACGTTATATTAAGCAGTACACAGAATAATCCAGGTAGCTATCACAAACACGTTATATTAAGCAGTACACAGAATAATCCAGGTAGCTATCACAAACACGTTATATTAAGCAGTACACATAATAATCCAGGTAGCTATCACAAACACGTTATATTAAGCAGTACACAGAATAATCCAGGTAGCTATCACAAACACGTTATATTAAGCAGTACACAGAATAATCCAGGTAGCTATCACAAACACGTTATATTAAGCAGTACACAGAATAATCCAGGTAGCTATCACAAACACGTTATATTAAGCAGTACACAGAATAATCCAGGTAGCTATCACAAACACGTTATATTAAGCAGTACACAGAATAATCCAGGTAGCTATCACAAACACGTTATATTAAGCAGTACACAGAATAATCCAGGTAGCTATCACAAACACGTTATATTAAGCAGTACACAGAATAATCCAGGTAGCTATCACAAACACGTTATATTAAGCAGTACACAGAATAATCCAGGTAGCTATCACAAACACGTTATATTAAGCAGTACACAGAATAATCCAGGTAGCTATCACAAACACGTTATATTAAGCAGTACACAGAATAATCCAGGTAGCTATCACAAACACGTTATATTAAGCAGTACACATAATAATCCAGGTAGCTATCACAAACACGTTATATTAAGCAGTACACAGAATAATCCAGGTAGCTATCACAAACACGTTATATTAAGCAGTACACAGAATAATCCAGGTAGCTATCACAAACACGTTATATTAAGCAGTACACAGAATAATCCAGGTAGCTATCACAAACACGTTATATTAAGCAGTACACAGAATAATCCAGGTAGCTATCACAAACACGTTATATTAAGCAGTACACAGAATAATCCAGGTAGCTATCACAAACACGTTATATTAAGCAGTACACATAAATATCCAGGTAGCTATCACAAACACGTTATATTAAGCAGTACACATAATAATCCAGGTAGCTATCACAAACACGTTATATTAAGCAGTACACAGAATAATCCAGGTAGCTATCACAAACACGTTATATTAAGCAGTACACAGAATAATCCAGGTAGCTATCACAAACACGTTATATTAAGCAGTACACAGAATAATCCAGGTAGCTATCACAAACACGTTATATTAAGCAGTACACAGAATAATCCAGGTAGCTATCACAAACACGTTATATTAAGCAGTACACAGAATAATCCAGGTAGCTATCACAAACACGTTATATTAAGCAGTACACATAATAATCCAGGTAGCTATCACAAACACGTTATATTAAGCAGTACACAGAATAATCCAGGTAGCTATCACAAACACGTTATATTAAGCAGTACACAGAATAATCCAGGTAGCTATCACAAACACGTTATATTAAGCAGTACACATAATAATCCAGGTAGCTATCACAAACACGTTATATTAAGCAGTACACAGAATAATCCAGGTAGCTATCACAAACACGTTATATTAAGCAGTACACAGAATAATCCAGGTAGCTATCACAAACACGTTATATTAAGCAGTACACATAATAATCCAGGTAGCTATCACAAACACGTTATATTAAGCAGTACACATAATAATCCAGGTAGCTATCACAAACACGTTATATTAAGCAGTACACATAATAATCCAGGTAGCTATCACAAACACGTTATATTAAGCAGTACACATAATAATCCAGGTAGCTATCACAAACACGTTATATTAAGCAGTACAATAATCCAGGTAGCTATCACAAACACGTTATATTAAGCAGTACACATAATAATCCAGGTAGCTATCACAAACACGTTATATTAAGCAGTACACATAATAATCCAGGTAGCTATCACAAACACGTTATATTAAGCAGTACATTAAGCAGTACACAGAATAATCCAGGTAGCTATCACAAACACGTTATATTAAGCAGTACACATAATAATCCAGGTAGCTATCACAAACACGTTATATTAAGCAGTACACAGAATAATCCAGGTAGCTATCACAAACACGTTATATTAAGCAGTACACAGAATAATCCAGGTAGCTATCACAAACACGTTATATTAAGCAGTACACATAATAATCCAGTAGCTATCACAAAACACGTTATATAAGCAGTACACATAATAATCCAGGTAGCTATCACAAACACGTTATATTAAGCAGTACACAGAATAATCCAGGTAGCTATCACAAACACGTTATATTAAGCAGTACACATAATAATCCAGGTAGCTATCACAAACACGTTATATTAAGCAGTACACAAAATCCAGGTAGCTATCACAAACACGTTATATTAAGCAGTACACAGAATAATCCAGGTAGCTATCACAAACACGTTATATTAAGCAGTACACATAATAATCCAGGTAGCTATCACAAACACGTTATATTAAGCAGTACACATAATAATCCAGGTAGCTATCACAAACACGTTATATTAAGCAGTACACAGAATAATCCAGGTAGCTATCACAAACACGTTATATTAAGCAGTACACAGAATAATCCAGGTAGCTATCACAAACACGTTATATTAAGCAGTACACAGAATAATCCAGGTAGCTATCACAAACACGTTATATTAAGCAGTACACATAATAATCCAGGTAGCTATCACAAACACGTTATATTAAGCAGTACACAGAATAATCCAGGTAGCTATCACAAACACGTTATATTAAGCAGTACACAGAATAATCCAGGTAGCTATCACAAACACGTTATATTAAGCAGTACACAGAATAATCCAGGTAGCTATCACAAACACGTTATATTAAGCAGTACACATAATAATCCAGGTAGCTATCACAAACACGTTATATTAAGCAGTACACAGAATAATCCAGGTAGCTATCACAAACACGTTATATTAAGCAGTACACAGAATAATCCAGGTAGCTATCACAAACACGTTATATTAAGCAGTACACAGAATAATCCAGGTAGCTATCACAAACACGTTATATTAAGCAGTACAGAATAATCCAGGTAGCTATCACAAACACGTTATATTAAGCAGTACACATAATAATCCAGGTAGCTATCACAAACACGTTATATTAAGCAGTACACAGAATAATCCAGGTAGCTATCACAAACACGTTATATTAAGCAGTACACATAATAATCCAGGTAGCTATCACAAACACGTTATATTAAGCAGTACACAGAATAATCCAGGTAGCTATCACAAACACGTTATATTAAGCAGTACACATAATAATCCAGGTAGCTATCACAAACACGTTATATTAAGCAGTACACATAATAATCCAGGTAGCTATCACAAACACGTTATATTAAGCAGTACACAGAATAATCCAGGTAGCTATCACAAACACGTTATATTAAGCAGTACACATAATAATCCAGGTAGCTATCACAAACAAACACGTTATATTAAGCAGTACACAGAATAATCCAGGTAGCTATCACAAACACGTTATATTAAGCAGTACACAGAATAATCCAGGTAGCTATCACAAACACGTTATATTAAGCAGTACACATAATAATCCAGGTAGCTATCACAAACACGTTATATTAAGCAGTACACATAATAATCCAGGTAGCTATCACAAACACGTTATATTAAGCAGTACACAGAATAATCCAGGTAGCTATCACAAACACGTTATATTAAGCAGTACACAGAATAATCCAGGTAGCTATCACAAACACGTTATATTAAGCAGTACACATAATAATCCAGGTAGCTATCACAAACACGTTATATTAAGCAGTACACAGAATAATCCAGGTAGCTATCACAAACACGTTATATTAAGCAGTACACAGAATAATCCAGGTAGCTATCACAAACACGTTATATTAAGCAGTACACATAATAATCCAGGTAGCTATCACAAACACGTTATATTAAGCAGTACACAGAATAATCCAGGTAGCTATCACAAACACGTTATATTAAGCAGTACACATAATAATCCAGGTAGCTATCACAAACACGTTATATTAAGCAGTACACAGAATAATCCAGGTAGCTATCACAAACACGTTATATTAAGCAGTACACATAATAATCCAGGTAGCTATCACAAACACGTTATATTAAGCAGTACACAGAATAATCCAGGTAGCTATCACAAACACGTTATATTAAGCAGTACACAGAATAATCCAGGTAGCTATCACAAACACGTTATATTAAGCAGTACACAGAATAATCCAGGTAGCTATCACAAACACGTTATATTAAGCAGTACACAGAATAATCCAGGTAGCTATCACAAACACGTTATATTAAGCAGTACACAGAATAATCCAGGTAGCTATCACAAACACGTTATATTAAGCAGTACACAGAATAATCCAGGTAGCTATCACAAACACGTTATATTAAGCAGTACACATAATAATCCAGGTAGCTATCACAAACACGTTATATTAAGCAGTACACAGAATAATCCAGGTAGCTATCACAAACACGTTATATTAAGCAGTACACAGAATAATCCAGGTAGCTATCACAAACACGTTATATTAAGCAGTACACAGAATAATCCAGGTAGCTATCACAAACACGTTATATTAAGCAGTACACAGAATAATCCAGGTAGCTATCACAAACACGTTATATTAAGCAGTACACAGAATAATCCAGGTAGCTATCACAAACACGTTATTAAGCAGTACACAGAATAATCCAGGTAGCTATCACAAACACGTTATATTAAGCAGTACACATAATAATCCAGGTAGCTATCACAAACACGTTATATTAAGCAGTACTCAATAATCCAGCTATCACACACGTTATATTAAGCAGTACACAGAATAATCCAGGTAGCTATCACAAACACGTTATATTAAGCAGTACACAGAATAATCCAGGTAGCTATCACAAACACGTTATATTAAGCAGTACACATAATAATCCAGGTAGCTATCACAACACGTTATATTAAGCAGTACACAGAATAATCCAGGTAGCTATCACAAACACGTTATATTAAGCAGTACACATAATAATCCAGGTAGCTATCACAAACACGTTATATTAAGCAGTACACAGAATAATCCAGGTAGCTATCACAAACACGTATATTAAGCAGTACACATAATAATCCAGGTAGCTATCACAAACACGTTATATTAAGCAGTACACAGAATAATCCAGGTAGCTATCACAAACACGTTATATTAAGCAGTACACAGAATAATCCAGGTAGCTATCACAAACACGTTATATTAAGCAGTACACAGAATAATCCAGGTAGCTATCACAAACACGTTATATTAAGCAGTACACAGAATAATCCAGGTAGCTATCACAAACACGTTATATTAAGCAGTACACAGAATAATCCAGGTAGCTATCACAAACACGTTATATTAAGCAGTACACAGAATAATCCAGGTAGCTATCACAAACACGTTATATTAAGCAGTACACAGAATAATCCAGGTAGCTATCACAAACACGTTATATTAAGCAGTACACAGAATAATCCAGGTAGCTATCACAAACACGTTATATTAAGCAGTACACAGAATAATCCAGGTAGCTATCACAAACACGTTATATTAAGCAGTACACAGAATAATCCAGGTAGCTATCACAAACACGTTATATTAAGCAGTACACAGAATAATCCAGGTAGCTATCACAAACACGTTATATTAAGCAGTTACACAGAATAATCCAGGTAGCTATCACAAACACGTTATATTAAGCAGTACACATAATAATCCAGGTAGCTATCACAAACACGTTATATTAAGCAGTACACAGAATAATCCAGGTAGCTATCACAAACACGTTATATTAAGCAGTACACAGAATAATCCAGGTAGCTATCACAAACACGTTATATTAAGCAGTACACAGAATAATCCAGGTAGCTATCACAAACACGTTATATTAAGCAGTACACAGAATAATCCAGGTAGCTATCACAAACACGTTATATTAAGCAGTACACAGAATAATCCAGGTAGCTATCACAAACACGTTATATTAAGCAGTACACAGAATAATCCAGGTAGCTATCACAAACACGTTATATTAAGCAGTACACAGAATAATCCAGGTAGCTATCACAAACACGTTATATTAAGCAGTACACATAATAATCCAAGGTAGCTATCACAAACACGTTATATTAAGCAGTACACATAATAATCCAGGTAGCTATCACAAACACGTTATATTAAGCAGTACACAGAATAATCCAGGTAGCTATCACAAACACGTTATATTAAGCAGTACACAGAATAATCCAGGTAGCTATCACAAACACGTTATATTAAGCAGTACACAGAATAATCCAGGTAGCTATCACAAACACGTATATTAAGCAGTACACAGAATAATCCAGGTAGCTATCACAAACACGTTATATTAAGCAGTACACAGAATAATCCAGGTAGCTATCACAAACACGTTATATTAAGCAGTACACAGAATAATCCAGGTAGCTATCACAAACACGTTATATTAAGCAGTACACATAATAATCCAGGTAGCTATCACAAACACGTTATATTAAGCAGTACACAGAATAATCCAGGTAGCTATCACAAACACGTTATATTAAGCAGTACACAGAATAATCCAGGTAGCTATCACAAACACGTTATATTAAGCAGTACACAGAATAATCCAGGTAGCTATCACAAACACGTTATATTAAGCAGTACACAGAATAATCCAGGTAGCTATCACAAACACGTTATATTAAGCAGTACACAGAATAATCCAGGTAGCTATCACAAACACGTTATATTAAGCAGTACACATAATAATCCAGGTAGCTATCACAAACACGTTATATTAAGCAGTACACAGAATAATCCAGGTAGCTATCACAAACACGTTATATTAAGCAGTACACATAATAATCCAGGTAGCTATCACAAACACGTTATATTAAGCAGTACACATAATAATCCAGGTAGCTATCACAAACACGTTATATTAAGCAGTACACAGAATAATCCAGGTAGCTATCACAAACACGTTATATTAAGCAGTACACAGAATAATCCAGGTAGCTATCACAAACACGTTATATTAAGCAGTACACAGAATAATCCAGGTAGCTATCACAAACACGTTATATTAAGCAGTACACAGAATAATCCAGGTAGCTATCACAAACACGTTATATTAAGCAGTACACATAATAATCCAGGTAGCTATCACAAACACGTTATATTAAGCAGTACACAGAATAATCCAGGTAGCTATCACAAACACGTTATATTAAGCAGTACACAGAATAATCCAGGTAGCTATCACAAACACGTTATATTAAGCAGTACACAGAATAATCCAGGTAGCTATCACAAACACGTTATATTAAGCAGTACACAGAATAATCCAGGTAGCTATCACAAACACGTTATATTAAGCAGTACACATAATAATCCAGGTAGCTATCACAAACACGTTATATTAAGCAGTACACAGAATAATCCAGGTAGCTATCACAAACACGTTATATTAAGCAGTACACAGAATAATCCAGGTAGCTATCACAAACACGTTATATTAAGCAGTACACATAATAATCCAGGTAGCTATCACAAACACGTTATATTAAGCAGTACACAGAATAATCCAGGTAGCTATCACAAACACGTTATATTAAGCAGTACACAGAATAATCCAGGTAGCTATCACAAACACGTTATATTAAGCAGTACACAGAATAATCCAGGTAGCTATCACAAACACGTTATATTAAGCAGTACACAGAATAATCCAGGTAGCTATCACAAACACGTTATATTAAGCAGTACACAGAATAATCCAGGTAGCTATCACAAACACGTTATAAGCAGTACACAGAATAATCCAGGTAGCTATCACAAACACGTTATATTAAGCAGTACACAGAATAATCCAGGTAGCTATCACAAACACGTTATATTAAGCAGTACACAGAAATAATCAGGTAGCTATCACAAACACGTTATATTAAGCAGTACACAGAATAATCCAGGTAGCTATCACAAACACGTTATATTAAGCAGTACACATAATAATCCAGGTAGCTATCACAAACACGTTATATTAAGCAGTACACATAATAATCCAGGTAGCTATCACAAACACGTTATATTAAGCAGTACACAGAATAATCCAGGTAGCTATCACAAACACGTTATATTAAGCAGTACACATAATAATCCAGGTAGCTATCACAAACACGTTATATTAAGCAGTACACAGAATAATCCAGGTAGCTATCACAAACACGTTATATTAAGCAGTACACAGAATAATCCAGGTAGCTATCACAAACACGTTATATTAAGCAGTACACAGAATAATCCAGGTAGCTATCACAAACACGTTATATTAAGCAGTACACATAATAATCCAGGTAGCTATCACAAACACGTTATATTAAGCAGTACACATAATAATCAGGTAGCTATCACAAACACGTTATATTAAGCAGTACACAGAATAATCCAGGTAGCTATCACAAACACGTTATATTAAGCAGTACACAGAATAATCCAGGTAGCTATCACAAACACGTTATATTAAGCAGTACACAGAATAATCCAGGTAGCTATCACAAACACGTTATATTAAGCAGTACACAGAATAATCCAGGTAGCTATCACAAACACGTTATATTAAGCAGTACACAGAATAATCCAGGTAGCTATCACAAACACGTTATATTAAGCAGTACACAGAATAATCCAGGTAGCTATCACAAACACGTTATATTAAGCAGTACACAGAATAATCCAGGTAGCTATCACAACACGTTATATTAAGCAGTACACATAATAATCCAGGTAGCTATCACAAACACGTTATATTAAGCAGTACACATAATAATCCAGGTAGCTATCACAAACACGTTATATTAAGCAGTACACATAATAATCCAGGTAGCTATCACAAACACGTTATATTAAGCAGTACACATAATAATCCAGGTAGCTATCACAAACACGTTATATTAAGCAGTACACATAATAATCCAGGTAGCTATCACAAACACGTTATATTAAGCAGTACACATAATAATCCAGGTAGCTATCACAAACACGTTATATTAAGCAGTACACAGAATAATCCAGGTAGCTATCACAAACACGTTATATTAAGCAGTACACAGAATAATCCAGGTAGCTATCACAAACACGTTATAAGCAGTACACAGAATAATCCAGGTAGCTATCACAAACACGTTATATTAAGCAGTACACAGAATAATCCAGGTAGCTATCACAAACACGTTATATTAAGCAGTACACAGAATAATCCAGGTAGCTATCACAAACACGTTATATTAAGCAGTACACAGAATAATCCAGGTAGCTATCACAAAACACGGTTATAAAGCAGTACACAGAATAATCCAGGTAGCTATCACAAACTCTTTATATTAAGCAGTAAACAGGATAATCAAGGTAGCTATCACAAAAACGTAATATTAGGCAGTACACATAATCCAGGTAGCTATCACAAACACGAATAATCCAGGTAGCTATCACAAACACGTTATATTAAGCAGTACACAGAATAATCCAGGTAGCTATCACAAACACGTTATATTAAGCAGTACACAGAATAATCCAGGTAGCTATCACAAACACGTTATATTAAGCAGTACACATAATAATCCAGGTAGCTATCACAAACACGTTATATTAAGCAGTACACATAATAATCCAGGTAGCTATCACAAACACGTTATATTAAGCAGTACACATAATAATCCAGGTAGCTATCACAAACACGTTATATTAAGCAGTACACAGAATAATCCAGGTAAGTACACAAATAATCCAGGTAGCTATCACAAACACGTTATATTAAGCAGTACACAGAATCCAGGTAGCTATCACAAACACGTTATATTAAGCAGTACACATAATAATCCAGGTAGCTATCACAAACACGTTATATTAAGCAGTACACATAATAATCCAGGTAGCTATCACAAACACGCTATATTAAGCAGTACACATAATAATCCAGGTAGCTATCACAAACACGTTATATTAAGCAGTACACAGAATAATCCAGGTAGCTATCACAAACACGTTATATTAAGCAGTACACATAATAATCCAGGTAGCTATCACAAACACGTTATATTAAGCAGTACACAGAATAATCCAGGTAGCTATCACAAACACGTTATATATTAAGCAGTACACAGAATAATCCAGGTAGCTATCACAAACACGTTTATATTAAGCAGTACACATAATAATCCAGGTAGCTATCACAAACACGTTATATTAAGCAGTACACAGAATAATCCAGGTAGCTATCACAAACACGTTATATTAAGCAGTACACAGAATAATCCAGGTAGCCACCACAATCACGTTATATTAAGCAGTACACAGAATAATCCAGGTAGCTATCACAAACACGTTATATTAAGCAGTACACAGAATAATCCAGGTAGCTATCACAATTAAGCAATAATCCAGGTAGCTATCACAAACACGTTATATTAAGCAGTACACAGAATAATCCAGGTAGCTATCACAAACACGTTATATTAAGCAGTACACAGAATAATCCAGGTAGCTATCACAAACACGTTATATTAAGCCGTACACAGAATAATCCAGGTAGCTATCACAAACACGTTATATTAAGCAGTACACATAATAATCCAGGTAGCTATCACAAACACGTTATATTAAGCAGTACACAGAATAATCCAGGTAGCTATCACAAACACGTTATATTAAGCAGTACACAGAATAATCCAGGTAGCTATCACAAACACGTTATATTAAGCAGTACACAGAATAATCCAGGTAGCTATCACAAACACGTTATATATAAGCAGTACACATAATAATCCAGGTAGCTATCACAACAATTAAAAACACGTATATTAAGCAGTACACAGAATAATCCAGGTAGCTATCACAAAAAAAAATAAAACACTTTTATAAAAACACAAATAATCCAGGTAGCTTTCACGATATATTAGAAAAAAAATCCAGGTACCACAGAATAATCCAGGTGGTATCACAAATAACAACTAACAACACCTATTAACAAAATCCAGGTTAACAGAATTAAAAAACTTTCACGTTATATAAGCACGTTATATTAACACAACACAATCCATATCACAAACACTTGTTCTGTAGACAGTACAACATCCATAGCCCATATAAACACAATTAAAGGTACTATCCAGGTAGCTATCACAAACACACAATGTTTATTAAGCAGTAATCCTGAATACCGCTATCACAAAATTATATTAAAAAACATAATAATCCAGGTATCCAAATTAAAAAAAAAATTACGCAGTATCACAGAATAAATCCAGGTAGCTATCACAAACACGTTATTAAAGTACACGAAATAATCCATCCAGCTACAAAACACGGTTACAAAACGTTAGTACACAATAATCCAGGTAGCTACACGTTATATTAAGCAGTACACAGAATAATCCAGGTAGCTATCACAAACACGTTATATTAAGCAGTACAAAACATAATAATCCAGGTAGCTATCACAAACAACGTGTATATTAAGCAGTACACAGAATAATCCAGGTAGCCATCACAAACACGTTATATTAAGCAGTACACATAATAATCCAGGTAGCTATCACAAACACGTTTATATTAAGCAGTACACAGAATAATCCAGGTAGCTATCACAAACACGTTATATGAAGCAGTACACAGAATAATCCAGGTAGCTATCACAAAAACGTTATATTAAGCAGTACACAGAATAATCCAGGTAGCTATCACAAACACGTTATTAAGCAGTACACAGAATAATCCAGGTAGCTATCACAAACACGTTATATTAAGCAGTACACAGAATAATCCAGGTAGCTATCACAAACACGTTATATTAAGCAGTACACAGAATAATCCAGGTAGCTATCACAAACACGTTATATTAAGCAGTACACAGAATAATCCAGGTAGCTATCACAACACGTTATATTAGCAGTACACAGAATAATCCAGGTAGCTATCACAAACACGTTATATTAAGCAGTACACAGAATAATCCAGGTAGCTATCACAAACACGTAATATAAAGCAGTACACATAATAAACCAGGTAGCTATCACAAACACGTTATATTAAGCAGTACACAGAATATCCAGGTAGCTATCACAAACAAGTTATATTAAGCCGTACACAGAATAATCCAGGTTGCTATCACAAACACGTTATATTAAGCAGTACACAGAATAATCCAGGTAGCTATCACAAACACGTTATATTAAGCAGTACACAGAATAATCCAGGTAGCTATCACAAACACGGTATATTAAGCAGTACATATAATAATCCAGGTAGCTATCACAAACACGTTATATTAAGCAGTACACAGAATAATCCAGGTAGCTATCACAAACCACGTTTATATTAAGCAGTACACAGAATAATCCAGGTAGCTATCACAAACACGTTATATTAAGCAGTACACAGAATAATCCAGGTAGCTATCACAAACACGTTATATTAAGCAGTACACAGAATAATCCAGGTAGCTATCACAAACACGTTATATTAAGCAGTACACATAATAATCCAGGTAGCTATCACAAACACGTTATATTAAGCAGTACACAGAAATAATCCAGGTAGCTATCACAAACACGTTATATTAAGCAGTACACAGAAAAATCCAGGTAGCTATCACAAACACGTTATATTAAGCAGTACACAGAATAATCCAGGTAGCTATCACAAACACGTTATATTAAGCAGTACACAGATAATCCAGGTAGCTATCACAAACACGTTATATTAAGCAGTACACAGAATAATCCAGGTAGCTATCACAAACACGTTATATTAAGCAGTACACAGAATAATCCAGGTAGCTATCACAAACACGTTATATTAAGCAGTACACAGAATAATCCAGGTAGCTATCACAAACACGTTATATTAAGCAGTACACATAAATATCCAGGTAGCTATCACAAACACGTTATATTAAGCAGTACACATAATAATCCAGGTAGCTATCACAAAACACGTTATATTACGCAGTTACACATAATAATCCAGGTAGCTATCACAAACACGTTATATTAAGCAGTACACATAATAATCCAGGTAGCTATCACAAACACGTTATAGTAAGCAGTACACATAATAATCCAGGTAGCTATCACAAACACGTTATATTAAGCAGTACACATAATAATCCAGGTAGCTATCACAAACACGTTATATTAAGCAGTACACAGAATAATCCAGGTAGCTATCACAAACACTTTATATTAAACAGTCCACATAATAATCCAGGTAGCTATCACAAACACGTTATATTAAGCAGTACACATAATAATCCAGGTAGCTATCACAAACACGTTATATTAAGCAGTACACATAATAATCCAGGTAGCTATCACAAACACGTTATATTAAGCAGTACACATAATAATCCAGGTAGCTATCACAAACACGTTATATTAAGCAGTACACAGAATAATCCAGGTAGCTATCACAAACACGTTATATTAAGCAGTACACAGAATAATCCAGGTAGCTATCACAAAACACGTTATATTAAGCAGTACACAGAATAATCCAGGTAGCTATCACAAACACGTTTATATTAAGCAGTACACAGAATAATCCAGGTAGCTATCACAAAACACGTTATATTAAGCAGTACACATAATAATCCAGGTAGCTATCACAAACACGTTATATTAAGCAGTACACAGAATAATCCAGGTAGCTATCACAAACACGTTATATTAAGCAGTACACAATAATCCAGGTAGCTATCACAAACACGTTATATTAAGCAGTACCCGAATAATCCAGGTAGCTATCACAAACACGTTATATTAAGCAGTACACAGAATAATCCAGGTAGCTATCACAAACACGTTATATTAAGCAGTACACTAAGAATCCAGGTAGCTATCACAAACACGCACTATTAAGCAGTATACAGAATTCTCTAGCTAACTATCACAAACACGTTCTCTTAAGCCAGTTACACATAATAATCCAGGTAGCTATC